>JAPPVO010000032.1:33556361-34096561 GCA_030407325.1 Camellia japonica
GAATGGGAAGTAGAACACACAGTGAGTTAAGCCAATCAGCTGAATCCTAGGTTGGCGAGTCATGCTATAGCTCATTGCTGATAGATTAAGCCAAGGGCACTGCCAAGCAATGCGGTCTGCGGACAAGCTGCACATCCAGTCAAACCACCAACCCTCATCAAGGGCATCGACTAGGCGTTGCCTGAAGAAGTAACCGCGAGCTGAGTAAGCTGGGCAAGAGTCCACAACCTGCAACTTGTCCATCAACCACACTTGGGAAGGGATGAAAAATGAGATAATAAAGAATAGAGAGATGTACGATGAGAGAAAAAGTAAGAAGAGGGTTTTGTGAGAAAAATCGAGCCTGAGGGCCGAGTGATGTGAGCAATACATATGTGAGATTGGGTGGGAAACATTACCTGTAGCAGTAGTGGACTTTCCCGCAAATTTGGTCGTTTCGCGGCGATGGAAAGCGTCCAAGCCCATCAACGTCTCAGCCAGAGTCATGGCGATGCAACTCTTACCCTCCTTAAACCTTGGGCAACCTCGATCAACTGGACACTAGATCCTCCGGAGCCTGGGCAAGTAAGAAATGAAGATAGCATGCACAAACAAAGTGCATGTTGCCGAAAACCTTGCCAATGATGGTCACCGCGGTCACCGGCACCAGAAAAACGGCAATCAAACTCGGAATATCCAGCATTCCGTCATAAATCAAAGATCGAGCATCGGGTATTGAGAGCCCACACATTTGTCCTAAGGCTTGGGCATAGCCAAAACGAAGTTGGGGCAAGATCTCTTCATTGCGCTCGAACTCTATTAAAGCTTGGAAATCTTCGAAGGTAGGACATACCTTTTGCCCGCCAAAGCGAAAAACATGCGTCACCGGATTCCAAAACCTTGCCGCGGCATGGAGAAACAGAAGGTGCAGCGGAGTACGACCCAAAGTGAATAGTGCGTTTATGCCAAAGCCCCGGAAACTCAGCTTTTCCGAGCTGTCCAAGTTGGCAATCCAAGCTGAGAGATTCTGGGCAAGAAACTCTTCCATTTGGAGCAAATCAGTGTTGAATTGAGAAAAACCACGAAGCTAAGGCCTTTTGTAGAAGATAAGGTTGAGTGGAGAACAGATGTCAGCATTCTGCTGGTTCTTGCAATTCATGGCCGGCCGGCCAAATATAGTGCCGACCGACCACCACTTTTGGCCGATGGAAATTTCTCATGGCCGATGGAAATTTCTCATGGACGATGGCTTTTCCTTATGGCCGATGGCCTTCCCCCCCCCCCTGTTCCATGAGCTGTTTATGAGTTGAACATGCCGAGGGATTGTGGTTGGAACCTCTACCGATGCCCTCCGGTGATCGATTCTTGCGGGGTCACACCCTTTTGCTTATCGAGTTGTTGTACATTTGCTTATCGAGTTGTATTTCACTCTCTTTAAGTCTTTGATTTGCTTATCGAGTTGTACTCACACTTGGTTGACTTATCGAGTTTCTTTGTTTTGCTTATCAAGTTGTAAGTCGGTTCACTACCTGATGATTACGATGCGAGTGCTCAATTTTCAAATAAAGTTCAAATTCATTCACATTGTTATGTGATACCATGCGATGCGATGCATAGAAAGTACAAGTGTAACACCTTTTAAACAAAATGGCTGTTTCATTCCCATCATGTGTTTTGCAAAAATACACAGTTTTGAGAAAAAATAATAACCTGCCTGAGGCAATGCGATGTGCTTAAACTACCAGTAAAAAGGAAAGTAAAGCAAAATGAGAGCAGGGCAGCAGAATATCGGGATAGATACCAGTACACCCCCCCCCCTTGTTTGTAGTCGATGCACCTCTCGTGCCTTGTTCAGGTCAACTATATGGTTTGGCACCTGTATGACTCAAGACAGTGCAAGGAAGTGCACTTTTCGGAACATTAGTAGGCCTTCGAGTTGACCTCAGGCCGTGTCTTTTTGAGCGATGCTCCGTATGTGCGAGGAACACCCCCTTCCCGTATCCTTTTTGTATCTTGTGAACTCCACAAATCGCTTCAATTATACTGTGTTGCAGTGCTTTGCATTTCAACATCATGAGTAACTTGTCTTTACTATGCTTCAAGTTCCTTCCTATACACATTGCATGCGTTGTCGCGTTATGCTTTACTTATATGTGTTCAAGTTCCTATACACATTGCATGCGTTGTCGCGTTATGCTTTACTTATATGTGTTCAAGTTCCTATACACATTGCATGCGTTGTCGTTATGCTTTACTTATATGTGTTCAAGTTTCTATACACATTGCATGCATACGTGCATCGCTTTACTTACATGTGTTCAAGTTTCTATACACATTGCATGCGTTGTCGCGCTATGCTTTGCTTACATGTGTTCAAGTTTCCTTTTATACACATTGCATACGTTGTCGCGTTATGCTTTACTTACATGTGTTCAAGTTCTTTTTATACACATTGTATACGTTGTCGCGTATACTTTACTTACATGTGTCTACATCTTCACACATTGCGCACGTTGTCCCATGTTCTTTACTTACATGTGTTTGCGCCCTCATAGCATTGTTATGTTTGTTTCAAATCGCATTGTTATGCGTTCTAATCGGTTTGCGTCTTCACGTACTTTCAATTGCATTTATATGCACGTTGCTAACAATATTGTACCTGTTAAGTTTTCTTTCTTTTTCAGGCACGATATTGTATGTACGGTTCATTTGAAGCTAGCACGACCAGACGAACCGCACAGGTATTGTATTCTCCGCGTGAAACGTAGCGAGAATTACATGATTCTCTTACACTCTCTCTGCATTGTAGTGTAGTTTGGTGTGTGCTAGCTTAAAACTGTTGCATTGTTATGCTTCGTTACAGCTTTCTTTGCATGATCATAAGTTATGCTCGGCTTCTTGCATTGTCAGTTGTGTTTTGCCCCTGCCTTCAGGCGCATATCTTTGTCTGCAGCTTGTATATTTTGTCTAAGTCTTCGACCTTGTCAAAAATGGGTCATCTCTGGGTTTTGACAATCACTCCCGTCATTGCTATGACTTTCGAGTTCTGTCAAAGAGGGGCAACTGTAGACACCCCATTTTTGACCGTCCTCAAGACTTGGACATCACCGCTTGAACACTCGGTGATCACCCATGCTCGTGTTCGTTTTGAGTTCCCGGAGGTCTCGGCTACGCGCCTTGCCTCAGGATCTCTCAACTCGGTTGTTTTGTGTTTGATTTTGCACCAAACACTTGTGTTTTTGCTTCTGAGGGTAGAGAGTAGCTTGTTAGCTACCCCTGACACCCACCGGCCTTGGCTTGAGGCCACCGACCGTGTCTTCTTTCTACCGGCCATTGGTGAAATATAATATTGGCCGGTCGGCATTTGGTGTGGTCGGCCGACCATCTGTTTGGCCGATGACCTCCTTTTCTGGCCGATACCACCTTTTTGCCTTTTTTAGGCATAATGCATGCCAGCTGTGCCAGCTGGAATGCACGGACCCTACCCCCATGCACGGGTGTGGCTGTTTTGAACCTTTGCACCCTTTTGGTCCAAGCTTCCTAGAGAAGATTGCACCCTTTGCTCAAGCTTCTTGAGGAAGCTTGACCTTTATCATAGCTTCCTCAAGAAGCTTGCACCTTAGCTTAGCTTCCCTTGGAAGCCTTGACCCTTTTTGAATAGCTTCCCTTGGAAGCTAGTATTTGTATTGTCTATACAAGAGACCCCTCTTCTCCTTTGATCGGGTTGAGCAAAAACCAGAGCAAAATACATATACATTCTGATATATACACCTTCTCTCTCTATATCTCCCTTCTCTCTCTTCATTTGTGTGTGTTTAAGAGCCTAAAAGTGTGTTTTATTCTTAGTTTTGCACTAAGACACACCATTACGCCATACTTTGACTTGGGAGGTCTTGAGGGTTGTTCTTGAAGTTTTGGTTGGTTTTGATCAGAAGAAGGTGGCTGACCTTGCTGTTCTTCAAGGGATCTTCAAGGGTAACACTGTTGCTTTATATTCCCCAATCTTGCACTAGTCTTTAACCTATCTTGCATGCTGTTTTAGACTTTGTGTATAACTGAAAAAAGTCTTGTATTTTCATGCTTAAGATGTTTCATTGAGGTCATTTTGGTGTTGGGGGTCGATCTCCCCTTCTTAGGCCTTGTTTGGCCCTTTTTGTGCTCTCTTTGTTAAGCTTTAGAGACTTTTGTGTGTTGGCCTTCTCACCACTGAAATCCAATGGATTTTCAGTGGTGAAGAAGAGGTTTTGAAGTTTTTCATAGGGGAGGGACACTAGGAGTGGCAACGGGGCGGGGCGGGGCCGGGGATCACACTCCCCGTCCCCGATCCCCGATGGTGAACATGGCCCCGTCCCCAGCCCCGATCCCCGACGGGGAACCTTTCCCTCTCCCACCCCCGCCCCGATCGGGGATCGGGTTTCCCCAACCCCGAAACTTCCCCGTCTAAATTTGTTTCAACGTCAACAACACCACCACACATACATATTCAATGAGCATCATCAACACAGAATCATTAACAGAATAAATAAAAAATAAAAAATAAAAAAAAAATTTGACAGATCTGAGAACAATGAGCATCATCAACACAAAAAATAAAAATAAAAAATCGGAGGGAGGGAGAGAGAACTTCATCAGATAGATCATCAACAGATCTGAGCTATGTAAAAAATAAAAAATAAAAAATAAAATACATAACAAAACTTCATCAGATCATACAAAACTTCATCAGATCCGAGCTCTGATAGATGAGGCGGTAGAAGCGACGGAGGCAGATCGGAGGGAGGGAGAGAGATCGGCGTGAGATCGAAGGAAGAGAGAGAGATCGGGGTGTGGGGCAGTGAGGTCGGAAGGAGGGAGGTCGGCGTGGGAGGGAGGGAGATCGGCGCGGGACGAGGAAGCTGCTGCCATTGATCTTCAATCTACTACATAGGAGAGAGAGAGAGAGATGGAGAGAGGCTGAGAGTGATTTGAGTGAGAGAGAGGACCTAAACAAAATATAATACATATATATATATAATATAATAGTAACCTAACCCTAAACAAATATATAAAATATATATATATATATATTATAATTAATCAGCGGGGACAGTCGGGGATTGTCGGGCAGGGGCCGGGGTTGGAGAAGTGATCCCCGTCCCCGGCCCGAATTTGTTCGGGGATTAAATTTTAAATACCATACCCATCCCCGCGGGGGTATTTTTCGGGGAAAACCCGCTTAAATCGGGATCGGGATCGGGATCCCCGTCCGGCCGGTTTCAAATTGCCATCCCTAAGGGACACCCCTCTCCCTTTGTCTCTCTTTAGTTTGCATTTTTGGCTCATAAGGGTAGCATGCATGCTTAGTTGCTTTTGGCTTCATTTCAGAGGTTTTTGGGTGCTATTGGGTCATATGACATCTCTGTTTTTGGTCGGATTTATGCCCTTTTGCATGCATAATATACTTGCTTTACATTCCTCCTCTTTGCCTAGAAATGCATTTGTCTTTAAGACCATCATGCATGCATGTTCTTGCCTAACTTCGTGAAGCTTTTGGTCATGTTTCATCATGCTTGAGGTCTGTTAGGCATTGTTTTGATCATATTTGCCATGTTTGGTATAGCCCCTTTGTATTTTGGCTTGTGAGCCTTGAGGGTGTGAGTCATGAGCATGTTTTAGTTGGGTTGTTTCAATGATTTGGAGTCATTTCACATGCCATTTCAGTCCCTAATCCATGTTCCTATGCTTGCATCCATCACCCTTGTCATGCCTTGAAGAGGTGTCCTTTTGTGCCTTGAAATGAGCATTGTGCATGCTTATGTATTTAAGTCTTTGGGGCTGCCATATCAGTGGGTTTTGGGGCATATTTTGATGCATAAAAACTCTATTTTGGGTTGCTTAGTTCATGCCATTTTTGCTTGGGGTAGGTGTTGAGCAATGCTCTCTTTTGTGGTCTTGAATACCTTCTATTTTGCATCCATTCCCTAGCATGTTTTGGTGTCATCTTTTGCATGCTTTTCAGAGTTTAACATGAGTGTTTAATGTCCAAGCATATTGCCTTTAAGTATGCTTAGAGTTGTCCCCTTCCATGCTTAGATGATAGGTCTTGGTGTGTGCATGCTTGCATGCATAAGTTGTGCCATTTTTGACCCTTTTGGCCACTGTTTTAGGGTGTGGCTGAGGCATCCCATTTCAGTCTTAGTCCATTCTTGTATATAGTTGTATGTTTGACTTGTTGCCTCTCGTTGCATGTTTGCATTGTACCACGTTTGCATCGCATGTTAAATTGCATTGTATTGCCTCTTGCATGATTAGGACATTGCATGCTTGCATAATAGATTGCATTGCATTTGGCATGTTTTGCATCTTAGCCTCATGTTGCGTTCTCGAGCCATGTTTGTATACATGCATTGCATTGCTTGGTTTGGGGTGTCAAACCAAGCATGAGGATTGAGAGTGTTCGTACTCCAAGTGACGTAACACGTCTCAATCCTCGGTCGTCGGCGCCCTTGATCCCAATACGATAGGGTGTTGGCATTCATCTCTTTTGTTGCATGCATTTTACATTGAATGGCAAACTTGGCCTCTTAGGCCATCATGCATCAAAATGCATAATTGATGGCCCGAGGGTCGAGGGTCATGCTCCCTTGAGTCCATTACATGATAGGGAGTGTGGCCATGCTCACATTTGCTTAAAAATTCCATGCCATACACTCTTGCCCTCTGCTGCTGTCAACTGCAGGATTCTGCAGAAAGAAATAGCTGGCCAGCTACTTGGAGTGCCGACCGACCAAATACAACTAGCCGGTGGCTCAACCAATGGTCGATGACCATTCCCTTCGGCCGGTGGTGTTCCCACTTGGTCGGTGATGCTCCCCAGTGTTCAGAGAAGCATCCTTGGGACTTGTGCAAATTTTTAGAGGAGCAGGGCAGTGTAAACAGAGGCAACAATGCTATGGCAGCAAGTTTCCGAGTGGGGCGAGTCAAGCATGCATCCTTCGCGCATTCCGAGGCAAAGCTGCGGCAGTCTCTTTAGCTTCGCATTTTAATTATTTTTGTGATTAATTTGTTAATTAATTAGAGGGTCTGTAATAGTTAATTAGCTAGGATAGTTGATTCATTATTCAAACTGTATTATTCTTTCGGTCCCTCCGAGTGAGGGCGTATTTGTAATAAGTGTAGATGCGTGTGTACATGCCTTCCAACCCCCACTTCTTTCTCCCTTTTACTTACCTGTTTTGATGGTTAGTATTAGGACATATTTAAATTAACATACCTTATGCTATGCATGTGTGCATCATTCATCAGTATTGCATGCATCGGGCTCGGCGCATCATGCTAACTGCATTGTATTTCAATTCCAAGTTGAATATGTGATAGTTGTAGCATCATCATATGCCATATTAGGGTAGCCGAGCCTATTGTAGTTACATCTCGCATGTGTTGCATTAGCCATATTAACATGAACTAGGATCATGCATATGATTACTAACTAGTTTCTGTTTTGGCTTGGAGTACTAGGTAAGCTTTTATGCTTTAGCATACCGCATGCGTGTGAGTGTTGTCATAATAGCATGATTACCATGAGGTTAGCTGCTTATGTGATATAACTGCCTGAATGCCTGTGGGTGAAGATTGAGTTATTTAAATTGGAACAATACATTGAATGCGAGTTTTAAGCCCATTTGAGAGTGGCAAAACCATATTTTCTAAGCCCACTCGAGGGTGGCAAAATCTGCATCTCAGCCTACTTGCGAGTAGCACCATCAAACCATTTTCAAATAAACAAACATGAAATGTTTTGTTCCAATTTAGGCGACTTAGTCTATACTTGTTTGCTGTGCGCATTACATAGTAAATCTAGGCTAATAACCGGAATAAGAACACATAATGTTTTCAAAACTCGATATCATGGTTAGTAGAGGCCGATCTTCGATCGGACGAGCGGGGGTGCTCATAGCTGACCTTCCCCAATCGTACCCAAGTTCCCGAGCCGAGGCAACTTTGGTGATGACGGACACGTGGCCTTAGGCAAACGAGTCAGGGTTTCCTAAATTCCCCAAAATAAAATATTTAGGTGGCGACTTTGTATCTAGCAAAGCAGTCCATGTTTGGCACTTCTTTACAAAAAATCTGTTTTCAAAAAACGATTTGCCGGATTTGGACTCTTTGGTTCGGATTAAGAACCGTGACAATTTGAGTCTGAACTGTAGTAAGCCCAAACGAACAAAACGGGATTTCCCTCCCAGGACGTTCGGGGACGTCTAGAGATGGCAAATGCAAGCATAAAAGCATGGAACATGGACTGAAATATCATGACAAGTGATGCCAAATCACAGAAATAGCCCAAATAAAGCATGCTAATGACTCGCACACCCAAAGCTAACTGTAGACACCGCATTTTTTACCACTCTTAAGACTTGGACACGACTGATGGTTTTGGAAGTTGTGCAGTGCAAAGGTTCAATTTCTTCGGCAAGAGGAGAGCCAAATCTCAACTTCATACCCCTTTTTGGACCAAAACAATCTTGATCAAAATATTTTAGACCTTAAAAACCCTCTCTTTCAAAATGTTTTTGAAATAAAGTTTTTACGATGTTTCGTGGCTCGCATTTTGTCAATGTTGCGCTTTTCGGTAAACCGAGTAAGGACAAAGTGGAAATGAATGAAAGAGAGATGAAATCTTTGAAAAATCTTTCAAAAAACCTTGTCTAGGGGTTTGGAGTTGAAGAAAAGAGGAGAAGAGAGACGAAAAACTAGTTTGGGAGAGGTTCAGCATGAATCCGGGTAGGACCGAAACTGCGCGACTCCACCGAAACGGGTATAACTCTTTACACAGGAGGAATTTTGATACGAGGTTGGCGCCATTGGAAAGATAACTTCTGGGGCTTCAATGCTCCCATATGTCAAACTAGAAAATCAGAAGTCTGACCAGCTTTTTTGGTCAAAAGTGGTTCAGTATGAATTCGGGAATGAGAGAAAACATCTGCGCGGCTTCACCGAAACAGGCATAACTCTTCGCACAGAAGGAATTAATATATGAGGCCACCACCGTTGGAAAGCTTACTTCTGGGGCTTCATTTTGCACTCAAGAATCTCCTAAAGCCAAGTCTGGTTAGGGGAGATATGGTTGGTTGAAGTCCAGTTGGACCAAATCTGCACGGCTTCACCAAAACTGGCATAACTTTTTGTACAGGATGAATTTTAATGCAAGGTTTGTGGCATGGGAAAGCTAAATTCAAGGGATTCATGGACGACCAGCTTTGGGGCTTGAACCTTTTGACCCCTGGTCGGCCGACCACCTTGGACCTTTTTAACTGGTCGGCCAGCTTTGTCTCAGTAAGTGTATTCCAGCTGTGCCAGCTGTTTGCCATTTGCTGCATCCTCCATACTATGGAGGATGTTTAACCTAGATTTAAAGCTTCTTTGAGAAGATTTAGCCCCTCTCTTCTATAAATGGAGGCCTCTTCTTCCATTGCAAGGGTTCAACATTTTTGGTTAAGAGATATACATACATCCCTCTCTATCTCTCTCTTTTGTGCTCAAAATTCCATTTTTCTTGCATATTTACACTACATCTCTTAGCCTAACCCCTCCAATACCAACCTAAGCTTCTTGGAAGGTCTTGAGAGGTCCTAAGATTTGAGTTTTTGGCCTCAAAACCTGCTGGAGTCATTGGCTACAAGGGTAACACTCCTATTCTCTCTTTTTGGTCATTATCTTGCTTCATCTATTAGCTATACTTGAAAGCATTTTTTAGTCTTGGTGTAAACTGAAAATAGTCTTATTTTGGGTTCCTCTTCATGTTTGTTTAAGAGAATTTTTCTGTTGGGGGTCATCTATCCCCTTGTATGCTTCATCTCTCTTTTAGGGCTTATTTTGCTTCATTCTTTAGCCTTATTTGAAAGCATTTTTGGGTTTAGGAATAAACTGTAAAGTGTCTTATTTTGAGCTCCTCTTGAATTTTTATTAAGGACATTTTTCGGTTTGAGGTCATCTACCTCCTCGTATCCTCCATCTCTCTTTTAGGGTTTATTTTCCATCATATCTTAGCCTTACTTGTGAGCATTTTTGAGATCTTTCATAAACTGAAAATAGTCTTATTTTGAGACCCTCTTGAAGTTTTATTAAGGGCATTTTTCTGTTTGGGGTCATCTTCCCCTTTGCATGCTTCATTTCATCATGATTAGGGCTATGCATTAGAGCATTTGCATTGGCCTTGGTTTGGCCTCTTAGCCACTGAAATCCAGTGGATTTCCAGTGGCTTAGATGTGTTTTTGAGCCTTAAAATCAGAGGGGGGTGACCCCCTCTCTCCTTGTCTTGTTTGATGCCCTTTTTGGCCTTCCAAAGGGGCCCCTATTTGCGAGCTGCCAAGCTTCATTTCCAGCATTTTTCAGTGGATTTTAGGACCCCCATAACTCATTTTCAGAGCTGGTTTTGCTATGCTAAGTGTCCTTGGTGCATGTGTAGAGTAACCTCTCTTGTAGCTTATCAAAGGGGCTCATCATTCTTGCATGTGTTGACTGAATTTCAGTGGGTATTTGTGCATTTTTTGACATGTTTTATTCACTATTTTTGGCTGATTTGGTGAGATCTCATATGCTTCATATAGGTGTAGTGTAAACCATGCTTACTAGCCAATGTTGCATGTTGTTTTACCCCTTCATGTTAGCACCTTTTGGCCATGCTTTAAACTGATAATGTGCTTATTTTGGACTGCCCTAGCTCTGTTTTTGGGTCTTGTGGTCGAATGATGTTAGTTTTGCATGCTTGTAGTTCAAGGTCCATGCTTAGCTGTGAGTTTTGAGATCCATTCCATGCATATACTGAGGTGTGTTCATGTTTTGAGCCTATTATTCATCACATTTCAGAGCTTGTTTGAATGCCATGTTGCCATGTTTTCATCTCTTTAAATGCGTTTGAGAGTCGGGCTTGTATGCCCCATTTACCGACCATTGAATGAGCTCCATTTCGTTGCATTCCGAGTCATCATTTTAGGCCAATTTCCCACTGTTTCAGACCTACCTAGGGTCTTCTTGGGGTTAGTTTCGCCTTTGGTGCATTGCTTTGGGTACCTCTAGTGTAGCGCACTTCACTAGTTTCGGTACCCGGACCCCTAGCTTGCATCGTATGCCATATTTGCATGTTTCGGGACCATATTTCATGCTGTTTCAGAGCTGTAATTTATGCTATTCCATGTCATGTTTCATCCCTTGCCATGCTTTGGTATAGTTGCATGTTGTGCCTTAGGTTCGGTCCTCGGTTTGCATGCATGTGTGCACGCATTTCGGTTATCTCATTTTCATCTTATGGCCGCTGATGTGAGTGTGGCTGAGGTCCACACATATTGGTGTAAGCCCATATTGCATTGTGTATGCCATCTTAGTCCATAGCATTGTGTATGCTAGGTTGTATGTTAGAGCATTGTGTATGCCATGTTATATCGAACATTGTGTATGCTAGTTCATAGCATTGCGTATGCTAGGTTGTATGCTAGTCGCATTCATGCATGTCATGCATATTGCATCGTGTTTGGGATAGGAGTTAGCCCAAGCACGGGAAACGAGGGACGTTTCGTACTCCGAGTGACGGAACGTGTCTCAATTCCCAATCACCGACACCCCGGATTAACCATGATGGAGTCTCGGTCTTGTTGTGTTTTTGTGTGCATTCATTTCATATCGAGTCGTGCAATTCGACCCCTCGGCCATCATGCATCGAGATGCGTGGTTGATGGCACGAGGATCGAGGTAAGCATACATATGTGAAAATACTTTGCCATGCCCCTTTCTTGCTCTCTGTTGCAGTAAATCAAGGATCAACATCCTTCAAGAGCTTTGCACAACATTCCGGAATTAATTGCAAACAGAGGCAAACCGGGGCATCGCACTGGATTTCCGCGCAAGGCAACTCAAGCATGCATCATTCATCATCCGGAACAGAGCTAAGACAGTCCATGGGCTTGCATGCTAATTTACTGCTTTCCTAGTTAATTTGTTAATTAGTTAGGGTTTTGTACTTATTCGGACTATAATTATTATTCGGACTGTATTATTTATTCGGACCCTCCAAGCGAGGGCACAATTGTAATAAGTGTGCGTGTGTGTGATGTATGTCTTCCAACCCCACGTCTTTCTCCCTTTTATTTACCAGCTTATGATGGTTAGATTAGGGCATGTTTCAATTAGCATACTTATGCTCGCATGTTTGCATTCATTCATCTGTATTGCATGCACCGGGCTCAGCGCATCATACTAACTGCATTGTATTTCAATTCCGAGTTGAATACGTGTTAGCTGTAGCATCTCATATGCCATTCTTAGAATAGCCGAGCCTATCTTAGTCGCATTCCTGCATGTGTTGCATTAGGCACTTTAGCATAGTTAGGATCATACATGATTTCTAATTAGCTTTTGTTTTGGCTTGGAGTACTCGGTAAGCGTTTATGCTTTAGCATCCTTGCATGCGTGTGAGTGACTGCCATGATGGCATACTTACCATGAGGCTATTTGCTTATGTGATATACCTGCCTGAATGCATGTGGGTGAAGGTTGGGTTATTTGGATTGGAATAATGCATTGACTGTGAGTTTTAAGCCCACTTGAGAGTGGCAAATCACCATGTTTTCTAAGCCCACCTGAGGGTGGCAAATCCACGTCTTAGCCTACTTGCGAGTAGCACCTTCAAACCGTTTTTCAAAACAAACATGAGATGTTTTGCTCCAATTCAGGGGATCCGGTCTATACTTGTATGCTGTGCGCATCACGTAGTAAATCTAGGCTAATAACCGAAATAAGAACACATAATGTTTTCAAAACTCGATATCATGGTTAGTAGAGGCCGATCTTTGATCGGGCGAGCGGGGGTGCTCACGAAGTGACCTTCCCCAATCGTACCCAAGTTCCCGAGCCGAGGCAACTTTGGTGATGACGGACACGTGGCCTTAGGCAACGAGTCAGGGTTTCCTAAATTTCCCGAAATAAAATATTTAGGTGGCGACTCTGTATCTGGCAAAGCAGTCCATGTTTGGCACTTCTTTCAAAAAATCTGTTTTCAAAAACGATTTGCCGGATTTGGACTCTTTGATGATTCATCGGTCTTGCATTGCACTCTGCGAGATTAGATACAGGACCGTGACATTGAGTCCTCAACTGTAGTGAGCCCAATGAACAAAACGGGATCTCCTCCCGGGACGTTCGGGGACGTCTACACTAACAAGCTAGAATATATGGTGGCTATATAAAGCATGGCAAACATGGCTAAGACAACACCAAACAGAGTTTGAGTATAATAAAACAAGGCCAAAAACTTCTCAGAGTTAAGTCAAAACATGCAAGCATGATGGTCCAAACACAAGATGCATGTTATGCAAACATGCAAGATTACTCTACAAGTATGTGAAGCATGCAAGATGCCATCAAACCAACATGGAATAGAGTTAAGGCAGGTCCTAAAAGCCCCCAAAAAGTGCTGAAATAGAACCAAGACATGCTAAGTAAACATGCTACTCTTATGAGTCAACAATACAAGTAAATGAGACACAAAGGGAGGGGGGGTGTCCCTCCCCTATACAAGACCTCAAAACCACTCCTCCACCACTGAAAATCCTCTAGATTTTAGTGGTGAGAAGGTTGAAACAAGAAAGGTTCCAAAGCCAAAAGGAAGAGGCAAGAAATGAGGCCAAACAAGGCCAAAGGGAAGGTAGACAACCCCCAACACAAAAATGACCTTAAACAATCATCTTAAGCATACAAAATTAGAGCTTTTTACAATTTATAGCTAAGCTTAAAACAATATGCAAGATAGGCTAAAAGCTCATGCAAGAATGGGGAATAAAGAGGATAGTTTCTCACCCTTGAAGAACCTCTTCAAGAACACCACTCCAGCGCCTCCTTCTGATCAAAACCAACTCAAAAACTCTAGAATCAACTCCTCTAGTGCCTCAGCAACCAAGGATAGTGTAATGGTAGGTGTTTATGTGCAATAGTAAGAACAAAACACACTTTAGAACACTATTACACACACAACTATAGAGAGAGAAGATATAGAGAGAGAGTGATGTATCTCACTTCTATATCAGATGGATCAACCTCTGGAAAGGGAGGGGAGGCCCTCCTTTTATAGAAAAACAACTTTGCAAAGCTTCCAAGGGAAGCTAAATAAGGATGAAATCCCTCCATACACGTGTATGGAGGGCAGAGTCTGTGCTCACCAGCTCGCATAGCTGGTATGCACAATGCCTGAAAAAGGCAAAGAAAAGGCCTCGGCCAAAAAAAGTGGCCGACCGACCAAAGAAATGGCGACCGACCAACTAAAATGCCGATCGGCCAACACACTTAGCCGATGGAAAGAAAAAAGGGCCGATGGCCTCATGCCATGGCTGGTGGGGTGTGGGGATGGCCAACAAGCCACCGTCTTCCCTCAGAAGCAAAAACACAGGTGTTTGGTCCATGACCAAGCACAAAACAAATAAGTTGAGAGATCTTGAGGCAAGGCCCGTAGCCGAGACCTCTGAGAACTCAAAACGAACACGAGCAGGGGTGATCATCGAGTGTTCAAACGATGACGTCCAAGTCTTGAGGACGGTCAAAAATGGGGTGTCTACAGGAGTACGTGATTTTGATTGGCAGAAAATGCGTCGACTTCGTCAATCGATCTACGATAACCCATATTGCATCATTCTTCGAGACTGAATGCAATAGCCCGACGACGAAGTCCATAGTAATGTACTCCCATTTCCATTCAGGAATAGGGAGTAGTTGCAACATTCCTGCAGGTCTCTGATGTTCTGCTTTAACCCATTGACAATGCAGGCATTTGGAGACGTGACTTGCTAGCTATGAGCTTCTACCAATATCTTATTCTTGAGTTCTGGAAGATCGGGTACGCAAATTCGATTCTGAAATTTTAGCATCCCATTGCTCATCGTAAAGTCAAGATCGAGCGTACTTCTTTGCTCCTCGTACTTTTTCTTCAAAAGTTTGTCTTCGCATTGGCGTGCTCTAATTTCTTTAATCAACGCGAGTTCCACGATTATGTTGGCAAGCAGTCTATTGATCTTACGGGAACGAGGGTACAAGCCAAACTTCTGGTAATCTTTCAACTCAACGCATCTGTTACTACGTTAGCTTTGCCTGGATGGTAATGGATCTCCACATCGTAGTCCTTCATAAATTCTAGCCATCGTTGTTGCCTCATATTTAGTTCCTTCTGTGTAAACAGATATTTGAGGCTCTTGTGATCTGTGTAAATTTCACAGGTTACTCCGTAGAGATAATGATGCCAGATTTTTAGGGCAAAGATTACTGCGGCTAATTCCAGATTGTGGGTCAGGTAGTTCTTCTCGTGGGTCTTTAGTTGATGTGAGGCATATGCAATGACCTTCCTATTTTGCATAAGAATGCAACCCAAACCATTGTATGAGGCATCACTATAATTACGAACCCTTTCGTTCCTGTGAGAAGTGCTAGTATAGGAGCTGTCACAAGTCTGTTTTTCAATTCTTGGAAGCAACGTTCATGCTTGTCCATCCATTCGAAGGGTGTGTTCTTCTGAGTTTGCTAGGTCAAGGGTGATGCTATCTTCGAGAATCTTGCACGAAGCGTCAGTAGTAACCGGCTAGACCCAAGAAGCTTCGAATCTCAGACACGTTAGTAGGTCGTGGCCAATCCATGATTGCTGTAACTTTTTGGGGGTCAACTGAGATGCCGTCTTTATTAATGACGTGACCGAGGAAGTGTACACTAGTGATCCAGAATTCGCATTTCTTCAACTTAGCATAAAGCTTGTGATCACGTAGTGTCTGAAGAACTCTTCGCAAGTGGTGTTCATGATCTTCTGGCAATTTAGAGTATATGAGAATGTCGTCAATGAAGACAACGATGAATTCATCAAGATAGGGTTTGAACACTCGATTCATGAGATCCATGAAGACCACTAGAGCATTGGTGATGCCAAATGGCATGACGAGATACTCGTAGTGTCCGTAACGTGTTCTGAAAGCAGTTATTTCGATACTTTCCATTTTGACTTTTAGTTGATGATAGCCGAAATGCAAGTCGATTTTCGAAAATAGTTGGGCGCCTTGAAGTTGATCAAACAAGTCATCGATTCGTGGTAGAGGGTATCGATTCTTGATAATGACTTTGTTCAGCTCTCGGTAATCAATGCATAGCCTCATCGTGCCATCCTTTTTTTTTTACGAACAGTACTAGAGCTCCCCATGGTGAGGTACTTGGTCGGATGAAGCCTTTGTCGAAGAGTTCCTAAAGTTGGGTTTTTAGTTCTTTCAATTCTGTCATGGACATGTAGTAAGGGACTTTTGAGATTGGTTGTGTACCAGGCTGAGTTGTAATGGTAAAGTCGATTTCTCAATCAACCGGGGTACCAGGTAGGTCTTCAAGAAATACATCCGGGAATTCTCGAATTACAGTGATAGTATTAAGTATGGGGGCTTCTTGTTGCGTATCAATCACATAACAGATACAATTACAATAACCCTTTCTTAGAAGCCGTTGGACTGTCATGAAGGATATAACACATGGAGGAAGAGAGACTCCAGTTCCATCAAAGACAAGTTCGAGTTGGTTTGGTGACCGAAGGGAGACTTGTTTGGCTTCATAATCGATAGAGGCATGGTTGGCAGCCACCAATCCATTCCTAAGATCACATCAAAGGTACTAATGCAGAGGGGAATCAAGTCCACATGTAAGGTTTCACCTTTTAAGGATATAGTATAAGATTTGCACATGTTTGTACCAATGGTGGAATTACCAGAAAGGAAAGACATAGATAGTAAAAATCCTAAGGGTTCGGGTGTTGATGCCAACTTGGTAGCAAAGTGTGGTGTAACAAAAGAATGAGTTGAACCAGAGTCAAAGAGAATATGAGCTAAGTGACCATAGATAGAAAGTGTACCTAACACAACATTCTCGGTAAGTTCTGGGTTTCCAGGTACCAAGGCAAAAGCTCTTCCTCGGTGTTCTTGGTTCTTCCTCATTCCTCTAGGTACAACGGGTTTTGGGGCTAGCCCAAAGGGGCTGGCTGTAGGATTGATAAGTTTTGGGCAATCTCTTAGCAAGTGGCCAACTTGACCGCATCTAAAGCATGCTCCCATATCTCGGCGACATTGTCCCCAATGAGTCCTTCCACAAGTAGGGCAAGTTGGAATGGTGCCACCTCTAGGGTTAGTATGAGCTTGATTGCTTGAACTGGTTGAAGTAGTTGTCCCCGTATTTACCCTCTTGGAAGACACAACACCAAGTCTTTTGTTATCTTTTTCTCAAAATCGCTTCCTTTGACTTGGTTCCCCGGAACGGGAGGCTTTAATTCCCTTTTCCACAATGTATGCTCGATCTACCACCTCTGCATAGGTTGGAAGTTTCAAAACATCCAGCCTATCCTTGATCTTAGCATCCAATCCTGCTTTGAATTTCCTGGCTTTTCGAGCTTCGGTGGGGATGACATATGTCACAAATTGAGCTAGTTCCGTGAACTTGCTCTCTTATTCAGCCACTGTCATAGTTCCTTGCCTTAGATGTATGAATTCTACAGCCTTTTGTCCCCGCAGTGAATATGGAAAGTATTTTTCATAAAATACTTCCAAGAATCTTACCCAAGTCATGATATCCTCTTTCTCCAAGATAAAAAGCCACCATTCCTGTGCATCGTCTTTGAAGGTGAATGAGGCGAAGGTTACTTTCTGTTTTTCTATGCAGGGTAGTGCGCAAAAAATCTTCTCCATATCTCTGACCCAAGCTTCTGCTACTAGTGGGTTTGTACTACTGGTAAATATGGTGGGTTTTAAGTCCTGCAACTGTTTTATTGTAGTTGGTTCTTCTCGCGTTCAGGCATTCCACTACTTATGTTGGTTTGTAAGGCTCGCAGAAAACTGGTAATTGCTCTTTCTATGATTTGCTCCATTGGGTCGGTACCGCTGACCGATGATCCGGTTCCATTTCCGTCATTAGCCATTACTACAAGGTGAAAGCGGTTAGAATTTTTTTTTTTTTTGGAACCAATTATCATTGCAATATTATATCTATGATTCACAAGGATCCTATAACAACACATATATCCAGCACATTTATCATTTACACAATACTTGTTTTACTTATATAAGGAAAAGTTGTTAGTACAACATACTTAGATAACAGTCAAGAGTTAGTGTCTAATCCTACTAATACAAAAACATAAGAATTAGACTAATCATAGTCAGGTCACAAAAAAATCTCCTAGTCGGACGTCTAGAAGGGACCGTTAGGCCACCATGAGAACTGACTTTGGAAAATTGGCCCATGAAATAACCTTGCAAACTCACTCTGTATGAGGGACTCAAACTCCCAGCCACTGTGTTCTATCCCAAAGCAAGGCCATACCACCTGAACTATATAGGCACGAACACCGTGATCATAACCCCAAAACTCCCGGCCGGTGATCCGTACTGGTATCTCCAAGTATGATGCACTATCAGTGAAGTCCACAGCTGGGGTATGGATAATGTGTTGTGGATGAGGTGTCGTAGTGCGAATGTGGCTGCTAGGGTATGCATGTTCTTTTCTCTCTGCAAAGCTAGGAGTAGAGGTGCGACCAGAAAATGCGGCTATCCTAGGTCCGGAGCAAGACCAACAACGTGGGTCGGCCCTATGTACCCCTCACGAGTGCTGCCTTGGCTAAGTCTCCAAAAGAAGAAATCCTCATCGAGGTCGGCCTGCAAATATACGAGTCGTCCCATGAATCGGTCAAGTGTCGGGTGGGCTTGCCTGACAAGACTCTCTGAATCACCCCAGCCTTCTAATAGATTCGGGATAAGATGAGCTCCTGGGAGCTCGAATCAGAATAACTCCATTAGATTTGTCATTCCCTACAACACAGAAAAACTTAGCCTAGACCATATTTATAAAGTGGTTTAATCATGTTAGACAAACTTTTTTTTTTTTTTTTTTTTTTTTTTTGTGCCCAAAAACCATTGCTCTGATATCACTTTTGTCACGACCCAAACCCAGTACCGAAAGGTTTGGCATCGCAACAAGATAATAAAAATAAAATAATTCTAAAATTTTTGTAGTAGTAGTAGTAGTAGTAGCAGCAGCAGTAAAAGCAGCAGTAGTGCAAGCGGATAAATTAAATAAATTAAAATAAAATAAATGGGTACCAAAAAGTTTAGTAAAAAGAAAATAGTCATCTACATTTCATTTTATTACAAGAGTCTGATCATAATTACAGATAGTAAAAATAAAAATAAATAAATAAATAAAAAAACACTGCGGTTCATTTCCAATCTCAATCCCGCTAAATCTCATCACCTGAAAGGCGATAACAGCTATAAGCACATGGCAGAGTAAGAAATACTATACAGTGAGCACGAGGGTCCAAACAAAATCCATGGGTAATTATTAGGCTAAACAGAAATTAGTTTGGTAACTGAAATACATAACTAATTTTAATTAACAGAAGTAGAATGTGGAAATCATATAAGCAAATAATCATAACCACGGTACAGAACAGAATAGGGGTCACTGGAGTGACAATCAGAACAAGGGTCAATGGATCCAGGACAAACAGAGGACCACAAAGTGGCCAAATAGGGGCCAATGGTTATTTAAGTCCCCCAAGGTATGGGATTCCCGTGGTGGTACTTACAAAAAATAATTGTTTACAAGATCATTGTCAAATACTTTTTAAAATTTAAACAAACATATCCATGGGTTTCCATTTAAGTAAATAGGGGTCAGAAAATAATCCACGTAATCAAAATTTTAATATAATTTATAAAACATAAATTGCATAAAATAAATTATGGTAACTCCAAACATACGTAAAATATATTATGGTAACTCAAGATATAATATAACTCACCTTAATATTGATCATACTATTTTCTTCTTATTTTCTTGGATTTTTGCGGCTCCTCTAACTTACTAACTTATTGATTTGTTTTTGTTTGTTTTTTCCAAGTTACTGCTCGGCCCCTTTTTTATACTTGGATCCAAGGAGGTGATTCACCTTTTACCAAGGTGAATCATCATCCTAGCATTAGGTGGCCTAAGTTTGAGATGCCACCTTTGTGCACAGGTGTGCTAAGCTAAAAGCGTCGCCGTTATTTATCTTTTTCGTAATTTCACTTTGACTTCAAAGATTTCAATAATTCCATAGTTGTTTTGATCTGGTCCCAAACAATATATTAATCACATTGTTATATTTTGGTAACAACAATGCCTCTAATTTTAGTACGTATAACTAAAAAATTAAATATTTATTTATTTATTTATCATTATATTTTTTAAAATTTATTTCTTTATTTTTATTAAATTAATCAAACAGTTGAAGTGTCACACATCATGTCAGGTATACTTCTTTTTTTTCATCCTTCCGTATTGAGTTCCGCCTCATGTTTTCTGTTTTGTTCTTTTTATCTATACTATTATATAAAGTAGAGAATGCATGTTGGTGTGAACGCGAAACAAAGTTGTGACACTATTAAAAAATAAATAAATTTCATTTATGAACAACTTTTGCCCTTGTATAAATATGAGGGTAATTATGTAAATCTTCCAACACAATTGCTCCAAATTTTAGGAATTTTTAACACTACAAGAAAATGCACTTTTGGCGACTAAAGTTTTAGTCGCCAAAAGTAAGGTTTTTTGTCGCCGAAGCCTTTTCCCGACTAAATATTTTGGTCGCTAGATTTGTCGCGGAAAAACGGTCGGGGAAGTTTTGGCGACTAAAAAAAATTTAGTCGACAAAAGTCCTATGAATGGCTACTAACGTTTTAGTAGGGAAAAGTACGAGGTATTGGCGACTAAATTTTTTTTAGTAGCCAAAAGTCATAAATTGGCGACTAAATATTTAGTCGCCAAAAGTTTTCAAATAAAATTAATTTTCACCCCAACGTATCATTTATTATTAGCTACTAAATATTTAGTCGCCAAAAAAAATTAATTTTCATATTTTTTTTTAGCTACTAAACTATTTAGTCGCTTAAAGTCTCATATATTTTTTACTACTAAATTTTTAGTCGCCAAAAAATCTTTGGTTTGTTTTTGGCTACTAAATTTTTAGTAGCCAACAAGTTTTATTTTGTTTTTTTGACTACTAAACATTTAGTCACCAAAAACTTTATTTAGTGTTATTTTTTTTTTATTATTATTATTAATTTCTGCACAACCTGTATTTATTTCGTGCAACCTGCACCCTGTATATAAACAAAACAATACATATGTCTGTTTCTATTTCACTTTCAACCATTCAAAATTTGGTCTTGTAACATCAAATTCTATACAAACCAAATATAATCCAACCCAAAATAATAATTCCATACAAACAGATAATCATACAAAAATGATGTCCTCCGTATACAAAAAAGAAATATCCACTAGTAATCTATACCACCAGAAAATAACTTCATCTCTGTTGGATCAACAACTATTACAGTAATTGGTAGTGGAAAAGCTCGAGTTTGTAAAAGTCTTCCAGTAACAAGGTCCCATACCTACAATACGAAAATAAGTCATTTCGAGAAACAAAAATACTCATGCTAGGAAGATATTATTATGAAACATTTAACATAATTCAGTAACCTTCCATGTGCCATCGAGGGAGCTTGATAAAAAAATTGAACTTGAGCTTGATAAAACATTTAACAAAAATACTCATGCTAGGAAGATATTATAAAGAGCTTTTTCTTTGTCAATACTTGGACTGGACTTTTTCATTAATATAATCATGACATTTAGCTAACCAGTTGTTTTAGACCATCGCATCATGTTTTGGATAAGAAGAAAGAAGAAAATCAACCAGGACACGAGAGAGAAAAAACAGCAAGAACATGAAACACTTGTTATCGATTTCAACACATTTTTCACAATTGTCCCCATAATTTTTATAAATATCATTAACACATCATTTTGGATATATTTTTGATTTAAACTGTCTGTTTTTAAAATACCCAAAAAGTATGAGATACTTGTAAACAGGGAATCATCTCAATTCACATAATGAGAAGATGAAGTGACATATTTTCCCTCATTTATCACTAACATTTATATGATCCTAGCATTCCTTCTTTTGTATTGGCATTTGTAACCATGCAATATTACAAGTTGCATTTTCTCAACCTACGGGTCCGAATAACATTCTGTCAGTTGTCACAAGTCATATTACGCATGGGGAAGCTATTCGTGTCGGCCACAATGCGGATCAAGGGCTGTTTTGAATTTTTGCCCCTGAAACGCCATTTTTCGACTAATTTTTGGGCGTATTCGTCTCTAAATCCCAACCTACGGGTCCGAATAACATTCCGTCATTTGTCACAAGTCCTATTTGGCATGGGGAAGGTATTCATGTCGGCTACACGGCGGTTCGGGGGCTGTTTCCAATTTTTGCCCCCGAAACGCCCTTTTTCAACTAAGTTTTGGGCGTATTCGGCTCTAAATCCCAACATATGGGTCCAAATAACATTCCATCAGTTGTAACAAGTCATATTTGGCATGGGGAAGCTGTTCGTGTCGGCCACATGGCGGATCAAGGGCTGTTTTGAATTTTCACCCCCGAAACGCCATTTTTTAACTAAGTTTTGGCGTATTCATCTCTAAATCCCAACCTACGGGTCCGAATAACATTCCGTCATTTGTCACAAGTCCTATTTCGCATGGGAAAGGTGTTTATGTCAGCCAGACGGCGGTTCGGGGGCTGTTTTCAATTTTCGCCCCCGAAACGCCCTTTTTCGACTAAGTTTTGGCGTATTCGTCTCTAAATCCCAACCTATGGGTCCGAATAACATTCCGTCATTTGTCACAAGTCCTATCTGGCATGGGGAAGGTGTTCGTGCCGACCACATGGCGGTTCGGGGGCTGTTTTGAATTTTTGCCCCCGAAATGCCCTTTTTCGACTAAGTTTAGGGCGTATTCGGCTCTAACTCCCAACCTACGGGTCCGAATTACGTTCCGTCAATTCTCACGAGTCCTATTTGTCATGGGGGAACTGTTCGTCTGAGCCACACGGTGGTTCGAGGGCTGTTTTGATTTTTCCCCCCCAAAACACCCTTTTTCGACTACGTTTAGGGCGTATTCGACATTGTGTGAGACAGACAATTACCCGCCAATACATTTTCATGTCCTAGTTAAAATACATGCAAATCAATTCATATGACAAGCTAATTAAGTAAATTTGTGTCAAACTAGGGAGGAAAAAAGACCCAGAGGCATGCAAGGAAATATAACTATGACTCAAAAATCTTACATGAACTCCAAGGTATGCACTGCAGAGTTTTAAATCGTGTCGAAGACGAGTTACTCCTCCAGTCCAGTAGCAAGCATTAATTCTTCATTGCTACATCTATTCTTTAGTGGCCTTGGGACAGAATTTGAAAAGCAATACCACATATACAAAAATTAATTAATAAATAGAGCACATATCAAATATAGACTAGTCAACTTATGTATGGTATAGCAACAGTAGGGAAACAAGAAGGAAATAAAATCAAAACATTCTTTTGTTCATGTCATTCAGCAAGGAAATACATTGCTCGGTTTGTTTTTTTTTTTTTTTTTAATGCAAAACCTGATTTTCATTTTCTTTATCAATTTTGCTAATTCCAATGAAGAATGTGTTGAAATGTTTAAATCGACTAAAAATTCAATGCAAATTGAAAGAGTGAACCATTTCACTACCATGTGACATCCTAAAACACATTTCAAAATAAACAAGATCAAGGAAATTTCATGGAACTAGAATAGTATGAAGGGTATAAGTGAAAGGTAGGTATTCAATACCTGAGACAATGTACAAGTAGCCTCACCAAGAAATTGCTGCCCATCCAGCTTAAGCATCTGCATGAGTGAAAGTCATAAATGAATTGAATCATTCGAATATTATAGCTTGCAAATACTTGATTATAATTCATAGTATATCCAGAACATATGCACACAAGGAGCATCACATAAGTGAGATACCAAAGTGCATCCTTTATAAACACAACACAGGTAAAAAATAATTTTTTGTTTTCCAATCGGCGACTAAAGCGTTTTAGCAGCCAAATCTCTACCTACGGCGACTAAAATTATTTTTCATCGCTAAAAATGCACTTTTGGCAACTAAAACTAAAATTTTAGTCGCCAAAGGTAAAAAATAATTTTTTTATTTTCCAATCGGCGACTAAAGCGTTTTAGTAGCCAAATCTCTACCTACGGCGACTAAATTTTTTTTTTTTCTTCAATTCTGGCATTTTTTGCGACTAAATTTTTTTTTAGTCTAGTAGCTAAATATTTTACTTTTGCCAACTAAAAAAAGTTTTAGTCACCATTTCTACAACTTTTGGCGACTAAATTTTTTTTAGTCGCCAATTTTGATCACCAAAGGTGCATTTTGTTGTAGTGTAAACTAAAGAAAACACTCTTTATTCAACTATGGATATGCACAAATAGTCTGGCAATTATGGATACTCAAACTATACATAGGAATACATAACAATCAAAATCATGTTAATCGTTTTAAAAATAAATAAATGTAGTCTTGTTATTTAGTTATAAATGTCAAACTAATCTAATTTGTTTATGAATAGTTTATTTGATAAATCTTACAATACAAATTATTCGAATTATGAAAATAGGCTCAGGACAAACTCATTTCTTGAAAACTCCCTCTTCAAATAGAATATTTGTAATTAAAGTGAAACACTTTCATGAAATTTGAAACCAACTCTTTAGTCTTTTCAATGTATACATTCACATTTACAAATTACAAAATCCAAAAATGTGTTTGGGGCTCCCGACAGTGTTATCCAAACTTGGTGAATGTAAGGTTTACATATGAGAGTTTGGGTCAAACCCCAAAAATGGTGGACCCCAACATAAGCTTCATATGAAAGAAGCAAACGGAGTGTAACTTCCTCCAAAACCAATTACAATTCTTTTGAAGTTTCAATGTGGAGAAAGAAAGAGGCAAACAGAGTAAACAAGTCAACCGTCAAAGCAAGAAAACTTGAGCATTCACTCTTCTGAACTCAAACAGTCTCTCTGATATCTACAGTACAATCATATATCGACTGATATCAAAGAGTCTATAACTGTATGTCAAAATTGATACATATTTTGATATTGTTGTCCTGATAGATGGCAAGGTATCTTGATATAGTGGGTGGTGGTGGGGGATGGTGGCAGTGGTGGTACTGAAACGGATGAAGCTACCTTCTATCTCTGCATGATTGTTATGTCCGTGTCGATTGTATCAATGATCATCTTTGCTTTTGGTTTGTCTGATCGCAAACAACATGACTAGTCAATGACGCCGCTGCTGTGAGCGGGGGTGATGGCGGTGGGGGTGGTGTGATGGAGTTTCAAAAAGTACTTTCTTGTTTGTTTGGTTTTTTTTTTTAGAAAATTTCATCTCTCTTATAATATGTTGTAAACTAAATAAATGTTGGAACTTAATTCCTCCTTATGTTTCAATGTATATTCGGTTGGAAAATCCATATTGCCAAATGGAGCAGGCTTCTCTCCGGTCCAATTTGGACAGGAGGGTGCTGCTGGACCTCTAAGGTTTATCATGGAGCTCGCATCAATAATTTCAATCGTTCAATATATAAAACGTGTTAAGTATTTTATTCCCTTAAAAAATACTTTGATCGGATATCGATATCCACTTGATCAGATTATATTTGTGTCAACGGTAAGTATAATTTTTTAAAATAAATTGTTGACATAAATATTATCCAATCAAGTGCCTATCGATATCCGATCAATATGATTTTTTGCAGAGATAAAATACTCGACGAGCTCAATATAATAAACGGTTCAGATCATCAATGCATACTCCGTGGTAAGCGTATAGAAGCCCAACAACACCCTCCAATTGGAAAATCTAACTGGAGAGGAGCTTGCTCCTTGACGAGTAATTCTTGTAAATTTATTTGATGTAGAAAATAAAAATTATAAAGAAGTCACAGAATAGATTGGTTGTGGGGTGACGTTGAGTATAATTTTTTTAAAAGAAAATATTATCCTAAATTAATATTTTATCTAATTTTCTTATTATAAAACACAAAAATAATGGATTTCACGTGAAATTTTAAAAATTTTCAAGTCAAGAAAATTAAAGAACAACACATAAAACTCAAATCTAGTTGTGATCACCTAGAACACTAGTCCCAATTTAGCCAAAATATCATTTTTACGCTCCATTTGTTTTGTATTTTCTGGCATTTAATACAAATAAAAATTATTAAAACTTAATATTCAACATAGATTGATTATTCTAAAACAAAGGATTTAATAGAGATAGAAAAAATAAATTTTATTAAGATCCTCATACAAATAAAATAACGTTCTCAAATCTGTTTTTGAGCCCATGAACTTGTCCAAGATGTAATTGGAGTCTTCTCAATTGTAGTTGCGGTCAATGCAAGAAAACTAGCCACCATGATCTTAAGTTTCATTGCGTACACACACATAAACATTCATTCAAAAAAATTATGTGATCCAAATTTAATTTGGGCAAAATTGTAATTGGAGTCTTCTCAATTGTAGTTGCGGTCAATGCAAGAAAACTAGCCACCATGATCTTAAGTTTCATTGTGTACACACACATAAACATTCATTCAAAAAATTTATGAGATGCAAATTTAATTTGGGTGTAATGTCCATCACACTTGGCATAAATTTGGATTACATCTTAAGTTTTCTTTGCACATTTATATACAGTGGCGGAGGGGGATCACGTGCCCCCGGATTCTGGACTCTTTTTTTTTTTTTGCAAATATAAGAAAAAACATTTTAAATAAAAAAATTATAAAAATATTATTAGAGTAAAATGTCAATAATATTTTAAAAATTATAAGAATAATAATGGTTATTTTGATTGAAAATGAAGAGACTACTATAAACCATATTATCTATAAAAATTTTATAAATTTTTTTAAATGTAACGGTGATATTATTATTATTGACATGTAAGTATAAGTAATCTCATTACAAAGATATGAAATTTATTAGATTGTTAGTTACATTTGACATGTGAGGTTCACTCTTTATGTGTTTATTTACTATTAGTTGGTAATATCACATATTAATGATGACGTGGTATTACCATTATATTGAATTTTTAATCTAATTTTGTATAAAAAAATAATTTATCATTATATAATTGATTTTAAGACTTATATCTATATTTTTTTATATTGCCCATGATACAATAGTTATAAATAACATTATTTTTTTAATATTTCTCGAAATCAATCGTAAAAACTTGCGTGAAATATTTTTGTAAAAAATTTCGATATTATAATTAATAAGTACCCCCTTTAATTCAATTTTTTGGCTCCGCCACTGTTGATATTTTTTGTTTATTTAAAAGGAACATTATTGTTATTACATTATAATTATATTGATTTAATAGGTCATTGCATCAATTATTAATTTTGTGATAACATAAAAAAGGATGAACATAATATAATAAACAAATATAATCATTTTATATTATTGTTCTTTAGAAAGACCCTAATCCAAACTCAAAAGGGTTCGCTTAGTGGTGTAGGTTTAGAACTTAAAAGTTTGCTCTTCTCCAGGTCTTAGATTCGAAATCTCTTAGATGCTATCAATTTTTCAGTTGGGCCAGTCCATACAAAACTTTGCTCGGCTGTCAATGGCTTGGATTTAATCTGAATCCAACCCGAATTCGATTCGAAAATCCGAATCCATTTACAAAAAATTCGATTTGGCAATCCGATAATCTAAATCTGTTTATTAAACAGATCAAATATGCAAAAATCCGATCCAATACGATAATATGATTCGATTATTCTCAATTTGAATGAAGAAAACACAATGAAAAAAAAAAATTTAATTATACAAAATTGTAGTTTAATAAATAATTAAATGGATCGGATTGGATTATTGGATCGGATATCCAAAATTATCTAATTCAGATTTCTGGTGATCTAGAATCGAATATGGGCTAAATGGATTCGGATCGAATTCGAGTTTGTCTTAATCAAATCAAATTAATCTGTAGTCTCAAGAGATTCATTTTTGAATACCACCTCTCTTAGGTCACAAATAGTCCCCGCATTCAAGGCCTTTCATAGTCCTGAGAGATTATGAATCCTGAGGTCTATTTTGAAAATAAACATGATAATCCTGAGGTCTAGTCCTGACACCTACCTCCCAAAACATACAGGCCCTGTTTGTTTGGAGAGTTAGAGAGGGGATTGGGATTGGTACTGAGGTGATTGTGTTTGTTTTGAGAGATGGAGAGGGGATTGATAGTGAGCTTTAGATTAGGATGGGCCTCCCCAAAGGGATTCGGATGGGCCTTCAGGACTTTGTATTAGAAAAATAGTTTGGCGGACTAGAAAATTTTTATTTTTATTTTATTTTATTTTTTATTTTATTTTTTACATGTCGGGCATTTTTTTTTTTTTTTTGAACATTAATGTTTAATTTTTTTGTATTTTTTGTTAAGTAAAAATCATTATTTTATTTGTTTTATTTTTTTCTGGAATTTTTTTTTTTATTTTATTTTTTTTAAATTTTTTATATGTTGGGCATTTTTTTTTAAACATTAATGTTTAATATTTTTTTATTTTTTTATTTGTTTTATTATTTTATATTTATTTTATATATAAATAATTTAACAATCCCTACACTAACAACTATCATCAAAACAAACACAATTTTACTTAGGGTATGGCTTTTGTCCAGTCCGAGATCAGACTAGGGGCTGTTGAGCCCATGGGGGCCCACCACGGGTCCCGTTTTGAAAATCCGAACCGTTCAATGTGTAGAACTCATCGAGTACTATACGCTTGTAAAAAATTACGTTGATCGAATATCGATAGCTATGTGATCAAAACAGATTTTTGTCAACCGTTAATTTATTCACCGTCCATTTTTTTTTATACAAAACTGATTTGATCACATAGCTATCGATATTCGATCAACGTGATTTTTTACAAGCATATAGTACTCGATGAGTTCTACACATTCAACGGTTCGAATTTTCAAAACGGGACCCGTGGTGGGCCCCCACGAGCCCAACAGCACGGTCCAGTCCGATCTCGGACTGGATAGAAGTCATACCCTTTTACTTAATCCCCTCACTATCAATTCCCTCACTAACAATCCGCTCACTATTAATCCCCTCACTATCAATCTCCTCCATTCTACCTCTTAAAACAAATGGGGCCATAGGCCTTAGGTACTGTCAATTTTTATGTTGGGTCAGTCTATACAAAGCTTTACTTAGACTTTAATTGGGACCCTCACTAGTGGACGGTGGGATTGATCTCCCAACAATTAGTCAAAGTATACACAAACTGATCCAAACAACTAATTATTCAAAAAAAAAAAAAAAAAACACACACACACAAGAAAGACCCTAATTAATTTTTTTTTGTCAAGGTTGATTGATAGGAGTGATAACACGTCACAATATGATAAGATAAGAGAAAATATTTCTATGTATACGTACAAAAACTTACACCAGAAAAAATATCAGTATACACTACAAGAATTTACACATTTGTCGACCACTTTTGCCGACCAAAAAAATTTTGGTCGCAAAAACATGACATTTGCCAACCAAAATAAAATTTCGTAGCTAAAAATTGATACCATTACTGACTAAAATTTTTGGTTGCAAATAAGTAATTTTTTGCGACCAAATTACAATTTTTGTCGCTAAAAAATATGGGCGGGAGAATGAAATCTGGGCGGGAGTTGTATGATCTTTTAGCGACTAATATAATTTGGTCGCTGATACCAAAACGACGTTGTTTTGGTATCTAAATTCACGTTCAGACATTAGCAAACCAACAGGTTGGTAGGGGATAACTTTACTAATTCAAACACATATAAAAATAAATACGCACCTCTTTCACACCTCAGTCGAATTCGATCAAAGCTCAGTCGCGCCAATCACCTCACCTTACCATCAACCTTGTCGTCTGCCGTCGTCGCCTCTCCACCATCTGTGCCGCCGTCCGTCTTCGCCATTTCTGTTTCGTCTTCTCCATTTCTGATTCATCTAGGTATTTTTTTTCAACTTATAATAGTTTCTCTCTATTTATATCTCTGTGTCTCACTTTTTCTCTTTGATTTCTCATACTCGTCTTGTTCTACAATGTCTCACCCACCAGGGCCCTCACCATCGCGATTTTTCTGAGCATCTTCAACTCTCCCAAAAAACAATTTCAGGTATAAATCCTCTGCATCACTCTCACTCACTCAGTCTCTGCCTGTGTCTCCCTCTCACTATCAATGTTTGTGTTGATGTTTGCTACTGGGATATGTCGATAATAAGATTTCGTTCTGTTGTTTCTGAAGTCCCCCAATCTGTGATGTTCTTGTAGTGTTTTACTTCTCCTCTTTCTTTAAGTATCCCTTTTTATATTAGGAAATATACTTAATGAGAATACAAAAATTTTGGGTGCTTTTGTAAGTTATTTGTAATTTGATTTCCAAACTAGTTAGTTGGTTAATAGGATTTATTCCATTTTTTAAGTACCCTTAAATAAGCCACAAGCTCTACAAGGACTTACCCTATATACCGTCCTTTAGAAGTTGGAGTTGAATTTTTAAGAAGAGACTTAAAAATAAAAAAATAAATGAGAAAATATAGTGAATCTATGTACACAGAAAAATTATGGGTTATATACAGGGTAGCACATCTTCCATTAATCACAAATAGCCATTTATGTTGCCTCTCAAATACCATAATAAATATGAAAGATGTCTATCAATCCCTAAACCAATTACAATATCCTAACCCAATTAAAATATAATTAAAAAAATTAAAAAAAAAAAAAGTTAACACCGTGACAATATCCTCTTAGGTATGCAATTATTGTTCATCTCTATGCTATTTATGTAAGGTAAACAAAAGATATATCAAATTCTTTTCTATAAGAATTGAACCTGCAAACTTCACATTACCAAGTAGTACCATACAACCACTAGACTAAAAGCCCTAATTATGTTATAGACCTTGCCTAAGTGGGATTTATGTGGGGTTAAGATAAAAAAAAATAAAGTAGTAGAATTTTAAACCGAGTTTATATGCTAGGGGAGCATCTCTCCTAATTTTTTTTTTTTTTTTTATCAGTAAAGAATTTTTATTGATGAAGAAATCATACATTACATATGAGTTTACATCAATAAGGATGAAAAGGAAAAAAAAAAAAGAGGGGGGGGGGAGGGGGGAGGGGGGGGGAACAAAGCATGATGTTGGTGAGAAACCAACTCTAGCTTAAGCCAATGCTTGGGGCCACCCAAGAGTAGTTTTACAATTGCTTATAACCCACAAGAGCACTCTAATTTTAAATCCTCCACACTTACCACACTATTGCAAACAGAAGAGTTTTACACAATCTTGTCCTATTCTCTTGTCTCAAATTCTATATCGTACCGCACAATAAATATTTTTAACATGATTGTGTAGTGGAGAGTTGATCTAGATAAAGAGGAAGAGATGATTTGGACATAGGATTGCCATTTGTTTATTCAGCAAATCAGATGGAAAAATTTATTACGGGTTATTTTATTCATTTATCAATTGATGCTTTTATGTTATCTTATGAAACACCAACAAAAAAAAATTAATAAATCTTACTATTTAAACAAATAAATATTTAATTGAACCACCACATAAATTTGTTCAATAATTTTTCAGCACTCAAAGGTGTTGACTTTTGTAGAGTTGATTAATTACTTTAGAGTTTAGGGCACCAAACCGAATAGAGATTTGGTTGCTTGTCCGTAAAGTGCACAATAGCAGACAGAGGTATGTGGAAAGAAACCTTAGTTTTTTATTTTTTGATTCAAAGGAAAGAAACCTTAGTGGCCAAGTTAAAGACAAGAAGAAGAAGCAAATGAGAAGAATCCAATGAAAAGCTCTAAAATGACTAAACACCCCTCTCTTGTTATAAAGGCCCTTTCTCCATTAAGAGGCAAGGAATACTCATAAGCCCTCCCCAAATGAACTCGTCTAAAACCACAAGCAATTAACCTATGTTAATAGTTTTTTAATTAACCTAATTTTAAAATAATAGAACTTTTTGTTGGCCATATTTTAATATTTTATTTTACAAAGTATATGTGTCACACATGTTTATGGATGCTTGTGGCCAGGTATTGGTCTCTTCTTTTTATAATTGTTTTTATTAGGAGTTTTGTTTTAACGAAAAGATTTATGTACTTTTAATGTGAAGTTGGGTCGAATACATGTGTGCAAGGATGGACTTGTGGAATAAATTTATTGAGCAATAAATCAAATATTGTAGAGTAGCTCCTTTATCTTTTGGATCATCTAGTTTGTTTATTTTGCTTTTAGTTCAAATATGTAGTGTTTATCTGTAAGGATGTTAGCAAGTTCTAAAATTCCAAATTTTTACTTAGTGTCTTATGGATATCAAAGATCTGAATTCTTTTCAACACTTTTTATTCATTCAGTTGTCATGTAGCAGTTGATTATTTTACAAAATTTTCTATCATGAGAAGTTGATCATTTCACAATCTCTCCTTTTACAGTAGTGTGTGCATTTTTCCATATAGGGTAGCAACTTTGATGGTGATTTTTTTGTTTTTTTTTTTTTTTCAATTGGCAGGTGATTATTTATATTTATGAAGATAATTATATTAAATTGAAGATTTGAGTAGGAAAATTAACTTGGGAAGTAATTGTTACATTAGCAGAAGTTTGTAGTTTTCTAAAAGGTGTCAATTCTCTCTACAATGTTTTCTACTGCATCTCCTCTGGATTTAGAGATGGAAGTACAACAATGACATGTAGTTCCAACATTTATACATTTAGATGTAGGCAGATAGACTGACCCAACATAAATGAACAAAAAGTACACACATTTTTCGTGACAAAGCAATTTCCCTTCTAACGAACCTAGAGGACCGGGAAGCCAGGTCCTAAAGTCTATATGTCCTTGCTACTACATTTTAAGGTAAAGGGAGGAAGGCTAGGGCATCCATTTCGTAGGTTCTTTGACATGCCCCTTGTCTCTTATTCGTGCTGCTCTTTACATGACCTGTTCTAGCTCTATGTTTGGTCTCATCCAATTTCCTGCTTTTGAAGGTAACAACTAGATGCTTGTGGTCTTATTACAAAAAGAAAGGATGCTTAACACTATACTTGGTTTTTTCTTCAAGCGGTTCCAAAATACCTTGAAAGAAGATCTACTCCCAACACCACACACACACAGCAACGGATATATGAGCTGAATAGTTCCAAATCAAGAACAAAGAAACCAAATTTCATAACACTTTTCTATGATCAATATACAAAAATATTACTCCAAAAAAAGAAGGATTATAACCAAATCTCAAACTGAGATAGGAGGAGGATCAAATATATAAATGAGATTACTTAAAAAAAATTACATCATTAGAAGGACCATAATTGAAAGCTTGCGCATTGACTGCTCCATTGATCTCTTGTGTGTGTGTGTGTGTGTGTGTGTGTGTGTGAGAGAGAGAGAGAAGAGAGAGAGAGAGAGAGAGAGAGAGATTGGAATTGGCAAATACAAGGGAGATGGGATGGGGATATATAAGGTTTGTTGCAAGGAGAATTCAGCAACAGATGTGTGTCAGTTTTAATAATGGGATAAAAAAGGTAAAGAGATATGCATCAGTGCTATGTTTTTTTGCATGAGTGAGACACCTCAAAAAAGTGAAGGTTTTAGGAGTAATGGTGGCATTCAATTTGACAAGTGGCATTAGAATCATATTGTCATTTAAGGGGAAAAAATAAAAAAATAAAAAACCTATAGAACTTGAAAAGAGAAAAATCAAATCTTACATCTAATTTCAAGAAGCAAATCAAGACAATCTGATTATTCATTTAACTCCCTGAAGCATTTCCTTGTTTATTACGCCCTTCTCCGGCTCTAGGTCTAGATATTCACGTTAAATCTTTCCTCGTTTTAACCGTGAGAACATTGTTTGCAGAAGTATCTTCTTAAATTTGGAATTGTTGAGTACACAATTATCGTTCTCTATGACTGCTTTAATAATAAATTCGCAAAGGTGATATCAAATGCCACAAAAGAAGTTAATAAAATTCTCTCCAAAACTAATTAATTTTAGATAAGATTGTAACACTCAATTGGACACAAGCTTCGAAAGAGTGTATGGTATCATGTACTTAAAAATTTTAGCGATACTGATTCATAGGCTCTACTAATCAAATTAGTTCATAATAAAAACACACAAAATCCTCATGACCAAAGTCAGAAAACTATGGTTCACGTAACTAGATTGTCAAAAAAGTCTCATTAATTAGCAAGAACTGCTGAGGATTTCCTTTTAACTGTAATTTAAAACAATGAGAAGAGAAGTAGAGCAGACCATCCAGAGGTTTAAGAAAACAAAAGAGGGTTAAAAAAACAAAAGATTGGTATATAGATGTTTTTTGTTATAATTGAAAAAATAGAAAAGGGTAAGCTGGAAAACTATTCCTGTGGCTGTGTTATGGTTTATTTGGAAACAAAGGTATGGCTGCATCTTTAATGGCACATAACCAGATCTGGTGGAGCTATGTGAGGTCATCAAACTCAGGGCTGCTGCTCTGAATTAGCTCACTCTGTTTTGGTTCTTCATGAGGATCCCAGTTCTGATGTTGTGGCCTACTGCTGTATGATTTGGTGCTGTTGTGGCCTACTGTTGTATAGAGTTAGCAATGTTGCCTACTGCTGTTCTGTTGCCTGCTGCTGTGTGTCACAGAGGAGTTTTGAAATGCCTGCTGCTGTATTGTTTTGGGGGACTGCAGCAGAGGGGTTTCTTGCTGAATTGTGTTGGTTCGGTCTTGTTTTGCTGTTGTGGATATTTTAATAGTGCAAGGGGTGATTGTTGCCATTGCTTGATCCTTAGGAATGTGTTTTGTTGTGGATGTGGGTGTTTGCAGTCCTTGGGAGGACTTGTTTAGAGATTGGTTTTTTTGTTTGCAAACCCTGGGAAGCTGCATAATGAATTTTTTAAAACATGGCAACTATTTGAGTAATTTTATTGTCCAGGAGTTGATAAATTTTGCACCTAAGGTTTATGAAGTGATGTTCTCTTTTTTTCATTAAATTTTGCACCTAAGGTTTAAGGTTTATGAAGTGATGTTCTTTATTAAATGTGTTCTTTCTTTTATGAAGTGATGTTCTTTTTCATTAAATTTTGCACCTCGCTGCAATTAAATATCATTGTAACTACATATTTTCAGTGTTCACATTACATAATTGCAAGTTTCTTATCTGGTTTGCATTGATTATAGGATAAATTTGAAATAGGGGATAATTATGAGGACAATGCACTATCCCAGCAAGTTGTGGAAAAGAAGTGTAACGTGTTACATAAAGATTGGAAGTGCAGAATGAAGAAGAAATGGGAGAAGCTTGTGGATGCGGGAACTAATCCCTATGCTCATCCATACAAAGAAATCAAATTAGATGATTGGAAGTATTTGATTGACCAAGTATGGTTAGATCCTGCAAACAAGGTATGTTATGATTTAGTTATATAATAATAATGTATTATTAACAAGCTCTGTGAAATCATATAGAATGAAGGATCAAATTATCTACCTATAAATGCAAAGTATTTGACCACCTTCACAAGGCTTGTTAGTACTGTTATCATTGTTTAACTATATATGTCACAAACCCTTACAATGTGGATTTTTGTATCTAACCACCAGCAAAAAAAATGACTTAGTACTTTAACTATATATGTAATAAACCCGTACAATGTGGATTTTTGTAGCGTCGCTACGACGCCGGCAAAAATAATAGGAGCCAGCTACCCTACAATCAGACTAGTGGGTCGCGATCTTTTCTGGCGGCGATGAGTATTGCGGTGAGATGTATTTCGTTGATTTTATTAACTTTATCCACACTTATTTAATATGTTACCATATTAATGAAGGAGTGTTCTTTTTGGTGTTTGGCATATCACAGGTGAAGGAAAATGGTGGATTGTTGCCAGATCTCTGTAATTTCTACAAGGACACTCATCAAAAAAGAAAGACAAAACAGTGGATTGATCCTATATGCGGTGATTTACATGCAAGTATTCCAATCATTTGGACACTTATACATGCAACTATTGTGTTTGTCTTATACTAACAATATTTATATTTTACAATTATATGAGCAAATGACAATGGTGCGGGATGAGTCTATCGAGGCTGGAACGCCGATGAGGCAAGAGGATATATCAAGAGTGGTTCTTGGTAAGAATAAGGGATACTTGAGAGGATTTGGGGTTGGACCAAAGCCTTCTTCTTGTGATTTTGGGTTCTCTGCTACATCACAAGCACGTGACGAGCAATTGAAAAAGCTTACATCCGAGTTGGAGATAGTGCGTGCGGAGCAGCGAAGCAACTGTGAGGAGCAACATAAAAAAGAAGAAGAGCAACAAATGAAAGAGGCAGAGAATACAAGACAATGTGAGGAGATGCAGCGGCAGCTTTTTGGACTTCGGAGCATGTTGGCACAAGTTTTGGAACATCGCAATCCACCAAATTCTCCACAATAGATAGTCATGGTAATGGATAAGTGTGTTAAACCATATTTGATTATATTTATGTTCAAAGTAAAGGCAAATAAACATTTGATGAGAATATCATAGAGAAATGGTTGTCTTTAAACTAATTTTAGTTCAAAATTTAAAAGATGGAATTTACAGTTTAGTTTATGTTGACTAGAAAAGAAACTTCAAACATTGTAATGTTCCACTGATCCAAGGATGAATAGTTAAACCAGAATTTTTGACTGTTCCATGGAAACCAAAATGTGATAAAAAAGGCAAAAACGAGCCGGTTGGGGCAAAAAGTTGGAAACAGCCTGGAAATAACCCGAGATCGTAGCAGTCACCTCGGCCTAGATCAAACAAACTTGTGAAAGCGAGCAACGCTTCGATAGGACACACAATTAGTTATGTAGGACATAAAAGTGTGACAAAATAGGCAAAACTGGGCATTTGGGGTCCAAAACTGCTCTGAATTAGCTCCTCTCAATTTCTTCTTTTCTCTTCCTTGGTGGTTTACATGGTGAAGTATTGCATCAGTCATGGAGATGGACTGATCTGGATCAATTCTGAAAAATCTAGAAATTTCCTAGATATTGATTTGTGATTATGTATCAATTTTAAGCAGCATATAACAATCCCAATCAAACAATCAAGACAAATCAACACAATGATTTTACGTGGAAAAACCACAATTGGAGCACCTCCAATTGTGATAAAAAAAACCACGAGCAACAGCCACAAAACAATCCACTAAGAAGATATAAAGGAATTACACAGGTATACTCTCAATTACCTAGCGAATCCACGCCCAAATTGAACCAACCCCTATGTGCCTCTTCCAACCCCGTCTTCACCTTGGAATTGTCTTGACAATGAGCCACTCCAGAATCCACCAAAGCTTCAGGCCCAAATTCTTCAGAATCCACCGAAGAACAACTCTCTCTTTTGTATAGAATGAACAAACGAACCTTTGATGTATTCTTCTTAACCCATGACTTGAATACTCAATTAAACATCAAAGAAAACTAGCAAAATATCCCCAGATATAAACCTTAATATTCAAAAAGAAGATCTGGAGCAGTAATCCTAAAATCTGACAGAAACCCGTACTTATAGAAATCTGGAACTGCGAGGCTCGCTCGAGCGAGAACCTTAACTCGCGTGATTTCCACTAGTGCCTTGGCTCGAGCCACGAATCCTTGGCTCGAGCGAGCAATCAACTCTTTCAGGTTTTTGTGTGGACGCAATCCTTCGCTCGAGCGAGAACTCCTTGGCTCGAGCGAGCAAGCCTTCGCTCGAGCGAGCACTCCTTGGCTCGAGCGAGCACGGGCGGACATGCAATTTTGAATGCAAGTTTGCATTTTGCTTCGGCCCGCGAGCTGACCGGGCAGCTCGACCCCCGTCATAATCAGCGAAGTGGCAATCTTGAAAGCATTAACATCACAAACTTCTCTGCTAGGCTCGATTCAGGTTGGATTTGCATCTAATAAACTCATAGCCTCACTGAAATAAAAGTGCGAAAAGAAATACAACTGAAAGGAGTTTTGTCAAACGGGATTGCTAAGAATAAAAACCTAACAATCTCCCCTTTGGCAATGTCGTGACAAAACACACCTAAGACATAAAATTCTAATCACCCCAACCCATTACGGCCAATAAAAACAAACTTCTTTCTCAAGGTCATGATCTGCAAAACAACTATTAGTGCCACAATTTCCAAAACAACTATTAGTCCCACAAGAGTATATGAAAAACCAATAAACATATGACAAGATTATCTTGAAGCATGAGATGGAAAACATGAATAGATGTGACTTGGAGATTTTAAGAACATGTAGCATGAAAACCTGAAAACTAAGACACATGCACCCGACACATGGCATGAATACATGAAATCCTAAGACACATGCACCGGACAACATTACTCCCCCTTTTTGTCACGAATTGACAAAGGAAGCTCAATCAACTAAAGCAAGATCAGAAACCACACAAGCAATGATAAGATTATGTAAATATCAGGAGTATGCAAGAAGGAAATACTAAAGAAGCAGTGCCAAGCATCATTCAAACCAACTAAACCACAAATACTGTACAGAAAACAATGAACAAGAAGAAACTGACAAAAATAACATGGTAGAGCAAGCAAGAAATCTCAGATTTATACCTTAGAACACACAAGATTATCCAAGAAACATAATTACTTGAAAACACAATGTGCATAGTCTCTAGAAGATTCCTCATAAAAGAAAGTGATGCATTATGTGAAAAGCATAGATCCCATGATAAAAGTGTGTGTGTGACTCTTGGAGTTCGACAAACACTAGATTCAAATCCTAGTAGTGATATGAAAGTTGGACCACCGACAAGAGAATCTAAGCATAACTAAGGAAAGTCAAACCACTAGGAATCAAGGGGTATTTGGTGAGTGAAGGCGGAGGCTCCCCCTCAATCAATGAATCCTTTATTTTTTTCACATCTTTTTCTTTTCTTTCTTTTGCACTTTTTTTTTTTTTTTTGTTTCTTCTTGTGCACATTTTTTCTTTCTTTTACACACTCATTGGCGGCTAACAAGCTGAAGAGTATGAAAACCGAACCAGAGAAGCATGGATATAATAAGGATAGCCTGGTTGGAGACTCTGAGGTAGCCTTTTCCTCATGCCTGGACTACAAAGAACTGGGGGGAAAGCCATGGAGATGCAAAAAGATGGAAGATGGTTAAGAGACTCAACATCACCCATGATATGCTAGTATAGGTCAATTCCTCTGGAAAAGCAAAAGATACAATGCCAGAAGTCCATAAAAAAAATCACTAAGGCAGAAGACTCCGATATTTGCTAATCCAAGAGTGTGTACAGAATGAGACATACTAATCAAAGAACACACACTCCAAAATGAGTAATGACCATAGAAAGCACACACATATTAACTTGTAATGGATATTCTCATCAATTCCAATATGCACCAAGGACCACTCAAAAATTTGAAGCTTGCACAACCATACTAAGAAAATCTTTTTGGATTTTTTTTTTTTCATATTTTTTTTCTTAACCAAAGCAAGACAAAAAACGAACATGCACACATTTTTTCTAAACAAAGCAAGTCAGAAAACGAACATGCATACAATAAATGACTAAAAAAAAACATACAGAAACCCAAAAACTAAAATGAATAAACAAATTAACACAAGTCAAGTTTTCTCACCCAAACCGCTTTAGTATGAACAAAGTTGTGAGAATTATGGTTCTTGGGTGGTGTCTTGACGTTGTGGTTCCCTTCCTTTTCAATGAGAACCCGTCTTGACATGGTTTCCAACTTCCTATTCCTAGGACTAGGAAAATACACTCTCCCATGCAACTTATAACAATAAGGGCGAATATGACCATGCATACCACAATGATGACAAATAAAAACATGGTGTACCTTCTTTTCTTTTACCTTACCAACTCTAGGAAGTTTGAGAAGTCCATCCTTATGTTGAATTTTTTGTTCTCCCTTTCCTTGAGTTCTTGTATCGTGGGATGTGGAAGCACTCTGTTTTTGCTCTTTCTTACCACCAAACCCAATGCCACTCTTGTCAGAACAAATTTGTTGAGACCCAATGATATTGTCCAAAGTCTTCGATCCTCTGTTCCAAAGACCAATGGTAGCCATAGCACACTTGAGTTGTTCCTCTTTCTTGATCATTAGTTCTTCCAAAGCAATTTGAGACATCTCGAGAGTTTCAATCTTTTCTTCATATGTTGCATAGATTTGTTGTAGCTCATTCCTCTCTGTCTCACAAGTCAAGAGTTTTGCACAAAGAGCTTGTCGATCATTAGAAATCTTAAGGGCATCATTCCTAGCCTCGGAAATCTTCTCCTTTAGTTGGACATTCTCACTTTCACATGCTTTGAGTTTCATAGTGAGTTTGTCATTCAATTTGGATAACTTAAGAGATTCCTTATACAACTTTTCATAAGCTTGCTCAAGCTCTTCATCATCACTTCCGAGGATTCATTATCAGTGGCATTCTCAACCGGGCTCTTCGGATACTCTGTTCGTCCTTCAGTTTCGGATGCCGCCATGAAAGCAAGGAATTGTTTATATCCCTCTTCACCTTGATCTTCGTTGTCACTTTCATCTTCATCAGATTCTGATTCATCATCCCAAGTGATAGCGAGGGCTTTCTTCTTCTTTAAACGAGTGGGGCATTCTGAAGCAAAGTGGCCAAATCCTTGGCATTCATAGCATTAGACTCTTTCAGAGTTCCCTTGTATCTTTCCTTTCTCCTTCTTGGCTATAGGATTAATTTTGAGTTTATCTTTGTCTTTAGATTTATGAGTATGAGTAGATTCCAAAAGTTTAGGATTCTTTTTCAGAAAAGATTTTTTAAATTGTTTTATAAAAGCATCCGTAATCTTGGAATCTATCTCACAATCCTCATCAGAATCCTCTCCAACTCTATGAGCACTACTATAAGCAATAGTATTTTTTTGTTTCTTTTTGAAATTCCTATGTGCCTCATAAGTTTGGAGATTTCCAACCAAATGATCTAGCTTGAGATTATCAACATCTTGAGCCTCCTCAATAGCCGTAACTTTTGGTTGGAACCGATCGGGCAAGGATCTCAAAATGTTTCCCACGACTTTGGATTCTGGTATTTTTTTCACCTAAATTGAAGCTGGAATTTACAATGTCACTCAACTTCGCATAAAATTCATCAAAGGTCTCATTATCTTTCATTGAAAGGTTTTCGAGACTAGATGTGAGCCTTTGAAGTTTTGAGCGTTTCACAGAAGGAGTGCCCTCATGAATAGTTTGTAAGATATCCCAAGCCTCTTTTGCGACTTCACAATTACAAATACGACTAAACTCTTCAGGTGTGACAGCGCAAAAGAGAGAATTGATAGCTTTGCTATTCCAGCTACTATTTTGGTAATCAATTGTGTCCCATTTATCAATTGGTTTGGGAAAAGTTACTCCATTAACGGTAATCGTTGGTTCAGTCCACCCATACATGACAGATTGCCAAACTTTTTCATCAATAGACTTTAAAAACGATCTCATCCGAGCTTTCCAAAAAGAATAATTGGATCCATCAAGTAGGGATGGTCGAACCATAGAATTTCCCTCACGAATTGAATCCATTATCACAAATCAAATAAGATCTCGCTCAAACATTTTAAAAAAACAACAGAGCAACCCGCTCTGATACCAATTGAAAAATCTAGAAATCCCCTAGATATTGATTTGTGATTATGTATCAATTTTAAGCAGCATATAACAATCTCAATCAAACAATCAAGACAAATCAACACAACGATTTTACGTGAAAAAACCACAATTGGAGCACCTCCAATTGTGATTAAAAAAACCACGGGCAACAGCCACAAAACAATCCACTAAGAAGATATAAAGGAATTACAAAGGTATACTCTCAATTACCTAGCGAATCCACGCCCAAATTGAACCAACCCCTATGTGCCTCTTCCAACCCCGTCTTCACCTTGGAATTGTCTTGACAATGAGCCACTCCAGAATCCACCAAAGCTTCAGGCTCAAATTCTTCAAAATCCACCGAAGAATAACTCTCTCTTTTGTATAGAATGAACAAACAAACCTTTGATGTATTCTTCTTAACCCATGAGTTGAATACTCAATTAAACATCAAAGAAAACTAGCAAAATATCCCCAGATATAAACCTTAATATTCAAAAAGAAGATCTGGAGCATTAATCCTAAAATCTGACAAAAACCCGTACTTATAGAAATCTGGAACTGCGAGGCTCGCTCGAGCGAAGCTTCTCTCGCTCGAGCGAGAACCTTAACTCACGTGATTTCCACTAGTGCCTTGGCTCGAGCCACGAATCCTTGGCTCGAGCGAGCAATCAACTCTTTCAGGTTTTTGTGTGGACACAATCCTTCGCTCGAGCGAGAACTCCTTTGCTCGAGCGAGCAAGCCTTGGCTCGAGCGAGCACTCCTTGGCTCGAGCGAGCACGGGCGGACATGCAATTTTGAATGCAAGTTTGCATTTTGCTTCAGCCCGCGAGCTGACCGGGCAGCTCGACCCCCGTCATAATCAGCGAAGTGGCAATCTTGAAAGCATTAACATCACAAACTTCTCTGCTAGGCTCGATTCAGGTTGGATTCGCATCTAATAAACTCATAGCCTCACTGAAAGAAAAGTGCGAAAAGAAATACAACTAAAAGGAGTTTTGTCAAACGGGATTGCCAAGAATAAAAACCTAACAAATTCTAGTGGTCTGCATCAGATGTTGGTTAGGTGTACTGTATGTTGATTGGCAATACTTGTTAGGTGAAGTTCAGGGCCATAGAGATTCAATGCTTGTTTTTGGGGTCTGCTGCGCTTGCTACTATGTCTGTAAGTTGGCTGCTGATGAAAACTCATTGCCTTGGAGCTATGTATGCTATGTCTTCATCAGCAGCAGATTGGTGCATTGTGCTCTGTTGCTGTGTAACACTGTGGCAGCAGTGTGGGTTTGCCCCTTTCTATTTCTTCTTTTTTCTTCTTTCATTTCCTTTTGTGGTCTGCATGGTAAAGTATTGCATCAGTCATGGAGGTGGACTGATCTAGATCAATTCTGGTGGCCTGCATCAGATGTTGGGTAGGTGTACTGTATATTGTTCAATGCTTGTATTGGGGATCTGCTGTGCATGCTACTATGTCTGTAAGTTGGCTGCTGATGGAAACTCATTGCCTTGGAACTGTGTATGTTATGTCTTCATCTGCGGACATATTATTTGTTTGGTTTCATCACAAGGTTGCTGCTGATCTATTTGGTTTAGACTCAAGGCCCCTAATCTGTCTGGCTTTTGAAAACCTGTTTTATCACATAGCAGCACACACAGCTGGGGTATTGATTGTGGTTGGTTCTGGATTGAAATTTAATTCACATGAAAGGTTCATTGAGGAAGATAGGAGTTATTGACAATATGGATCAATTTCAGTTGCCATGTTGGTTTCTGCTGTGTGGCACTATATTGGATCTAGAATGGTGGCTGATCCAATTTATTCTATAGACATAAGAATGCTATTGTTTTATTTACAATTTGATAATGATAGTCATTTAATTTGCTAATGTGACCTTTACTTTTCATGGACATTTTTCATTATTTGTCCAATTTTACCGGACATTATTTCTCTTTTTCTTTGGTACAGATGGATGAACTCGTGCACAAAGCTAAATTGTACAAGACAAATTGGCACTTTTTGCATTTTTGGAAGGATTATATATTTTTGTATAGATGTATATGGAAAATATTAGGGTAGACTAGTAGTTATATTTTTTGATATACTAGTAGTTATATTTTTGGATGGGTGTGTATAAAAAATATTTGGTAGACTACTAGTTATATTTTTGGGTTGTTGTACATGGATAAAAATTTAACACATTATAACAAGTACTTGTTATGTTTTAAATTTTTATTCTAGATGAAATATGTAGGTTGGAATTACTTGTGGATGAAAACTTATAATAGTTGCTGACTTTAATTAAACGGGTTCAGAAATGGTTGATATATGTATTTTGCTGAATGTTCATGATTCAATTTATTTGTTGGTTATTTTTGCAAATTACAGATTATATTGAATAAATTGGATGTATTATTATAAATTATAGGTTTATTTTGTTGGATGTTGGCGACCAAAATTTGGTTTTGTTTTTCTAGTTTTGGCAACCAATTGATTAGTCGGGAAAGATAAGTTATACTTTTGCCGACTAAATAAAGTAGTTAGTGTATCACCAAGCACATTTGGCGACTAAATAATTAGTCGTTAAAATTATTAATTTTGGCAACCAAAAGATTTGGTCGCGAATAGGTCTATTGCCGACTAAAGTTTTAGTTGCGCAAACATTTCTTTTGGCGACAAACATGTTTGGTCATGGAATGTGACAATTGGCGACTAATTATTTTGGTCGTGGAATGTCACAATTGGCGACCAAAATTTTTGGTTGTGGAATGTCACAATTAGCGACCAAACTTTTTGGTCGTTGAGTGTGATAATTGGCGACCAAATTTTTTGGTCGTGGAATGTGACAATTGGCAACTAAGATATATGATCGACAAAATATCACTTTTCGCGACCAAAATGTTTTAGCGACAAAATGGATTAGTCGCAGTAATGATATATTTAGCGACCAAAAATTTAGTCGGCAAATCCAACTTTTCCCGACCAACCAAAATTTTGGTTGCGAATAACTTTTGCCGACTAAAAATGGACTTTTAGCGACCAATTTTTTGGTCGGCAAAAGTGTTAATTCTTGTAGTGATACATTGACAATTATTAAGTTATATTATTATGCAACAATATTAGAGACTCATATTTTACATTTACGAATATATTTATAATCATGTGATAAGAGTGGTGTTATTAGATGTTTAACCAATTAAAAATTACATTATGAAAGATTTATGAAAGTTTCAAATATTTTTTATTATTATGTGACAATTTTGTGAGTTTTCTTGATAACTAAAAAATTATATAAAATATTAATTGAGTCATTTATTATCATACAATTATTTAACAAAAAATAAATCAAATAAATTAATTTATAATTTTTTTTGTTATATTATTAATTTAAAACATCACGTAAACAATAACACAAGCTTATAAAATATCCAAGGACAACCCAACTATTTTTGTGATTTCGTGGACTTTTTGATATTTAATTATTAGTTTGGAGTCTTTCTCAAATATAGGCCCTACCTAAGCAACTGTCTAACTCACTTGGATAACGTTTGTTTGGCAGATTAAGTTGAACGAGATTGTTAATGAGGAGATGATTAGTGAAAAGATTGTTAATATAAAAATTATTAGTGAGGGAATTAAGTAAAAGTGTATTTGTTTTTATGATAGCGTGAGAGATGATTAGTGATGAGATTGTTAAATTATTTTTATATAAAATAAATAAAAACATTATTTCTATATTAATTTTTTTAAAACAAATATTAAAACAAACAGGTACACTTGGTTTAAAAAATGGCCGGATGCAATCTAATCCGTTGGACTATTTTCTCAATCCCACCTCTCTCTCATAGCTATACTAATCCGATCACTGAAGGGTATTATGAATACTACTGGAGTACTAGTTTAGGAGCTCCAAAACTTAACCAAATATGGATTCATATATCCAATAGCCATCTTAATCCAATCCCACCCTCCAAGTGTCCAAACAAACATGACCTTAATGCTTAATGAATGAAGGGATCACTATGGTAACATCTATATATATATATATATATTCCCTTTTCAGAGTGCCAAAAAAATAAATATATAAGGGTAAATTACACTCACACCCCTTAAGGTTTGATCCGATTACATTCCGAGTGCTACTATTACTACTATTAACACTCCATAAATTATTTTGGAGCCCTCAATTTTTAACTTTTTTTATTACAATAATAACCTCAAATAAAATTATTAAAAAGGACTGTTAGACTTATTTATTTTGATGATTTACTTAATTATGTTTTAATTTATTTGGAAGAGAAAAATAGAATCAAAATTTATTTTGATGATTTATTTAATTATGTTTTAATTTATTTGAAAGAGAAAAATAGAATCCAAAATTTATTTTGATGATTTATTTGAAAGAGAAAAATAGAATCAAAATTTATTTTGATAATTTATTTAAAAGAGAAAAATAGAATCAAAATTTATTTTGTCCCATTATTTCTCACCTAAACCTTTATCCTAAATGTTGTTAGAATGTATTTAATATTTGATTAAATCAGGAGTTCAAACAACCCAAAACAAAGGTTCAAACAGCCTAACACAGCAGCAGGCCAAAAGGTTCAAAAGGTTTAAGTGGAAGATATTCAAATTAGTAATGATGGAAGTACAATGGCTATAAAGGTTCAAAAGACCAAAAGGTTCAAAAGGTTCAAGTGGAAGATATTGAAATTGGTAATGATGGAAGTACAACGGCTATAAATGGTTATAAATTCAAATGACTACAACGGCTATAAACGGCTATATATTCAAATGAATACAACGGCTATAATTTTCATTATATATATCAAAGCCTCTAATGTAAACAAGTTACAAAAACCTGAAAATATTTTTTTGATCTATAATCACTTACATCTATTCTCAGAAATTATACACTGAGCCTTATAGCATTAAGCTCATTTTTCCTGTGTGAGATTTACAGAAAAATCAAAACTTCATTTTATATATCTATCTTTGAGAGATATTTATTGTAAGTTTTCTTTGAAAACAAAAATATCATTTCATCTTGTAAAAGTGTTGCAAATACTATGTTTTTGAAATCTTGAGAGTGATTGTGAATCACCTAAGATTTGCAAAAGTTTGGGCTTGTGAAGTCTATGTAAAATCCGTGGAGGATTGCTTCATTTGTAAAGAGGTTGCTAGCACCCCTGAGAAGCTAGAAGATAGTGAAAAATCTCAAGTGAAGCTTGAGGAGTGGATGTAAGCTTGGTTGAAGTCAAATCACTATAAATCTGTTTGTCTCCTCTTCCCTGATCTCTTTACTTTCCTACTACTGCTATAGCTAATCTAATATTCATGTGTTAATCATTTGATTTACCCTGTATGTTAGTTATACTTCATTGTTATTTTGCTTGATCATTTACTGCTAAATTCATCATTGTGCTTGTTAATAATTTGTTGTACTAGTAGTTAATTTTATTAGGGTATTATTAATTTTAAATTGTAGAAACCTAATTCACCCCCCCTCTTAGGTTGCTTTTTGGGTAATAAGGACATCATTAATTTTGGGACACCCCATCTCACAATTAAACCTACACATCCACTACATCATGAATTAGGGTTTATGAGAGCACCCACCTCCATCACCACCCATCTATCTTCTCCAAATCCCACCTTCAAAATTTACCCAGCCTCAAAACCTTGAAAATCCTTTGGTGGCAATATTTCAATGGTAACAGTGGTAACCATTTGACTACCTACACTTCTCCAGCAATGACAATGAGTGAAAATTTTTCTAGTAACCACAACTCCATAAGACGAGAGGAGTACAACAATAAAACCTTAGAGGAGGTTTATAGCTTTGATGTTGTTCTTAATTTGGAGGAGATTGGCTTTGTAAGGGTTAGTTTCTCAAAAAAAATGACAAAAATAATAAAATCTGTTCGTCATATTTTTGGGACTCAGCTCCCAAATATATGACCAAAATTCAAAAACACATGCATGAACATTATTTATTTGAAAAACAAATGTAGTTGTGATCACTTAGATCATTAGCCACAATGACACTAGTCCCAATTTAGCCAAAATATCATTTTTACGCTCCATTTGTTTTGTATTTTCTGGCATTTAATACAAATAAAAATTATTAAAACTTAATATTTAACATAGATTGATTATTCTAAAATAAAGGATTTAATAGAGATAGAAAAAATACATTTTATTAAGATCCTCGTACAAATAAAAACATTCATGAAAGCAATGCGAATCTAACGTTCTCAAATCTGTTTTTGAGCCCACGAACTTGTCCAAAATTGTAATTGGAGTCTTCTCAATTGTAGTTGCGGTCAATGCAAGAAAACTAGCCACCATGATCGTAAGTTTCATTGTGTACACACACATAAACATTCATTCAAAAAAATTAGATTATTTTATTTTTATCCCTATACTTTATCACGATATTCAATGACCCCCCAGACTACCCTTATTTTCATGCGTACCCCTATACTATTTAAGTTACTATCAATTTTATCCCTACCGTCAGATTTGAAACGGAAAAAGTTAAAAAAATTACATTTTGGCCCCAAATTTCAGAAGAAAGATGCAAACCCACCCAATAAACCACCACCACACTTCAAGCCCTTCTATCTCCTTCATCATAACTACGTTTCGCCTCATTTTTATGTTGTTGGATTCAACTCACAATCTAGTTTTCCTATCATATCTCACATGTCTCGTTCTTCCTTTTTTTTGCATGCTATCGGAGCTCCAAAACTTGTTTGTTGTTTTTGACTTTTTTTTTTTTTTTTGGGTAAGTAAGTCATAAATTAAAGACAAAGGAATACAAATACAAAGGGCATACCCCAGGCCCTACCAAACGCTATACAACAACAAAAAAGAAAACAAAAGACAAACGGGCAACACCATGGCACACCTATCCAAAAAAAGCAATTTTTTTTTTTTGTTTTCAACTTTTCTTCGAGCCATATTTCGAACTTCACATCTTTCTCGATTCTTGACGGTTATACTTCATTCTTTTACCATTCTCTTCACCTCACTTCCTATTTCACCCTACACTACATCGCTTTCTCACTTCTTCGTGTAATGGGCGGTTTTGGTATGCCGAAAATTGGCCGAAAACTAATTTTAAAAATTTCAATTCATTCATCTTTTGTTTCTTTCTTCTCTATCTTCCTCATTTTTCTTCTTCTTCTTCACTTATAACATGATGTGGAACATGGTTCTAGGTGGTAACGAAACCGGTGATGGTGGTGGTGGTGGTTCGACAATGGCTGTGAAGTTGGTGGTTCGGATAGTGATCTTCTTCTTCTTCTTGAATTATATACATACATATCATCTTTCCTAATGGAATTTTCTCAACACCATATACATTACAAGCACTCAACCACCTACCTTGTCAATTGAACTCACTAATCAAAATGTTGAAAGAAATCTTTGTGGGGACTGAACTTCCTCGACGTATGAGGACTAATACTGACAATGCCTCCTCCACTTTTCTCATGACACAAAGTGCTTGAATGATATTGTTGAAAGTGATATTCTTTGGTGCATATGCAATCTCAACCATCAACTTCACCAACATCACCACCCGAACTACCAACTTCACTGCCACCGAACTCCATTACCTCCACCATGAGCATTACCATCACCACCACCTTACAACACGAAACCCACATTTTTCACAACCAAGTTCCATTACTCCCATTACCACCACCATGAGCATTACCATCACCACCACCTTATAACACCAATCCCACCACCATCGCCGGACCGCCACCACCACCATCACCAGTTACGTTACCACCTAGAACTGTGGGGATATATTTTCTGAGCACCAACATGTGGCAAGGTGACGCCGACATGTCAGCCGAGGTGCCACGTGTCTTGGTCATAACGCCGATGTGATCTCGGAGAGGCCGAGGTTATCTCCGAAGATATCGGAATCCGAGATAAGTGGATAAATGACAAGAGTCCTGGAAATAAGGAAGGATTTCGGGATGGATAAAGATAACACTCTTAGGGAGTCTATCCTTATCTCTTGAAGAGTCCAAAGTAAGCACTAAACATGAATCTATTTGAAGCTAGGCTTCTAGTGAGACTAGGACTGAGTTAACTATAAAAGAGAGGCACCCCGATAGGTCTAAGGTACGCAATTTATGTTTTGAGCAGTGAGTTTTGCACTATTGATTATCTTTGAGAGATATACTGACTTGATCGTCGGAGTGCCCCCGGGTGGATGAACCACCGCCGGAATCTTTTCTTTCTGTTGCAGGTCAGCCAGGTGCCATCTATTCTGCCAGTATTCTCCAGCTGAATACTGAGTTGGCGGTGTGATCGGAAATTCGCTCACACTTGTTAAAACTTGAAAAAGTTTACAAGTTGAACCAAGGCTAAACACTTGTTGAAATTTTATGAAAAATTTACAAGTGGAAACCAAGGTTGTGCCAAGAAAGGTTCTTGGGTACTTGCCGAGGTAAATCATCAGTTTGTATAACCGAGGTGTGTCACCCCGAGAAGGTTGCACAAGGATTGAAGTGCATATTAAAGATATGCAAAATATTCTAAGTATAGAAGCATACAAGGCAAACATATAAGCATTCAAAACAAAAGAGTTGAATTAAAAGCACATCGGCGATGTAAAGAGTTGACATTACTTCAAAAAGAAAAACAAAGTACAATCCAGTGAGGGAAAGACGCATGGCTGAAATGGTTGGGTTGCTGTGCGTGACAGCTTTCACGCGTGATGACACTCTTGGAGTTCTTGATTCAATGAAGGAAATGCCTCAGCTAGGAGGACGGTTTCTGCTGAGAAACTTAAACAAAGCTTTGTTGTTAGTTCCAAAACATTGATGGAAGTAGACTATAGGTCTTGGTCATATTGAGCCGACGAGTTCTAACTTCGGCAACAAATAATGGAGTGAGCTTAGCTGATGTGCTAAATGGAAGAAATGATATAGGTTCCATCACCTCAGGATGCCGAGATAATAGAACCTAGGGGGCAGTTGTGGAGACATAAATCTTGAATAACGACACGTGGCCGAGGTGTCACCGAAGTGCCAGCCGAGGTGCCACGTGTCCTGGTCATGACGCCGAGGTGATCTCGGCAAGCCAAGGTTATCTTCGAAGATACCGAAATCTGAGATAAGCGGATAAGGGACAAGATTCCTAGAATGGGAGAAGACTTCAGTTTGGGTAAAGATGAGACTTTTAGAGAGTTTATCCTAATTCTACTAGGAGTCCAAGATTAGCAGTAATCCTAAGTCCATTAGAGCCAGGCTTCTATTGGGACTAGGATTGTGTTGGCTATAAAAGGGAGGCACCCCCATGGGTCTAAGGTATGCTTTTGATATTCTGTCTAGTGAGTTAAGCACTATTGGTTATCTTTGAGAGATATTGAGTACTGACTTGATCATCGGAGTACCCCCGGGTGGACGAACCACCACCGGAGTCTCTTTTTTCTGTTGCTAGTCAGCCAGGTGTCATCTATTCTGCCAGTACTTTCTAGCTGAATACTAAGTTGGCAGTGTGGTCAGAAATTGACACACACAATTTAACCATGTTCCACATCATGTTATAAGTGAAGAAGAAGAAGAAGAAGAAGAAGAAGAAGAAGAAGAAGAAGAATGAGGAAGATGGAGAAGAAAGAAACAAAACATGAATGATTTGAAATTTTCAAAATTAGTTTTTAGACAACTTTCAGCATACCAAAACCGCCCATTACACGAAGAAATGAAAAGGCGATGTAGTGTAGAGCGAAGTAGGAAGTGGGGTGAAGATAATGGCAGAAAGAATGAAGTAGAACCGTCAAGAATCAAGAAAGATATGAAGTCTGAAAGATGGCTCGAAGAAAAGTCGAAAACGAGAAGAAAAGTCTTTTTTTTTTATCAACTTTCGGAGCTCCGACAGTATGCAAAAAGAGGAAGAACGAGACGTGTGAGAAGTGATATGAAAACTAGACTGTGAGTTGAATCCAACGACGTAAAAATGAGACGAAACGGAGTTATGAAGAATGAGATAGAAGGGCTTGAAGTAGTTGTTGCTGGTGGTGGTTTGTTGGGTGGGTCTGCATCTTTCTTTTGAAATTTGGGACCAAAATGTAATTTTTTTTAACTTTTTCAGTTTCAAATCTGATGGCAGGGGCAAAATTGATAGTAACTTAAATAGTATAGGGGTACGCGTGAAAATAAGAGCAGTCTGAGGGGATCATTGAAAATCGTGACAAAATATAAGGGTAAAAATGAAATAATCCCCAAAAAAATTATGTGATCCAAATTTAATTTGGATGTAATGTCCATCACACTTAGCATAAATTTGGATTACATCTTAAGTTTTCTTTGCACATTTATATATTTCTTTAATTTAACAGGAACATTATTGTTATTACATTATAATTATATTGATTTAATAGGTCATTGCATCAATTATGATTTTGTGATAACATAAAAAAGAATGAACATAATATAATTATTTTATATTATTGTTCTTTAGAAAGACCCTAATCTAAACCCCAAAGGTTGGCCTAGTGGTGTAGATTTGGAGCTTAAGAATTTGCTCTTCTCTAGGTCTTATATTCGAAACCTCTTAGGGGTCCGTTTATTTTTAGAGGTAGAATGAAGGGGATTTTTAGTGAGGGGATTAAGAAAAATTATGTTTGTTTGATAACTAATGGACTAGCAATAGTTCATGTTTGTTTTGAGAGATAGAAGTAGGATTAATCATATAAAATTTCACAAATACCCTTTGCATTATTATCAAATTTTAACTTCAAAAATTTTTGGACAGAGTTAAAAATTTCTAGACAAAAATTTCTGGCATTATTATCATCGGACTATTAATAAATGTTGAAGGTGAATATATATAGTAACAAATTTAGCAATAAACACAAGGGTAAAATAGTCAATTAACCCGTAGTCTCAAGAGATTGATTTTTGAATACCACCTCTCCTAGGTCATTAATAGTCCCCTCATTCAAGACCTTTCATAGTCCTGAGAGATTATGAATCCTGAGGTCCATTTTGAAAATAAACATAATAATTGTTATCCCCTCCTCACTAGTAGTCTAGTCCTAACACCTACCTCTCAAAATATATAAGACCTAGGTGCTATCAATTTTTATATTGGGTCAGTCCATACAAAGTTTTACTTTGACTTTAAGACCCTCGCTAGTGGATGGTGGGATTGATATCCCAACGATTAGTCAAAGTATACACAAACTGATCCAAACAACTAATTATTCAAAAAAAAAAAAAACAAGAAAGTCCTAATTAATTTTTTTGTCAAGGTTGATTGACAGGAGTTGATAACACGTCACAATATGATAAGATAAGAGAAAATATTTCTATATATACGTACAAAACTTACCCCAGAAAAAATATCAGTATACATTGACAATTATTAAGTTATATTATTATGCAACAATATTAGAGACTCATATTTTACATTTACAAATATATTTATAATCATGTGATAAGAGTGGTGTTATTAGATGTTTAACCAATTAAAAATTAAATTATGAAAGATTTATGAAAGTTTCAAATATTTTTTATTATTATGTGACAATTTTGTGAGTTTTCTTGATAACTAAAAAATTATATAAATATTAATTGAGTCATTTATTATCATATAATTATTTAACAAAAAATAAATCAAATAAATTAGTTTATAAATTTTTTTGTTATATCATTAATTTAAAACATCACGTAAACTATAGCACAAGCTTATAAAATATCCATGGACAACCCAACTATTTTTGGGATTTCTTGGATTTTTTGATATTTAATTATTAGTTTGGAGTCTTTCACAAATATGGGCCCCACCTAAGAAGGTGTCTAACTCACTTGAATAACATTCATTTGACGGATTGAATTGGATGAGATTGTTAGTCAGGGAATGATTAGTGAAAAGATTGTTAATATAAAAATTATTAGTGAGGGGATTAAGTAAAAGTGTATTTATTTTAATGATAGCGTGAGAGATGATTAGTGATGAGATTGTTAAATTTTTTTATATAAAATAAATAAAAATATTATTTCTATATTAATTTTTTTAAAAACAAATATTAAAACAAACAGGTACACTTGGTTAAAAAAAATAGCTGGATGCACTCTAATCCATTGGGCTATTTTCTCAATCCCACCTCTCTCATAGCTATACTAATCTGGTCATTGAAGGGTGTTATGAATACCACTGTGTACTAGTCTAGGAGCTCCAAAACTGAACCAAACATCGATTCATATATCCAACAGCCATCTTAATCCAATCCCACCCTCCAAGCGCCCAAACAAACATGACCTTAATGCTTAATGAATGAAGGGATCACTATGGTAACATCTATATATAAATTCCCTTTTCAGAGTGCCAAAAAACAAAAATAAATAAGGGTAAATTACACTGACACCCCCTAAGGTTTGATCTGATTACATTCCGAGTGCTACTATTAACACTCCATAAATTATTTTAGACCCCTCAATTTTTAACTTTTTTTTATTACAATAATAACCTCAAATAAAATTACTAAAAAGGACATCATTAATTTTGGGACAACCCATCTCACAATTAAACCTACACATCCACTACATCATGAATTAGAGTTTATGAGAGCACCCACCTCCATCACCACCCATCCATCTTCCCCAAATCCCACCTTCAAAACTTACCCACCCTCAAAACCTTGAAAATCCTTTGGTGGCAATATTTCGGCGGTAACAGTGGCAACCATTTGACTACCTACACTTCTCCAGCAATGACAATGAGTGGAAGTTTTTCTAGTAACTACAACTCCATAAGACGAGAGGAGGTTTATAGCTTTGATGTTATTCTTAGTTTAGAGGAGATTGTCCATATAAGGATTAGTTTCTCAAAAAAAATGACAAAAATAATAAAATTTGTTTGTCATTTTTTCGGAACTTAACTCTCGAACATATGACCAAAATTCAGAAACACAGGCTCGAACATTGTTTATTTGTTAGGAATGTAGGTCCGAACATGAAAATTTCACATTAAACGATCAAAATTGTTAATACTTGCAGAAGTTTTCATTTATCAAGTTCGAGAATATAGGTCCGAACATTACTTATTTGTTCGGGATGGCATTCTTGAACAAATAAGTAATATTTGGGAATGCAAGTCCAAATATGGGAATTTCTTAACACATTGAATGGTTAAAATTTTTAACACTTGCAGAAGTTATCAGAAGTAGCCCAAATCCATTATCAGGTTCAAAAGTTATTCCTTCATCGCGAAAAGTTATTCCTTCGTCGCGTAGCTTTGATAATATTGCTGCGTAGTTCTTTGCTGAACTCACAATTTCATAATATCTACCAACAAAATCAACAAAACCAATTATTATTTTTTTTTTCCTGCAAGAGAAGAAATTATTACGAGAAAACTAAGAAATTATGTATATATATAGAGAGAAAGAGAGGGAAGGGGGGGGGAGAGAGAATAGCATCTATGATAATGGTGGATAAGGCAGCAAAGACAGTAATCACATTGGCTCTTCTTCTTCTTAGTGGGTTTTGTTAAGGTTTTTTGGAAGAGGATTTTTTTTTTTTTGGTAGGGGTGTGGGGGTGTGCATTCAATGGGTGAAATGTTTTCACAAGGATAATTTTGGTATTATTTGGGGGAGGAAAAGAAATTTTGAGGGTTTCAAAATTTATAAGTGGGGGTCCAAAGAAATGAGGGGTTCAAAATAATTCGTGGGGTGCTAATAGCACTACTCTTACATTCCATGCCCTGACGTTGGAAATTATAATCCCACCCCTGTGGTTAATAGGCTTATTTCACAAACCTTCTCTGCTTATATAAAAGGTAACAACTCCTGGTAGAAAAATAGAGGAAATTATATTTTAAAAAAGTAAAGCAAAAGAAAGTAAAAAAAAAAAAAAAGAGTACGAAAAGATAGAGTCTATGAATTCAATATCTTTTTGATACCAACATTGATTCTGTCTGAATAATTATAATAACAAGAGATCAATGTAATTTCTCAAACGTCAAAACGTGATATATATTAATTTAAACTTCAGGAGTATAAATGTAATTTAACCAATAAATAAACATATGCATTCAATAGCCAATTAGCCAAAAAAACATGACAGGGTATACTATTTTGATATGGTGGGTTGTGGCAGCGGCACAAGTAGAGGTGAAGCAGATCTTGTGGTTAATGGCTGTGGAGTTATGTTTGCGTGATTGTTATATCTGTGTTGACCATGCCCGTGATCATTTTTGGGTGTGGATCGTGTGATGAAAATCTAGAGAAGGGTAAGGATGATGGTAGTTACTGTTTGGAATTTTTTAAAATATTTTTTAAAATTTTCAATTTATATTTTTACATTTTTAGTGATTTTTAAAAATAGTTTAATCAATTAATTTTTTAACTTTTTAGATCCATTTAATTTCGATATATTAAAAAGTATAAAATTTGTACAAAAATTTTAGAAAAATTTATTGAATATAATAAAATACGAAAATGTACTAATTTTTTTTTAATATTCATTGTATTTGGTCAATTTTTAAAAAAAATTCACAAATAATATATTTTTTAAGTATATATGTGGAGAACTGGTTTGAAAATACTTCAAGATCCAGTAAAACGTTCTTGATCCTCTGATTGTCACCTGGAAAAGGGATGAACACTCTGGTCGGGAGTGCTAGAATTAGCACTTTGACGGACAAGTTAGTATGCTCTCAAGTTTACTTCTATCTCAAGTTATTTTATCTATTCTCACATACCTCTCTTTGGTTGATGTTCCTCTATTTATACTAACCTCTGGTCCCATGGGTCGGGCCCACTCTTAATCCAATGCATGATTGCTTATTCAGCCCTTCGGTTGTGTGCCGGTTCCTACTCGGCTCCCTGCACGGCCGATTTATATATTTGGCTTCAAGAGCCCTTTGGATAGAGCCGAATCGTCTTTGGCCTAATTTCCTTCAAATTAATTTGGCTTTCCTTAGTATATAATTATTCGGCCCCCACACTTGCCCCCCAAACATCCGACTAATGCTAATTAGTCGGCATGTTTGGTTTTATACTTGGAAAGTCAAAAATACGGCACTCGCACTCCTTCCAATATTGAAGCGTCAAAACGTCTATGTTTTTAGAAATCATTATAATTTCTCGCCCCTTCGTACGCGTCGTTCATTTAATGCGATTTGAAACTGTGTTGTCCCTTTGAATATTTTTTGAATACGCAAGGCTCTTTGGTTGCCTCTCAACATCTCTCTTTCATTTCACGACCTCTGCAACTTCCATCCGCTCCCCATTGTCCTCTCTGCACTTTGTAAGTTCTTCTCTTCTTCATTCCAACTCCCATTTCCTTGTTTGTTTTAAGTTTAGAATACTTTCTATTTTGACTGGGATGGCGAAACATTTGAAAGCCCTTCTTTCTACGGATCGTGTTTTCACTTTTTGACACCATTTTTCCATTCTTGCCGACGTCCATCTGTCACTTGTGACAGATAGAGTAGTTGACATGGAGAGGACTGATGCGAGTACGATCATCTTTCCTCTCCTGTCAATCGCTGAGGGCGGAGTCTGTTTCCCCCCTCACCCATTTTTGAGGGCTGTCTTTCGCTACTGGGGTCTACTCCCTTCTCAACCTAACATAAACCTTTACCAAATCATAATGGGAATAGTAGAATTAAACCGCCGACTTAGGCTTAATCTTGGAATTCCTGCTATTCGGCATTGTTATGCCTTGGCCAAATCCTCTGGTTGGCAGGGACGCTACTTTCTTAGGGCTAAGGACACCAACCACCATTTGGTGACTATGCTTGCCAGCTCTGGCAAGCGTGTTGACGATGTCATGGTCGTTGTCCGAGGCAACTGGGAATTCGGCGAGGGCGAAGATCGCCTAGATCCTGTGCCTAGACAAAAAGGCAAACTAGGTGGCTGTATAGTCCCATTTTTTCACGCATTTCTTATACGTTCATTCGGCTTAGATCCTATGTACTAATCATTTTAGTTTGTGCAGGTAATGATTTGAAGAAACTACTTGCTTCGTCCAACGACATTGTACTTCAGCAAGTCAAAACCGCGCTAGAATTTTTTGGCCGTCCCAACCTCCAAAAACAAGGGCGGGCCGCCCATATACTGTTACGATATGAACCTACATACGCAACTTTTTTGGTTGCAGATCACATTCCAATTCTGAAGGGCGAACAATAGCTTACGACACTCATTTTCCCGAACTATAAGAACCTTAGGGAAATTGGTGTTAGAGATTCGGATTTGGAGCAAGGTGGTGAAGTCCGTGATCAGGTCGCTGAACCAAACTAGGTCGATTTGGAGGAAGTCAACGCGGCTCTGAACTTGGCTTTTAAGGAGGTCGGCATTAACTGTAGCAATCCTGGTTTCGATCCTTCTTTCATGTTTTGCCACTTCGACTGGGCCGGTTGGGGGTCGAGGGGGCAGCGCCCCTTGGCAGGTCCAAGGGCAGCGCCCTGGTAGGGGTCGAGCTGTCCAGGGGGCAGCGCCCCTCAAAATAAAAATGCAAAACGCATTCGAAGTTGTTTGTCCGCACTTGCGGGAAATGAGGCCGCACGTGCGGAAAACAAAACAGGGGGGGCTGAAGCACACTACTAAAAAGGCAGGTGCGGCTGGAGGTGTGGGAAGTTAGGTAGATCCGGAATTTTTCCTTTTCTTCTCTCTTTGGGCTGATTGAATGTCACTTTTTAGTATATCTCTCTCTCCCTAAAAACATTTCCTCTCCCTTCTCTCTACTTTTCCTACCAAAAACCTCACAAGATCTTTGATTTCTCCAAATCCATTGGGATTTAGATCCAAGTCCTTCATCAAAGTTGGTTATCTAGGCAAGGGCTACGTTGTGTGCGGTGGAGATCGAGTTTAGGCATCGTTGATTTTTGGGGTTTCAACTCATTTCTTCTTCAAATTTGAGGTAGGGATTTTCTACACTTTAATATGGCTTTTAGCTTAGTTATTTGCTATTGTGTATAGATGATGAGATTTGGTTGTGGTTTGGACAAATCTAGGATTTGGGTGTGAAAGGAAAAGAGGGGTTTTGATGAATATGAGGTAAACGAGTATGAGGTTTGAATATAAGATCATGTTATGCCAAAATAGTTGATTTTGGTGTTTGGGTCGATATTTGGTGAAAGAGGGGGATTTTGCCCTAATTTTGATTAAATTATTATTTTGCATAAATAATTAGGATTAACATTGAAAACGTGAGATTGGAAGGTTGTGATATAAATGGTGATATTGGATATGTATTATCTCATCTATGGAAGTTTTGAATAAACTATTTATTTTGATATTGAACATCTCTTCAGAAATAATTGTATTGGGCTATCGGTGGAGGATAGCTATGATTGTTGTAGAAATTACATGAGGATTAGGCGATTTAATCATAATCCATTATTGGTGTCATTGAATATGACCATGTTTTAGATACATTGTGTATATATGTTTATTGGGAGGAGAAAGGGGATGTACTCCATATGTGATTATGTTTATAAATACATTGCATATGTATATTTGTTTGGGAGGAGAAAGGGGATGGACTCCATTTAAAGCAAGTTGGCCAGAGTATCCTGGGTGAAAGACCCGAAATTTTATATATAAATGGGTACCGATTCCTTCGGACGAAATATCCGTAAAATGGCAGGTTTGAAGTGTTTATGTGAGTTTTGCATAATTGGAAAATCATTGAGTTGTAGTCTCATTTTGATTGTTGAAAGATAACAAATTTAACTCATGAATTGAGTAGCATACATGAACTGGAAATGAAATTAAAGGAAAATGGAATAAGGTTGGTCTTAGTGGCATATGGATATGCAAGTCTTGTGGATGTTTCAGGATCGGTATTGTTTATGTACGTGGTATTTACACCTTTGCTAAACCTCATAAATTGTGTTAGATTATTTCTATTGGGCTGTTGGCTTACCCTATATAGGAATACCATTTTCAGGTACATGTGAGATACTTCATCTAAGGCAATAGCATGGATGGAGTTTTGGGAAGCAAGAGCTTTTTAATTATGCCTTATGTGTATATGTTTGTTATTTGTAAAGCCAAGGGCTTAAGATGTAATGAGCAAGACTCAATTTGTATAACCAAGTAATGAATTGGAAACATGTAAGCCTACATGGCATTTAACTGGTTGTTAAACAGTGAACTCTAATATATGAAAGTATGTTGTTTCTCATATTTATTCCGCATATGAGTTATCTTTATTGTCTTATTTTGGGGGTGTTACATTAACTCTCCGTCCACTTCAGGCCGGGTTGACACATCATCGGAAGATGATATTTTCACCGATTTAGGAGACCTTCCTAGCACGAATCTTGAAAACATGGCTGGGGAGTCGCTCGCACAAATGGCTAGAAGAAAGAATGCCAAGAAGATAGCGGTTTGAAGAAGGGCCGAGGCCACCAAATCTAAGCCCCCACCACCTGTTCAGACTAATTCTCTTCCTCCGGCTCCGGTTGAGGCTGAATCTTCTCCACCAACTCTTGTTAAAGAAACGGAGCAAGTTATTATGGTTGAGTCAGTCATTGAGCAATTGAACGACCGATTGGCCGAACAGAGGGGGGAAAAATGCCTCACCAAGGTTAGAGCCGATTCTTCTGAAGTCTTAGTCGATAAACGGCTACGCATAGAAGAATCGCAGGATTTGACAACGCCGTTTATCATCCAACCTAAGATAAAGAACACGCCGGTTTCGGCTGATGCATTGGCTTTGAAGGACCCCACTGTGGCCCTAAGTGTGGCCTCGCTGATATCCTTGCCGATAGATAGGGCTGCGTTCCGTGCAGAGCTGAACGTGGTGTTGATAGCACTAGTTGCTCAGCCGGTGGTATTGGTATGTATTTTTATTTTTTTTTCGCTTCTTTTTATACCGATTAACTTACGCGTGCTTTACTTCAGGCGGCGGGCAGAATCGCAGAAATCGGTCGCCGTCACTATGACACCGTTGAGCAAATCAGTTTATTCTTAAATTATGATTCTAAAACTAAACCAAACACAACTTTTAATTTTCTGAATTCAATTTTTTAAAAATTAAGTTTTTTATTTTTCATATTCTTTTGTTTTTAGTGAATTTTTTTAACATTTTAAATAAATTTTTTATTTTTTAAATGCATATAACCTAATGTACCTAAAAATTAAAAAAGAAAAATTAAAAAATTAAAAAATATACAAGAATACGAAAATGTATTAAATTTTTTTTTTATATTTTTGGTATTTGGTAAATTTTTTAAATTTTTTAAAAATATTATATTTAAAAAGTAAAAAATTATTTAAAATATTAAAAAATTTAATAAAAATAAAAATTTAATTTTTAAAAAATTGAATTAAAAAGATTAGAATGTTAATTTTCAAAATGGAGAAAGGGTCTAAAATTGAAATGTGTGGGGGGTCAAAGCAAGAAAACTGGGCAGGAGAAAATCATATGAAAGCAACAAAATTTGGCTCCGTTTGGTTCCATTCTCAAATTATGTTCCACTCTCATATTCTAATCCTCTGTTTAATTACAGTTTTCAAAATATGATTCCAAATCACATTTGAAAATATATTTGGTAAACCAGAGAGTTTTTAAATTTTTGGATCTATTCGGCCATCCACGTGGAGGAAGTAACTTCAAAAGTTGAGTGCACTCATCTTCTGCATTGCAGCGCATCACTTGTTCTAGGGTCAGACAGTCAAGAACTCCCGTAGGAAGTTCTCTGAACCATGCCTGCACAACATAAAATTTCAGTTAAACAAAGTCAACCATGAATGTTTGAGAAGACTAACAGACAGGAATGCTAATTAACTGAATAAACATTATGTAATTTCTAAACCAAAGCTTAATTCAGGAGCCAAGACTATAGAAATGTGGTGGCCTGAACAAAATTATTCCGCATGTGTTCAGTTTAATTCAACAGAACCATGACTTGTGTCTACTTTCTCTTACTCTTTCTGCCATTTCAAAATTTCAAGATGCAAATATTAAAACGAACTCATTAATAGTAGGAATAGATGATTCAACTAACTGGAAAAATAAAAATAAAAATAAAAATAAAAATAAAATAAAATATTTTTCTGAAAGTGATGGCGCTTCATTTCATTGGGCAATATTATAATTTCATAGAAATTATAATTTCGAAAATCAAACCCATCCATTTTCGACATGAAGAATATCATAATTTCATAGAAATCAAACACTTAAACCAAACCCATTATTGAAATCAATACAAAATTAAACTAAAAAAAATCATATAAACCCTAGATGAAGTGTGAGAAATGGGAAAATACGGGAAGGGAGAAAGAGAGAGAGAGAGAGAGAGAGAAACAGAGAGAGAGGGAAACAGAGAGAGAGGGAATGGCTCGACACAGAGAGAGAGACCCAGATCGACAACGAGGGAGAGGACCGAACGCGATAGTGACAAACCTGTGATTTGCGACAGTGTTGGTGGTGATTTCGGCGATAGCGGTGGCGACGTGCGACAGTGGGGATGGACGGTGGTCAGCGACAGTGGTAATGACAGTCAGTGGTGAGAGGGAGAGGCAGAGGGAGAACTACTGAAGAAAGAGAGAAGAGGTGCTAGTTTGTGGTTTGGAAACCAAAATATATATATTACACCATTGGTGACTCAAAGTTTTTAGCCGCTGAAAGTATTTCATAAATCCCTCCAAACTATTTAAAATATCTCCCTCCAATAATTTCGAGGTATTGGCGACTAAAATTATTTTTCGTCGCTGAACATAAACTTTTGGCTACTAAAATTTTGGTCACCAAAGGTGAAAAATAATTTTTTATTTTCCAATCGGCGACTAAAGCGTTTTAGTAGCCAAATCTCTACCTGCGGCGACTAAAATTATTTTTCGTCGCTGAAAATGCACTTTTTGAGGTAAAAAATTATTTTTTTATTTTCCAATCGGCGACTAAAGCGTTTTAGTAGCCAAATCTCTACCTACGGCAACTAAATTTTTTTTTTGTCACCAATTCTGGCATTTTTGGCGACTAAATTTTTTTTAGTCGCCAATAAACAATATACCCCGACTAAAAAAATTAGTAGCTAAATATTTTACTTTTACCGACTAAAAAAATTTTTAGTCGCCATTGCTACAACTTTTGGCGACTAAATTTTTTTTAGTCGCCAATTTTGGTCGCCAAAAAATAACAGTTTCGCCGACCAAAATATTAGTCACCAAAGGTCACTTTTTTAGTCGCCAAAACCAATTAGCGACTAAATTTTTTTGTCTCCAACTTAGTCGCCTAAACCCTGTTGGCGAATGTTTTAGCGACTAAACGTGTGTTTGGTCGCTGAAAGTGAAACATTTGGCTACTATTTTGTTTAGTTGGCAAAACCTACCTTTTAGCTACTAAATTTTAGTTGGTCGGCAAAGGGCTAATGTTTGGCTAGTAAATTATTGGTAGCCAATAGTCAATTATATTTTTTTGAAATTATACATTTACCGACCAATGTTTTAGTCGCCAATACTCAAGGAATCGGCGACCAAACTTTTAGTCGCCAAAAGTGATTTCGTGAAAAAAAAATTACACTTTGCTTTTGTGGAGATTCGAACCATCAACCTCCCACACTATAAACCTTATACAACACCCTCTTTCCACTACGCCTCCATAACACCATATGATTATATATGAAACATATATTATTTATATAGTACATAGACCCGTATTAATATAAAAGTATATATATAAAGATAATTATTTTTTATTGAACATAATTTATGTAAAAATGAATTATTTATTAGGAAAAAAAAAGAGACCACTTTTGGCAACTAAACATAATTTTAGTCGCCAATTCTATACTTTTGGCTACTAATAATTTTTTAGTCGTTAAAAATAAAATTCCCGCGCTAAAATTACTACTTTGGCGACTGAACTTCTTTTTGGTCACCGAATGCCTCACTTTTGGCTACTAAATTATTTTTAGTCGCCAAAAACCCTTACTTTTGGTTACTAAAAATTTTTTAGTCGGTAACGGCCTCACTTTTGGCTACTAAATTTTTTTTAGTCGCCAAAGGGCCTAACTTTTGGCTACCAAAATTTTTTTAGTCGGTAAAAGCCTCATTTTTGGCGACCAAACTTCAATTTAGTTGCCGAATGCCTCACTTTTGGCTACTAATTTGTTTTAGTCGCCAAAGGGCCTAACTTTTGGCTACTAAAATTTTTTTAGTCGGCAAAGCCATATATTGGCGACCAAATAGATTTTTAGTCGCCAATTACTATACTTTTGGCTACTAAATTTTTTTAGTCGCCAAAACTCTTTACTTTTGGCTACTAATGCTTTTTTAGTAGCCAAAAGCTATACTTTCAGCGACCAAATTTTTTTAGTCGGGAAATTTGGTCACCAAATGTGCTTTTTCCTATAGTGATAAGTGCCTGAAATCGCTATCGACCTATTTGGCCTCCGTCGCCATTGATGAGAATTGATTTGAATGTTGGAACAATCTTCTGTGTAAATAAAATAAATTGAAACTAAATCAAACAAAATAAAATAAAAACTTACAGAATTTATTTTTGTTGAACCAAATGAAAAATAAAAGACCAAGTCGAGTGTGTGACACTCTGTCCTTAAGACAGATTCGCCCCGCTACGGTGCTTACGGTTGAGTGGCGTCTATCTCCCAGGATACAATGATCTTCACAAATTTGTAGTAGCACTCCAAATAAATTTGTACGGCGAACCGAACCTTTGTTCTATACTCTCTTTGAATTTTCCTAAAACTAGAATGAAGAATAATGCACTAAATAAAATCTGGACAGCAAAAGCATAAATTGCAGACTGATTTTTTCGGATCCTTAGACTGCTGGAATCATGGCTGTATTTATAGACAATAAATCTGACCCGAACAGGTGCTTTGAGGAAGTGAACAGGTGTGATACTGTTTTGAACAGATTTGATTCAAAATTTAAACAGTTCTGCAACTGTTTCAACAGATTGGCAGTTTGGAAACTGTCCAAACTTGAACCTGTAACTGCCTGGGCAGTTTAGAAATGAATCTGTCTGAAAGTTCAAATAGTTTTGGACTGTTTAATCTGTTTGGATTTTGGACTGGAAATGGACAGAAAATCAATTCAAATTTTTGGCTCAAAATTTGAATTTTATTTCATTAAAAATTCAAATAAATTTTGTATAAAAAATTAATCTTAGAACTGACCCACAACCCACAACCCACAACCGGCACGGCTCGGCCGAACGGACGGAGGGACGAATGGCGGCGGCGCGCGCGCGCGTGTGGTGGTTTGGGCTGAGGTTCAAAATTTGAATTTTATTTCATTGAAAATTCAAATAAATTTTGTATAAAAAATTAATATTAGAACCGACCCACAACCGGCACGGCCGGACAGACAGCGGCGGCGCGCGTGTGTGGTGGTTTGGGCTAAGGTTCACTTTATCCATAACTCCTCCCCGTTCTACAAACTTGGGGTGCCCCTTGGGGCCCAACCCAAGTGTTGTAGTCTAGAGCTTATATACACAAAAAAGCTCTCTTAAAGTTTCAATGTGGGACAACCATTTCCAAATAAACCCAAATTTACTTCCTTAAATTTCCTATTCCACGAATCTCGAAAACGATGTCATTTTCCCATTCACTCATAAATGGTTTTGACGAACCGTCTTCACCGTGTGACTTGCTACGCGGCAAGAAACACGTCACCTCTTCGGACCCGCCCCAAAAGACGTTCGGGGCCCACTTAATTTTGGGCTCAAAGTTGACCCAAAATAAGCTGTCCATAAACCAAAATTTCCAACAATGAATGCATCTGGCTCGAAGGGACACGGCCATGGCTGGTTGTGGTGGTGTCTTCTCTAGCTACTACTGTTGCTTGTTTACTCCGCAGCTCCGACTAGGTTGTGGTTTTGTTGTGTGTGGCCGCAGTAGAGTTTTGTTGGACATTGGGCTTTTTTGAAAACTTGGGTAGAAGTTACTTTTTTTTTTTAATTTATTTTGAATCATATTATTTTTTAAAAAAAATAAAAAAAATTAACTTTTAACTTCAAAACAGCACCATCCTTAGCGAGTGGTATTGATTGTGGTGACTCGTGGGCTTAGTTTCTCGCTCTTGCGTGCCGCCTTCGTATTGTAAAAGTCGTCCTTGTGAAAAAAAAAAAAAAAAAAAAAAAACTGGGAGCTCTAAAAGAAAAGTTTTAGAGAGCTTCAATACTGTGTGAATTTTATAATGATGTGATATTTATGTTTTATTTTTTTTAAGAGTAGTGTTATGTAATGTATTAATATTAATTATAACGTTATTATTAATCATATTTATTATATAAATTATAAATATTAAAAATATCTTAAATTATGTCACATCAATAATTAGTACACTAGTTAGTGCACTAATTAGTACATGTAACATTAGTTTTTTTTTTTTTTTTAAATAATGTTTAAAAGCAATGACAGAGTCAGGAAATTAAGTTAGAGGGAACATTTATTAATTATAATTTTTTATTTTAAAAAAAATATGAGCAACATTAAGATAATAATAATTTTATGAGATAAATTTAAATATAAAAATTATATATTCATTATTAATAAAAACAAATCAAAATTCTATAATAGTGTGGAATAACTTAGTGTGGGATGCTGATGTAAGTTTGTAATTTTAGCACAAAAAATTATAGATCAAAATTCTTAATTTTAAAAAATAAAAACACATCATTTATAACACAAATTATTATAAAATCTATTTAATTTTTATTTAATAGAAAAATATTAAAGAGATGACATTGCTTATAAATGATGTGTTTTGAAAGAAAATTATTAAATAGTCTTAGAGTACCATATGGCGTTGCTTACGTGATATTCAAAGCATAGAAAATCACACTAAGTGATATGTCAACTACTTGAAAATAATGAGTTCATTATATCCAATCTATAATATTTTTCATTCTACTATTTATTTAAACTACTACATAAATAATATCACATAGTGTTTTCAAAGTATCAAATAACTATTTGTTGCGAACAATACAATAAACCTTTAGCCAAAAAACATGTTAAGAAAAAAAAGAGAATACATTTTATACATGACAATAATAAAAAAAAAAGTTTTCAAAACATAGGGGGCACGGGATCTGGGGGCACGTGATCCCCTGACCCTGCTGTGCCTCTGCCCCTGTTTGAGAGCTCTAATGTAATTTTAATGATATAAAAAATACTAATGTAAATGTGGGATTTACACTCCTCTCTCTATCTCTCTTTACTCTTTCTCTACACTAAAATTTTAATATTAAAATTATATATCATTATTAATTTTTTTTTATTATCAAGTCATCAGAACCCTATTTAAATTTCTCAAATTAAAGGAAGGAATCATTTCAGGTGTTTGTGGAAATTCAAATAGCTTTTTGCTTGAGTAATGATCGTCGGCCGCTCTTTCCTGCGGCCTTCCCTGCCACACTCTCCAAACGACGTCGTTTTGGGCAAAACGACGTCGTTTCATTTAGTTGTTTTTTTTTTTTTTTTGGTTCCCAAAATTCGAGTTTCCCACCTGAACTTTGAACTCTTATTTTGACTTTCATCTTCGTCCCTCTCTTCTTTGTTTAGCCCTAACCACGCAGCTGGATAGAGAGAGAGAGAGAGAGAGAGAGAGAGAGAGAGAGAGAAGAGAGGCAGCTAGAGAACGGAGAGAGGCTCGGCGCCATCTGCGAAGACGGAGAGAGATGGTGGAGGGAGGCAATGGTGATGGAGAGAGGCTGGTGGAGGAACGCAAGTCCGGCTGTGACGCGACGATGGCGGAGGGACGCGAGTCCGGCTGTGACGCGACGGCGGGAAGGCGACATTGCAGCCATGACGAGATATATTTCAGTCTCTGTGTTATGTATATATGTATATTTCAGTCTCTATATTTACATTTTGTTTGGATTTAGTGTTATGTATATATGTATTTGCAGCCATGTTCGCAGACATTACTAATATTTCAGTCTATTTCTCTATTTCAGTCTCTATGTATTTGCAGACATTACTAATATACCAATGCTATAATTAATTTTTATATATTAATTTTTCTCTATACATTTCTCTATATTAATCTAGATTGTTCAGAATGAAATTCTCTACAATAATCCTACTTGCAATAATTTTGTAACACTAATTTAAGTGGTTTAAACTCCAAACGTAATTAATTATAATTAAAGTAGATAATTTAAACTTAAAATACAATCATTCTTGCCCTAATATAATCCAGATTGTTCTATAGAACTTCAACCCCATTTTTGCAAGGTTGGCAACAATCTTTTTCATGATTAGGTGAATGGAATGGCCCACAACAGCTAATAATCAAACTCACCACAAATTAACAAATAAATAAATAAATGATGGTGGTGGTGATGAACACTCTGTTGTTGTTGAAGATAAGACCAAATAAATTATTCAGGACTTGTCAACATCGTTATAGGCATGAAGAAACATATCTTGCTATTTCTCTATTTATTCATTCGCATCTAGATGCAATTGGTATTCCATTGTTCGTAGCCTTGGGTACCAAATCTTCTTTGAAAATGGTTTCAAAAATATGGTCTTGCTAATTCTTTTATAAAAAAATTGTGTATCACCTACATAAATCTTGTAACAACCCAGATTTTTAATTATTCTGTAGAATTTATACTAATATTATTTAATCTCAGTTCGAAAAATATATAATTTATTATATATTATTTGTAATTTTATAAAGTAATATAATTAATTAAAGATTTGGGTCTAAATATAATTAAGTAACTATTTAAACTTATCCGTTAGGAAGGATAAGCTCAAATCTTAAGTGCACTAATGTTTGAGATACGTGGGTGTCACGTGTCACTCCAAAACGTGTTGAGCAAGTGTTGCCTGATTAGTATATAAGGAGTGATTCACCTGGAGAAAGAAAGAAAGGAAAGAAAGGAAAGAGGAAAGAGGAAAGAGGAAAGAGGAAAGAGGAAATAAAGAAGAGAGAAAGGAAAGGAAAGAAAGAGAGAGAGGAGGAAAAAATGATGAAAGTTAAGAGAGTCTTTAATAGTGGAAAGAAAAAGTAAGGTATTAAAGATAAGATGAGTTATATTATACCTTGAGTTACCAAAATGTATTTTACGTATGTTTTGACTTACCAAAATGTATTTTATACAAGTATATTTTATTAGTATATTAATAAAAGTTATGTTTTATAAAGATTTCAGTTACGTGGTTTTATTTCTGAACCCTATTTGCTTAAAAGAAAACCCATGGATATATTTGTTTATATTTTAAGGAATATTTGGCTATGACCTTATAAACAATTATGTTTTGTAAGTACCACCACAGGAGTCCCACGCCTTGGGGAACTTAAATAACCATTGGCTTCTGCTTGGTTACTTTGTGGCCCTCTAATCCATTGACCTTTGTTATGTGCGGACCAAAGTGCTGTGCGGAGCTAAGTGCTACACTATTGTGGGAGCCACCTCTAGAATCCATACGAGCCACCTCTTGAATCCGTACCTATGTTCTATGCGGACCAAAGTGCTGTGCGGAGCTAAGTGCTACACTATTGTGGGAGCCACCTCTAGAATCCGTACGAGTCACCTCTTGAATCCGCACCTCTATTCTAACTGTCACTTCTGTGACCTCTGTTCTGTTCTATTCTGTTTTGTTCTGCTCTGTTCAGTACCGTGGTTATGGTTATTTATTTACATAATCCCAATTTTACTACTTAAAGGATTATTTGTTCCGACTAAGTTATCTTAAATATTTTGGCCTAACTAACTATCTATGGTTATTTCGTGTCCCTTATACTCTTGGTATAATATTTCTCACTCTGCCATGTGCTTATAGTTGTTTACCAATTTTCAGAAAACAGTGCAATTCAGAAATAACTTTTGGAAAGTTTTAGACGCGGAGCTGCGGAATAGACACACACAGCACTTTTATTGATATTTTTATATGTAAATATCGACCTTTTTGGTCAATATATTTTGTAATAAAAATAGAAACTTCAATGATTATTTTGGTACCCTTATTTAAATATTACTTCCACTCGCATTTATTTATTTGTTTAAGAATTGGCCGGAGGTAACCTCAATTACTGGCCATCACGATGTTTAACCCTTGGGTACGGGGAGCGGGTCGTGACAAATCTGCTAATAGCCTAATGCCTCAAACTGCTGATCTGCTTGTATAAGATAAAAAAGTATAATTGCTAAGCCTTATTCTTTTGTTATTATCTTTTATTTTTCCCCATCTTCAGCTTGAAAACTAGTACAAGTGACATGAGTAGATGAACTGTAAGTATACCTAGCACATCAAATTTATTAGTGCCTATATGATGAATGATAGGTAGGTATTGTAACTACTGAAAAAAAAAAAAAAAAGTTGGGCAGCACATGTAAGCAGTCAATTCCCTAGTACATTATGCTCAAAACATTTTATTGTCTTCCTTTAGATTCAAGTTGTCCATTCATTTGAAAGGATGCAGAAACTTGTAATTTTTTAACTTTGATTTGAACTTATGATCATTAAAAAAAAAAAATCTAAATACAGACACTGGCATACCTGCGTATAAGATATTGGTAAATGTTGATAATTTAGATAATTGGATGCACAGAGGTACTTTATTAAATTACAAAGTTAGAGATAGAAAATTAAACACTAGCATACCTGTCCAAAAAAATCCAAGTCATAGATCGAAGTAATATAAATTGATTCATTGAACCTATAAATCGAATTGCAGGTAATTGAAGAAAATAATGTTGTTGATCAGTTGGCTAATTGTGGTTGGAAGCCGAAATTGGGCATGTCATTTGACTCTGAACAAGCTGCATATGATTTTTACAATACCCATGGCGGAAAGGTGGGCTTTAGTATTAGTTATCAATTTTGTGAAGAAACTTATCATTTGTCACTTGCAAAAGGTGAAGAACTGAGTGTCATGGTTGAAGACAAATTAAGTGTGCACATTTGTAGTCAAGTGGAGATCACTGAATTCAGAAATTCCTCAGCTAACACATGCCCACAGAGTGATGAAGTAGATTGTCCAATCCAAGCCACGGGACTCAAGAAAAGACAAGCAACTAGTAAGGGAAGAAAGAGGATCAAGGGCGGGATGGAAAAATCTATTGCAAAGAAGAAAAGAATGCAATCTAAGCAGGTAATTAATTTTGTTATGTGTGATTGTTATGTGTTATCAATTTTGTGTTATGTGTGTTTGGAAAATAATGAATTAAATAATTTGGTTGTTTGCAGGGTGATGGTTTTTGTACTCCTGAAGGTCAATCTGAGCCTCTTGTTGCCATGGGTAATATTTCTAGTCAGGTAATTTTTACTATTGTGTGCAACCTTATATTAATTTGTTGGATTGGTTATTCTTGCAACTAGTAGCGTGATATTTATCATGTTTGGTCTTTTGTGATGCATGTAGGGTGGTTCTTTTTCTACTTATCAAGGTCAATCTCAACCTTCTTCTGCCATGGGTAATCATTCAATACAAGTAATATTTAATTTAGGGTGTTTACCTTTGACATGCATAGACCTTAGGGAAATTAAACCTCATACGGAACCAACATTATTAACTTTTTTCCTTTACATTGTCTTATTCTTTTGTTTATGTTGGTTTACTTTAGGGTGTTTACACTCCACAAGGTCAATCTCGACCTCCTTTTGCCATGGGTATTAATTATGTTGAGGTAATATTTCATATTGTTTGTTTTTTAACATGAAAATGCATTATTAACTTTTTTTCTTCACATTGTCTTATTCTTTTGTTTATGTTGGTTTATTTTAGGGTGTTTACACTCCACAAGGTCAATCTCGACCTCCTTTTGCCATGGGTATTAATTATGTTGAGGTAATATTTCATATTGTTTGTTTTTTAACATGAAAATGCATTATTAACTTTTTTTTCTTCATATTGTCTTATTCTTTTGTTTATGTTGGTTTACTTTAGGGTGTTTACAGTTCACAAGGTCAATCTCGACCTCCTTTTGCCATGGGTATTAATTATGTTGAGGTAATATTTCATATTGTTTGTTTTTTAACATAAAAATGCATTATTAACTTTTTTTTCTTCACATTGTCTTATTCTTTTGTTTATGTTGGTTTACTTTAGGGTATTTACAGTTCACAAGGTCAATCTCGACCTCCTTTTGCCATGGGTATTAATTATGTTGAGGTAATATTTCATATTGTTTGTTTTTTAACATAAAAATGCATTATTAACTTTTTTTTTCTTCACATTGTCTTATTCTTTGCTTTATGTTGGTTTACCTTAGGGTGTTTACACTCCACAAGGTCAATCTCGACCTCCTTTTGCCATGGGTCGTAGTAATTATGTTGAGATAATATTTCATATTGTCTATTTTTTAAAATGAAAATGCATTATTACTTTTTTTTCATTTCACTTCTTATTTTCTTTATGTTGGTTTACTTTAGGGTCATGGCCGTGCAATGTATATTTCTCAATCTGAATCTCAATCCCAATCTCGACCTGAATCCCAATCTCAACCTTCTTTTGCCATGGGTCGTAGTAATTATGTTGAGGTAATATTTCATATTGTCTGTTTTTTAAAATGAAAATGCATTATTACTTTTTTTTTCATTTCATTTCACTTCTTCTTTTATTTGTGCTGGTTTACTTTAGGGTCATGGTCGCGCAATCTATATTTCTCAATCTCAATCCCAATCTCGACTTGAATCCCAATCTCAACCTTCATTTGCCATGGGTCGTACAAGTGTTCATCATGTCATGTATCCTACATATGATGTGAGTTGTAATTGCTTACATACTTTACATTGAAATTGTAGTATAGATTCTATAAATATTTTAATCACTATTGCAGGGAAATAACACGCCTCAGTCAATGTCGCCTGATTCAATGCCTTTAGTATATCCCACTCTGACATCGTTTCAGGAATTACTTCGAGGTACTACTGCAGTCCAACTGTCACAAGCCTCACATAGTCCTGCTGACAGTCATGTGGATGGACATCCCTGGAAGGCTTGCACCGAACGATGATGTTATTATATTTGCGGATTTTGGTGTATTTTTTTATGTTTGGTGGGATTTGGATATTTTTCATGGACATCTTTTTTATGTTTTTTAATGTTTGGTGGGATTTTGATATTTTTTATGGACATTTTTTTATGTGTTTTTAATGTTTGGTGGGAATTGGATATTTTTGATGAACATTACTATGGTTGTATTTTTAATGTTTGGTGGGAATTGGATATTTTTGAAGACACATATCTTTTTTATGTAATTTTAATGTTTGGGAACAATGTTCTTTTTCATGGAATTGTGTGTATGCATATATGAAGTTCTTATAATTTTCATCTAGAATGCCTTTATTGTGTAGATGACATTTACGTTTGTTTTAGTCAATATTTTATAGTGGTTGGTGATTAGGGAAGTTGGACAGGTTAAATTCCTTAGAGCACAGGTTCAATTCAAGTGGCTAGGCATGGTGAGGTCATGCAGGATGTTGATTTTGTTGACTCATGGTGAGGTGATGCAGGATGGTTGGAGTGATCATATTATTTTTAATATTTGGGAAGCTTGCTTTGAGATGCCTCTGTTATGATTTAACATACTAAAACTCATGGAAGAATTGCAGTACAGTGCCCTGTGTAAAGGATTGATCATCCATCATGCAACATCATATTCACTTTGTACTCACGTAACATCATATTCACTTTCTTTTCATAGCATCAATCTTCATACATCATATACATAGCACTCAATATCATTAATCAACACAATTGACATAGCATAGTCACTTCATTAATTAAACATTGTTTGGATTTTACATGCACATATAAAAGTTTCAAAACTAAATACAAGTTCTACAAGTAGTGGTTTACATTCAGTAGAAATACAAGTTCACTTCAGCAGCACCACTAGCATGGTAAAACCAACCATCACTATGGTTGTCAACATCATGAATTTGATAGCTTCAAGTCGTTCTCGTTGGTTTGCCTCAAGTCGTTCCAAGATATTCACAACTTGATTGTTTCTCATAAAATCATAATCATACCCGCTCTTTTGGATATTTGATTCATTCCCAGTAGGAGCCACTCCCCATGCAAAGTAGTCACAAGCCTTATTTACACACTTGAAATACAACTTCCCTGGATTTTTCTCTGATTCTGATATGTACACTCTTGCTTTTTTCCCACATTTGCATCTTTTATTTTGAAAAAATCCAGCATCATTGTTTGAACTCGTTGACATGTCAATCCTAATTACAAGTAAACACAAAAGTCAATTTCAAATGCAACACAGATCTAACCACACTTGAAGTTAAGAGATGTAGGTAACAAGTTCATACATCAGACAAGCATACAAGTTCACTACCTATCAGTTTTCATCAGTTTTCAAATCCAGCACATTTGAAGTTACTACCCATCAGTTTTCATCAATATCAGACAAGCATACTCAAATTCTATTTTTATACATCAGACAAGCATACAACTTCACTTCACCTGTTTACATCTGTTTACAAATTTTGTTCTCAAGTAATTCATCACAAACATTTTCATTCTTTGTGATTAACTCATCACAAAGGGATTCTAACTCATGACAAAGATTTGCACTCAGTAGGGCATTCTAACTCATGACAAACATATGGGCATTCTAACTCATGACAAACATATGGGCATTCTATTCTCAAAGGTAATTAACTCATCACAAAGGGAATCCAACATTACACGTATTTGAAGCCAATTAACTCATCACAAAGATTTTACACCCAGATTTATTCTCAAATGGCCATTCTGGATTTATTCTCATGCTAGATTAACTCATGCCAATTAACTCAAAGCCAATTAACCTAGATTTATTCTCAATTAACCCAGATTTATTCTCAAAGCCAATTAACTCATGCTAGATTTTTTCTCATATGGGCATTCTATTCTCACAAATTCAGAATCATTTTTCTACATTCAGAATCACAAATTCAGATTTTACACTTATCACAAATTCAGAATCATTTTTGTACACAAATTCAGAATCAGAGATGGAAAAATTATAATTAGAATCATTCTTGTGGCTGGTCTTCACAAGTTCAGAATCATTCAGAATCACAAATTCAGAATCATTCACTTTCAGAATCACAAATTCAGAATCATTCAGAATCACAAATTAGAATTAGAATCATTTAGAATCATTCTTGTGGCTAGTCTTCACACAAATTTACATCAGAGATGGAAAAATTATAATAGATTTTTTAATCATTCTTTTTAATCACACAAATTATAAGAATGAATCATTCTTTTAATCATATTTCAAATTAGAATTAGAATCATTTATAATTTGCAAATTAGAATCATTTGTGTACAAGAATGATTCACACAAATTAGATAAATTTCTTTCTAATTTGACAAATTTCTTTTAATCATTCTTGTACACAAATTCAGAATCATTCTTTTAAAAATTATAAATGATTCGAATTTGTTGTGATAATAATGGAAAAATTTTAATAAATTTACACAAATTTAGAATGATTCTAATCTATTGCAAAGAGTATCAGACAAGCATACCAAAGGGGGAGAGAAACGAGAACAACCAGAATATCCCCGGAAACAATGTCGACACACTACATACCCACGCCTATCTTCGTCACCCTCTCTTCGTCTCTCGCCGACTCTGTCTGTTCGTCTCTCGCCGCTCCAGTCGGCTCACCGTCACCTCGCCTTGCCTCGCCTCCGTCGCCTCTCCGTTCGTCGGCTCAAACTCTCGTCCAGATCGTTGCCTCTTTTCCTCCTTCGTCGCCTCTGTGTCTAGGGTTCAAAAAAGGAAAGGGGAAAGCTGAATAAGAAACAAAGGAAGAAAAAATATATATATATATATATACAAAACGACGTCGTTTTGTAGTGCTGCTGGGAGGGCCGCAGGAATGTGCAGCCGAAGATCCGAACTCTTTTTGCTTGGTCAATGTGCTGTCAAGTGGAAGTGCCATCACGTGGAAAGTTTGTCTTCCGTTTTTGGCGAGGTTCTATTGCGCGTATTGCTAATACCATCTCCAACATTTTATTTTTTATAATTAACTTTAAATAAAAATTTTATTTAATGTTAAGTATTTTAATGGATAATTTTATATTTGGATTAAAATATTGATTGACAAAACAATCGGCCAGTCAATCAGTTAATGTATTTTATTTTTTTTCTAAATTTTTACCTAAAAATAGTTATTTAAGAGAACATCTGATAGTGAAAACTTAACGATTATAAATAATAATCTAATGAAAGCTCTCAAAGTTCTTAATTTAATAAAAGATTTTTAATATTTTTAATTTAATATTTATTTGAAGAAGCCAACAGAGAAAGAGATGGGTATGTTTGGTTTGGTTTTGAAAGAGTAATTTTTAAAAATTATTTTGGGGAGAGAGTTTACAAATTTTTTTGATTTGTTTGGTTGTGTATTTTGAAAGTAGTTTTGGAGTTTCGGAGTTTAGAATGACTTGATATTTTATTGTAATTGAGTAGATATGTGTAAGAGAAAAAGTAATTGAGAGAGAGGAGAGAGAAAACGTGATTGATTGATGTGTAAGAGAGAGAAAGTGATTTTGGAAATTGTTTTAGAAAAATTACAAACCAAATAAATTTTTGGAAAAATTACCCATAAATCCTATCTATAGAAAAGTTAAACCATTTAGTCCTGTAAGTTTCTTTCTATACCATTTAGTCCTATTTTATTGGCAGATTTTTGGGGGTGTGATTTGATTCTATTTGTTTTGACATCTATACCCTTTCCATGTTTGTTTCTGTAAACATTGTACTGGTTCCGTAATGTTGCCAAATTTTTGGGATTTGTTTACCATCGTTTTCATTGTTAGTGGGAGTCAGGATACCGTGAGTGCCATTTTCGCTCAGAATAAGGTGAGTGCCATTTTCAGCAGTCAATACCCTTTGCATGTTTACTTCGTTAAACATTTGTTTATGTTTTGTACTGGGTTACGTAATGTTAATGGTTTGTGGGGTTTTTCTAGTTATTAACATTGTTCTTTCGCCATATCTGTAATCTGTCCATAAACGGTTTCTACCATGTTCATTGATGGCCATTTTTCCTACTGGTTTTTTTGTTGTTTAACATTGCGTGGTTATTGATTAACATTGTTTTCAGCGTTTATAATTGATTACCATGGTTCTCCTTCATTGACATTGGTTTTCAACATTGGTTTTTGGAGACAGAAAACGGTGGCCACCCTTTTTACCGGTGGTGGGCGTTAGTTTTCTGGGTGCCCGACGTTTTTGTCGAACTGAATTGTACAGTGCAGGGGGTGTTGGATTGCTGTGTTTACACTGCTGTGGGTAAAATTTTCAAAACGAGTGTGTGTTGGTTTATGGTATTTCCCCCTTCCCCCCCCCCGATGCAATGTCTGTGATCTATCAGTGGGGTAGCATCGATTAATTACAGCAATTTTATGGAAAGAAATAGTGTTTTTGTTATGTTTTTTCCTGGGTATGTTGCCATAGTAATGGGTTGAACAAATGTGTCGCAGGTATGGACGGAGGGATATTGTTGGTGTGTTCGTACGGTTTAGTCAATGTTCTTCTTTGATTGCATCAGGATTCGACATTTGTACAGATTGTTGATGATATTTGTGCGAAGTTCGATGGATTGATACCAGGTGCGGTGTGTTTGGTGTTCGATGTTCCCGAGTACAAGAAGTTTAAGGTGGATAGTGACGACGATATTCAAAACATGTTGTGCTTTGCTAAGTCGTTTGGAATAAAACACATTGAGGTCCTTATTCAGGAAAGTAGTGTTGCTGTGGGGGTTAATTGTGGTATGGTGGATTCCATGGAGGATGGGGTAATTTCCCGAGATGCTAGTCGGAATGGTTGCGTGGATGACCAAATGGACTTATTACCAACATACTGTCCGAACAGATCGAAGACGTTTTTGTCGGCGCAATGGGCGCATGGGATTACCCATATGGGACAATGTTTTGATGGTGGAGCAATTGAATTCCGTGAAGTTCTATATAAGTATGCCGTTGAACGTGGATTTCAATTCAAGTACATTAAAAATGATTCCGTTCGAATTACAGTAGTGTGCAAGTTTGCGACGTCAACAGATTGTTTGTGGTCAGTTTATGCGAGGATGTTACCGTCAACTGGGGTGTTATGTATTAAGAGGTTCGATAGTGTGCATACTTGCAGGGCTGTTGTATGTACTTGTATGAACCCTCGTACGGGGTCTGATTTGGTGTCTGCTGTAGTTGCGGATCGAGTGCGCGATCAGCCATTGACGCGCCCTACTGATGTCGTGTTTTGACTTGAAAAATGAGTATGGTTTGGACATTAGTTACCGGGTGGCATGGTTGGGTGTTGAGAAAGCGAGAGGCGAAGTGTACGGGGATCACGCTACGTCCTTCGATCAACTCAGGTGGTATAGCGATGCCGTTATGCAAAAAAACCCAAACAGTTACATTAACCTTGAGTTTGACCAAAAAACCGGGAGGTTTGTTAGGTATTTTATATCATTCCGCGCTTGTATAGATGGGTTCAATCATTGTTAACCTTTGCTATTTTTGGATGAAACTTTTTTGAAAGGTAGGTTCAAAGGTAATTTGCTTGCGGCTACTGCTAAAGGCGCCAATCAAGGTAATGGCTTCATTTAGCTTTCATTTGCAAAGTTAATGGTAATTTGCTTTCATTTTTAAAATTGCGTCGTACTTATTTTGTGTGGAAGTTGTACAATTTTACTCATGGCAAACTATTTATGTTGTATGTTTTGGTTGTAGGATTGTTTCCGGTAGCCTTTGCTATTGTTGATTCCGAGAATTCATCTAATTAGGAATGGTTTCTTCGTAATTTGAAAGAAGTTGTTGGTGGCGGGCGGACATTAACTTTTGTATCTGCCCGTCACATTGGATTAATATACTCCATACCAATAATTTTCCCTTCGGCGCATCATGCATTTTGTTTGTTGCATATCCAAATGAACTTGCGGGATCGAATGAAATATGTTAATGCATCGCATAAAATTGGGTTGATGCGCAAGTTGCGGGAATGTGCCTACACGCCCACTGTTACTTGCTTTAATGAGAAGTTGGAGGTATTGAAGAAGTCCAACCCAGCTGCGATTGAAGATTTTCTGAAAGACTTGCACCCAAAACATTGGTCTAATGCGTATTTCAGGTACTTCACATTCCGCTTAATGGGTTATGGCGTATTTGTTATTCCCCGCATTTTTTTAAAATAATATGTTTTTGTTATAATTTATGCCCTACGTAAACGTTTACTTTGGTCATTTTTTTAGTGGCCGATGGTACGGGGAGATGTGCTCAAACGCCGCTAAATCTTTCAACAACTGGGTTGGCCAGGCCGATCATCTTCCTATTACTAAATTGGTTGATATGGTAAGGGGTCAAATCATAGAGCAGATGTCGGAGCGCAGAGTTAAATGCATTAAATGGGCCGGTGTAATATGCCCGAAGATGGAGAAAAAATTGGTGGCAGCGTATAACGACAGCAGGGCATGGTGTGTGAGCCAAGCTAACGATGATGTGTATGAGGTTCACTCCCACCCGTCGGTGTTGGTTGACGTCGTCAAGCAGACATGTTCCTGTTTTTAGTGGCAGATTAATGGGTTCCCGTGTTCCCATGCTGTAGTTGCATTCCATATTAGTGGGAGAAACATTTACGATTCAATAGACTCTGGATTCTACATCGAGACATTTCGAGCTACTTATAGCGGAACTATATACCCCATTCCAACAGTGGAGAGGCCGTTGTTTAACCCAAATGAATATTTCACAGCACCGCCGACAGTCAAGCGTCCTCCCGGTAGGCCCAAACGGAAGAGAATTCCGTCCAAGGGCGAGGTAGTACAACGTATACGTTGTGGGCATTGTGGAAAATTGGGCAATCACAATAAGAAGACATGCAAAGAGCCGTTACAGACGGCTTGCCATGTGGTTTAATTTTTTTTCCCCCACAAACTGGGCTTCCGTTGGAATACCGTATTTCTGTTTTCCATGTTTTTGACATCATTTTTATAATCACTTTTTGTTATGGTTTATTCACATTGGTAGAATATACACTTCTCTTTCTGTTATGGGTTTAATTTCGGTGGGCACTGTTGAACAATCACATACTGCACCCTTAATTCCCAACCACCGTGGTCATTACATTACGACATCACTTTCATGTTGCTACACCGTAACAACAACGTGGGTAGTTTGTTTTCATATCTGTGAACATCATACCAAACAGTCACCCAAAACAGACTATTTCAAATAATTGGAAGGCTAATGTTTTTTAATGTTTGGGTGTATGTTTCCAATTCAGTGTACGTCATACACAATATGCACCACAAACCCAGTGTTTTAAAAAATAATTATGCAATGTAACATTATGTTTACAATGAAATGTTGTCCCTACAATGATACTTAAAATGGCAATGGCCAATTATTGTACTCCCATGCCATATTAAACCACGCTTAGTCCCATAGTGGCAGAACAGGTTTCCCAAGCTCACTGTCAAGATGTAACCTCCTGTGTAGATCATACCATATATACATACCAAGGACCATCTGGCATGTACAAACAATGTCATGCCTATGCACATGAAAACCTAAACATACAATTCACATTGTTAACGACATTACCATCACATCTCCACCATACGATAATAAAAGGGCAATGGCATACTAGTAACTATGTACAAAACAATTTTCTCACACTAAGGTTCAAAGCTGCTAACATGGAACCCAAAAAACTATTTTAATTGCTTACCAAATAATATCAACATTTACGTCCCCAAAAAAAAACCAATTCTAAGCAACGCTTAAACTGTTGGTGCACCATTTGCCATGATAATAAAGTAACATAGGACAACGGCCCAATTTAAAATTTCCCTGCTAACGTTCTGTTCTCACAGAATAACAAAACATATATGTGTGTCCCTAAAACCCAAGAAAACAGCATCGTAACCACGTTCTTGCACCTTCTGGAATAAGCAACGTGAACACCTCTTACAATGTCCTACTATGGAGTCCTCTGCCCAGGTCACTCAAGAACATGTCCACCATCGCAGCTCGTAGCCCAGTTGGTGTCAGACTGTCCATCGTAGTATCGACTTCTGCCCCCACGAATGTACTGCTTTATAATGAAGCATGTGAAAATTCCGCAATCTGACATGCACTCACAAAAACCAATACCAGCGTCACTTACACAACACATCATCAAAATAGTGAACTCAGTCTAATATAACAATTACTTATGACTCTGGAACTTGTTGCGGACAATCAACAACAGATACAAAAGTCCCATCAAAAAGGTCTGCCCCAATGCCATCAGCTGTAACTCTTGGTTTGACAAACTTGTTGTTGTCACGACCCCATTCCGCCCCTAGTAGAATGGTGCCGTGATGGCTAGTAATCTGAGATTACCGAAGGCCAACTTTCAAAGTTCACACACAATCAGAGTATAATATATGGGGCTTACATGTGCGGAAGCAATATATATAGATCTAAGTAGTCCATAAGAGCAGTGCATAGATCAAATAAAATGACATACATCTTTACATAGCTTTACAACTGGAATACAAATATAATAAAATACATATTACATCTTGATAAAAGGCTTCTCAAGTCGACATGTTCAAAATACATAAGCTTCAAGATTGCCGACATAACATGCATTCCAAAACATCTTGCAAAACACACATCTCGGCGTCACCGCCTTCTAGCTTGTTACCTACATATATATATAAGGAGAGGGTGAGCTTGGATACTCAGTGAATGGTATAAATAATAAAGGTGTAAATGAATGATTCCCGAGGTCCTTGTCAAAACAATACATATATCATAACTTGTACAAAACAAAGCATGGGATGAATCAAGTTCATCAATCAAATCTTTCAAAGCTTCTTGGATGTTAAAACATCAACATGTACTTGGGGTGATGACATTCCGGACAAAACAAATCCACCCGTTCATAGACTGTCGGTGGGGGCCATCCGTTCATAGACCATCGATGGCAAATCCACCCGTTCATAGACCGTCGATGGCAAATCCACCCGTTCATAGACCGTCGGTGGGGGCTATCCGTTCATAGACCGTCGATAGCAGAGATCTCCCAAGCATAATGCTACATGGGCTTAGAGTCTCCTAGCATGGAAGGACTTTCTAAGAATGTCATCCAAAACAAAGCTAATTACTTGATACACGAACTTATACTTGATACACAAAATAGGGGTAATCATTCATGCTTAACAAATACTTTCAAAACAAAGCAAAGCAAAGCCTTTATCAAAACGTATAACATAGCTTTATTAAAAATACCACTCACATAGTTCTTGGGACGTTGGGATCAAGGCGAAGGTCCAAGTCCTACAAACACATGGCAAAATCTATTGAATGTACTCTTAAAAACAAGCTTCACATGAATGCAAATGATCTAGGGAAAACATGCTGGTAAACATCTAGGGAAAACATGCTGGTAAACATCTAGGGAAAACATGCTGGTAAACATCTAGGGAGAACATGCTGGGTACCAACCAGGTCTTGGAATGGATGCACAAAAATGATCTAGGCAAAAATGACCTAGCTGAGTGAACTCAGGAGGTCTTGGCCGAGGTCCCACACCTCTTGGCCAAGGTGTAGTTACCTAGGCTTCGGTGTGCAGCTCTCTGCCGAGGTGTTACAAGATGCCGGCAAGGTGTACCATGGTCGGCCTAGATGATGAACATCTCGACCTAGGTGATGCAGTGGTTAGCCTAGGTGTGCATGCAAGATAGACTAAGGTGCAAGTGATCATGCAAGGTAGGCCAAGGTGAGATACGATGCTTGGCCTATGTGTGGGATCTAGGCATGAGTGGTCTCAGTGATCACACCTAGGGAAATGAGGTCTGGAAATCTGGGTTTCCTCCTTGAAGGACATAAAGAACATGAACATGAAGAACATGAATGCTAAAATCATAACTTGTTATTACAAAAATCTGAGATTTCATGTTATGAGTTCAAAAACACGGACCTTGGTATCCATACTTGAAGATCATATGAAAACAAACACGAAAACATGGATCTTGATACAAACTTTCGGATCAAAACATGGCTTTTCCTCAAGAACACATGAACATCACTTTCTCTTTCTAAAACCGAACTTTAAATCAATGCATGGTTCATGAAACATGCTAGATCATGCAATGCGATTAGATCAATACAAAGAACAAGAAGAGTAGATCAAGAATCTAACCTCAAGACACGAATCTAACGGTTCGATCTCTAAGGATTAAGCTTGGAAATCTACTTCCTCTCAAGAACTCCTCTTCCTCTCTTCCTAGAGCTTCTCTCTCCTCCTTAGAACAAAGATATAGAAATGATAGGTTTCTCTTTCTCTGTCGGCTGATTTAACAGTTTGTCGGGACACGTGGCACTACCGGATTGGTTCTCCTCAAAAAGGTGACTAAGTGACAAGACATGTGTAAGACAAAGTGTATACAACAAGCTAGATGACATGGGCACTCCGGCAGGTAATGATCTCGACTTAGGACATAGGCTTCGGCAAGTAAGGTCTCAATGATCTCAGCTAGGAAGGATAACACTTGGCCAAGCTGTGCCACACCTCGGCCTAGATGTGCCACACCTCGGTCTAGGTCATTCCAGTCCCAGAACAAGATCACTAGGTGCAAGGATTAAGGATCTCGGACGCCTAGGTGATAACATCTCGGCCAATATGCCTAGGTGATGGTGGAGGTCAACCAAAGTGGTTCCAAGATGGTCCAAGGTGTAAGAGGTTCAAAGGTGTGACCTAGGCTTGGCATGACCTAGGCTTCACATGACCTAAGCTTGGCATGACCTAGGCTTCACATGACCTAAGCTTAACATGACCTAGGCTTGGCATGACCTAGGCTTGACATGACCTAGACTTGGCATGACCTAGGCTTAAGACAGCAAGGAAGGAACAAAGCATGCATACAACATTTAGGCAAAACATGATAGCATCAAGACAAGACAAGAACCTTTTACCTAGGCAAAACAAGTCCAAGTCTACAAATGCAAGCTTAACAAGACAAAATCATGAAAATGCACATGAACATGACTAAGACATGAATGTGGATTATTACAGTTGTGGTGGTCGGCCACCCATTGTTTCTGTTCATTTCTCACATGTTAGTTTAGATACGTACTGTGTGACATTGAAACCAACAAACGTTAAAATTCATCAACCATGCACATTCAGAACTCAATCTGATAATCTACCATTGCACCACCAGTACAAGTTGACAGTAAATCATAGACGAACTACTAATTGTGTTGTTGTACTTACAACTTTTAGAGCCTCATTGTAATGCTCATCACACACTCCACTTCTTGGCCTCATGGAGTTATAATGTTTCCAATTCCCACTTTCTGAATCGTGTGCCATGACCGTCCAATGGTTGGCCTTGTAGATCGGGAATAGTGTGTATCTACACCCTCTTGCAGCCTTCATGTGTTCGTTCAAGTATTTTGTTCGTGACATTGCGCTCCTGTTCCACATCATATCTTGCACAATTTTCCAAAGCCACCAAAGTCGTGTCAGATTGCATTTCAGAAAATATTATTTTCACATTTTGTGCAAACGAACGCTAGTTGTCCTACATACCGAACACACACTAGTGTACACGTATGTCGTGCCCACAAATTATGCGCTTCCAGACACTGTCTTACGCATTTTAGTCAACATAGCAGCGTATGCATCGATTACCTACACCATATGTTATCCATTACAATTACAAGCGGATTATTAATAACATTTTGTAAACGAATGTCCAGTATGTGCTACTACCATATTTGGACCATCAACTGAGACTGCATGCATTTACATATACGTAATGGTGTCTTACTAAATTAATCTGTCACTTCGTCACAGCCACATCAACCATGATACGAATGACACAATGTTTACACGTCTATGTGGGGTTTTTACCTATGGAAATAAATGTTTAAATAAAGGGCAAATTATACGACACCAGCTTACATTCCCATGAATGGAGTTCTGCTGCACCAGATCTTTGATGTCTGTGAAATGCACTTGTATTCCATTGTGTCCACCGTCGTACACTATTAACCTACACATCATAAACCCAAATTAAGAACAACCATATAACAGCATTTACAACTTCTACATGTCAAAAAGTACAACATTCCATACAAACAACCTACTCGTCCCCCTCTAAACTGTACATTCTCTCTAGTAGTTGCCTATCTTCATCCTTCAACATGTTCCACACAGTGTGCCTTCTGTTCATACCAAAACCATGCCAGGTTTTACGCTCCACTACGACGTCCTCCACACTGTAAATCACCTCGGGCTCAAACGATTTACCAAGTCTCACATTCGCATTTACTTGTCGCCCAAATATGGCAGGATATTCGTAGTCAGACAACCTAAATTCCCGTCTTGGTTTGGTCTTCACTCGTTTGACCAGCGACGTCATTTTCGGCCCAGAACTTATTGCAGCATTTGTGTGTTCACAACCAGTACCCATGGCAATGTCAGCTGCGCCAACATTCACATTGCTCTCTGACGCTAGCTGCTCATTTCGGGGAATGCAGCTACCCTCCACCACTGCCACAGTCGAATGTCCATTCCCATGGTCAAAGTCAACCGTTAAATCTTCAATCCCAGCTTCGTGCTCAACAATCTCTAATTCGGTGGTGTCACTGTCTTCGAGTTGGCCTACAGGACACGCAGAGTGCTGTGCACTTTCGACACTAATGATGTGGCCAGAACCACTCACTTTACCTGAAAAACTGTTGCTCGGTGTATGCTGATTTGGTCCATCGTTGACAACACATTGCATCACCTCGTGCACCTCAAAATCATCAAGACTATCTTGCAAATTGCTTATCTTTGACTCCAAGCGATCAACCACCTTACTGAGTCGATCAATTTCAGAATCCTTTTCCACAATCACACTATTTAAGTCTACAAACAAATTACCAGCATGCCTCCCGAGCAGTTGCTCCATCAGTTTGACACGCTGCTCCAGTTCATGCACCCGTGCGTCTTTACTCTTGATTTCGCTCTCCAACTCAGCAATTCTGACATTAAAAGATCTCAACTCATCGTTCACCCCCCCTTGTTCTTCCCCCACTACTTCACCATCTGGAGTGCTGGACAGCTCTAGAAGATTTGGGAACAAGACCGGCCACACTTCCCCACCTGCCACTATCTTCCCACTCACTTTTACCTTGCTGGCTGGTGTACCAGCATTCTTATTCTCATAATCATCTACACCTTTCATTTTGATGTTACCAGCATTTGGTGTATCCACCTACCAACAATTGAAACTAGGCTCCACGCTGCCCACATCATCTATCTCAACAGCAGCCCCACTCCCCTTACGATCCACATCCATCCTACTTCTACCACATTCTTTTGGCTCATTCGTAGCAGCAGCCAGTTTCAGAATATAACACTCACTAATTGTCCCAACTAGTTTCCCATACTGCATCTGGGGACACAGGAAATTTTTTTTAAAAAAAATCAGTGTATGCTTTGGGAAAACAAATTAAAAACATGGAAACTATTTTATTCCATACCTCAATGCAACCTTCTTCCGTCAAATTTAGTAGTTTCAGTTTCACCACAGCTGCTCCAATGTTCCATCGACAAAAACGTAGAGTCACGTTAGGCCTTTCCGGGGTGATTATGTTCGAATGTTCGCAAATTAGAAACTGGAATCAAAACATGAAACCACCATCAAATATACACGTGAGTATGACAAACTTTGATCTAATTTTTATTAGATCATGTATGTGATTTGGCACGTTCGTATTGTACATACCAACAAGGCTACGACACAACCAGTCACTTTCTTTGGCCTGTGGTACATCTCATTTAGCGACCCAATCAACGTGTTCCTTATCGTTGCAGTCCAGTCATACTGTCTTAATGTGTCCAGCTTGTCAATCACACGAACAAACGCCCAACCTATATGCTCGCCGGTGGTTGCGAAAAATAACTTTGCACAAACATAGAGGCACAGCAACTTCGCCACGTCTTCTTCGTTACGCTCTGTACGGCCACAGATTGCTTCTGCCAGCAAATCCTTTATAACTTTTGAAGATATCCGACTAACATTCGGACAACGTCGTTGCATGAAATCGGAGGGCCCTTTGCCACCTTGTCCCAAATCCAACTTCTCCTGCCTACACTGGACCCCAAATATCAGCCTGATATCGTTATTCCTCAAAGGTAACTTAGCTCCACCAACGTGGAACTTCTCATTTTCGAGGTTCTAAGATTGAATAATTCGACAGACCGTTGCATCACACTTCTTGAACGCTTTTGGATCAAGCTGGTGAACACGAATAGCATCAATCATAACCCAAAATGGGGTTTTTTGCAGTTGTCTAATGTGTCCATCACGTAATTCTAATTCAAGCACTGTGCTAATCAGTGCTGAAATGTTTGACTGTACATCAACTTCGACGGATCAACATCAGCTTTCCGAACATTGTCGGCCAACACTTTTTGCTTTTTGAATGGCAACCTTGATTGTTTTTTTGCGGCCAGCCGTGTCGATGTTTGGGGGGACCTCGTCACGATGTTCCGTTTACCATTCCTATTTCCACTGCCACCTGCAACATATGTTAGGTGTAAACTAGCACACCCAACCAAATCATTAATAAGATTCGTATAGTAGTAGTACAACATTAGTAATTTACACACCAAATCAAATCATGAATAACATTGGTATAACAGTAGTAGAACATTAGCAGACCATGCGCCGCCAAATTAAACCTCGCCAACAAACACCACCATCAAACAGATCCGCAAAAGAACTCATACATTCTCACACCGTGGCACATCAGAAACGTAGAAGATGAAAATACCACTAACATGGCACACTAACGTTTTATTTAAACAACCCATTGCATACCACACATCTGTGACGTATTACATGCAACACCATATTAACCAATGTATTATCACATGCCAACGGTGAAAGTTCACTACTTTAAACTACATAACATACAAACCCAACGACCCATAAATACGCACTCGTGCAAAACCCGACCACAATTGCAGCACACAATAATGTTGACTACAACCAGATAATGTTCATTCATTAAAAAAACGAAGACATGTGTCATTACTTTACTTTGAATTGAATGTTGTCTAACACACTTCATCAATCCATGATGACTAATCACATACCAACGGAAAACCCCCATAACACGTGACCCCAATCTCAAATATGCGACCAAGTCCGTTCAAAATACCCCCACAAATGCCGGACCATATGCACCGACAACAAAAATAGCAAAAATCCAGGACAAACTCGATCACAAAATTCCATTAACATCAAATTTACATTGAACTAACTAACATGGTGTGTGAGCATGCGCCGCCAAATTAAACCACGCCAACAAACACCACCATCAAACAGATCCGGAAAAGAACTCATACATTCATGCACCGTTGCACATCAGGAATGTAGAACATGAAAATACCATTAACATGGCATACTAATGTTTTATTTAAACAACCCATTGCATACCACACATCTGTGACGCATCACATGCAACAACATAAAAACCAATGTAGTATCACGTGCCAACGAAGGAAGTTCACTATTTTGAACTATATTACATACAAACCCAACGACCCATAATTATGCACTCGTGCAAAACCCGACCACAATTGCAACGCACAATGATTTTGACTACAACCGGATGATGTTCATTCATTAAAAAAACTAGGACATGTGTCATTACTTTACTTTGAATTGAATGTTGTCTAACACACTTCATCAACCCATGACGACTACTCACACACCAACGGAAAACCCCCACAACAAATGACCCCAATCTAAAATATGCGACTATATGGATCAATGTAAAAGACCCACAAGTCCATTCAAAACACCCCCACAAATGCAGGACCATATGCACCAACAACAACAATACCAAAAATCCAGGACAAACCCGATCACAAAATTCCATTAACATCAAATTTACATTGAACAAACTAACATTACGACACAACCGGCAGAACACAACAAGCTGAGAACCCATAACGTCCAACAACATTGGCAAACTACTCTACACAACAAGCATGCATTTCACCAAATCCTCCACACTAGCAACTCTATATCAAGCGCACAATACTCTGCAGTTCGCCAGCTAATACACACATCACAATTTCCGCAAAACCAAACCGCACAAACACTAACGAAAGCAACGATTAACATACCTGGAGACATTATTTCTGACCACAGTCACTTCCACCGAATTACGAAGGTTTTCCGAACGCTGCTCCAAAGCACAGCCACCCAGTTCGCTGTTACCGACGTATGAACAGGAGAGGAGGTTGCGTATTCGTTAGGGTTTCGAGTAAAATGCAATTTCGATTCTACTATCCCAATCCACAAGCATTGCACATTGCCAATAACGATTCTTGAACTGCAACGCCTAACATTACGCCATTAACATCGGCGTACTGTGCAAATTTCCATCCACGTCTCTTTGTTTCTTATATGCTTGGAGGGAGAACAAACATCAACAAATTAAGGACCTTGGGCATTTCAGTCAAATCCACATTGGACTATTCCTCAATTACCCTTACTAGAAGGTGGTAAACCGAGTCAAACACGGGTAATGTTGTCATTAACATTAGATTAGGACTAATTGGATTATAAGATAAAAAATATGACCAAATGGGTCAGAAGATAAGGATTTGGGATTTATTGGTGCATGTCCCTAAATTTTTTAGAAATTTTTTTTCAAAATCACTCTACAAATACAAACCAAACATATCTGATTTTTTTTTTTTATTTTATCAAATTTAAATTTAATAACAGAATTGATGAATGATGGGTGTAGTAGATGGATGATGGATGGCTTTGTTGATCTAGGCGCTTGGAAGTTCACTTTGGGTGTGTTTGATTGGGGGATAAGAGGGGGGATTATTTACTGTGCGGATTGTAATCCGCACAGTAAATCCAATCCGATGTTTGTTTTTTTTTTAGTCCGCCGGACATAGAGTCCGGCCGGACTCCTTATCCCCCATATGGGGGATTATACTATCCTGGGGGGGGGGGTGTGGGACAATTTTGGGGGGATTATTTACTGTTGGGATTAGGTGGTGAAATGACCATTTTGATCCTCTACTATTTAATTATGTATTATATTTAGTAAAATTCAATAAAATTTAAATGTCTCAATTTAAAAATAAAATAATTTTATTTACTTTTTATTGATGTTTTATTTATTTAATTTTTATAAAATATTTTTTTATAGATATTTTATTTTAAAATTTTGTTTATATTTTATTTAATTTCATTATTTAAATGTTAATAGATGTTTTATTTAATTTCATTGTTTAATTATTATTATTTTTAAAAACAAATTTATTTAAAATTTTAATTAAAAAAATAATATAAATTTTTATTGATATTTTATTTATTTATTTATTTATTTTTAAAAAATAAATTTATTTAATTGTGTAAAAAATAAAATAAAATAAAATTTTATTTAATCTAACTAAAAATAATTAAAATATTAAAGATATGTTTAATATTGCTATTACCTACCAAACAATTGAAAAAGGGTAAAATTATCTTTTGTTCATTTATCCTATCCAGTCCATCCAACCAAACGTTGGATTCACTAAAAATAGTCCTTTCCAGACATCTAATACCATGAAAAAACAAACACAGGATACATATCCAATCCAACCAAATAGTCCGAGAAATTCACAGTCCCAGGACTCAAGTCCGATAGATTCTAATCCCTCCTTATCCAGTCCGTACAATCAAACACACCCTTTAGGTTATCTATTTCAGTGGGGCCCACAAGAGTAAAGCAAAGCAAATGGATGCAGAAATGTGCTAGTTGCTCCAGGAGGCAAATATTATTAGGCGTGATTGGCTGGTGTGGTCCAGTCATCTTTATATGTTGTATGAAATGGGCCTACTTGTGCACGTTTTTTTGCAATTGGTGTAATCAATTTGTTATTACATGGGCTGGTGGGATCCATTTAAAGTAGAATTCAATTTTTTAAATTGAGAAATTGTTTAAAAAATGTTAAATAAATATATTTTTTAATTTTTATAAAAAAAATAATATGACTCAAAAAATATAAAAAAAATTAAAAGTACATATACCAAACCATCCCAATTGATGTCAACTTTTGAGTTATTTAGCATGGATCACCTGATTCTTTATATAAGGTCGTTTGGCATTGGTTAACATAGTTAATTTTTTTAGTCTTATTTTTTTTTAATCTCGTTTAGTTTTTGTTTTGGGCCGTTTTTGACTTTTGTGAGAGAAAAAGTGTAATGATTATGAGTGAAAAGTGATATTTTGTTTTATTGGCTTATATAGCTTATTTTGTTTTTTCGTACTTTTTTAGTCTCAAAATGTTAGCCAAACGAGCACTAAGTGGGGCCCACTTGGGGTATTTTAAGAGCAAAGATCCTCTCCCTGGCTCCCTGCTTGGTGGGTCATTGGGCCCACTTTTGGGCCTAATTTTAATGATTTGAACCGTTCATATTTTAAAATTTGTCATGTATATTATACCTGTAAAAAATCAAATTGATTAAATATCGAAAGAATTAAAAATCGTTTATTAAAAAAAATTAATAAATATTTTTATTGTTTAAAATAGAAGAATATTATAATGCATTGATGTATGTTATATTGGCATTGTGATCACAATGAGAAAAGGAAATTGTGATCACAATGAGAAAAATTGTGTAAAAGAATTGAAAATAGAAGAATATTATAATGCATTGATGTATGTTGTATTGGCATTTCAATTCATTCAGTTGTTACAAATTTTAAATTGAGATTTGAGAATTTTTGTTTTGAGAAAGGAAATATTTGTGAAAAAAGATCTCATGGATTTGTTTTTGGGATAAATATGTTGGTAATTTCAAATAGAGGGCGTAGATAAAATTGATTAAGTTGGCCTGACTATTTAGTTTTGAGTTGTGTATTTGGTTATAAGTTATAAGTTTTTGAGTTCAGTTTTGAAAACTTTTTTCAAAATTCATAACCAAACAATTTTTCTTATTTCAAAACTCATTTCAAAAATTCAAAACTCAATTCAAAACTTACAACCAAACAAATTTTCTCTTTTCAAATCATGATTTAACGACTCATAAATTCAAAATACAACTTTATTCTTAAATCATGATTTTAAAACTAAACCAAACACAACTTTTAATTTTCTGAATTCAATTTTTTAAAAATTAAGTTTTTTATTTTTCATATTCTTTTGTTTTTAGTGAATTTTTTTAATGTTTTAAATAATTTTTTATTTTTTAAATGCATCTAACCTAATGTACCTAAAAATTAAAAAAAAAAATTAATTTTTTTTAAAAATTAAAAAATATACAAGAATACGAAAATGTATTAAATTTTTTTTTTAATTTTTTTTTTATATTTTTGGTATTTGGTAAATGTTTTTTAATTTTTTCAAAAATATTATATTTAAAAATTAAAAATTAGTTAAAATATTAAAAAATTTCATAAAAATAAAAAAAATTAATTTTTAAAAAATTGAATTAAAAAGATTAGAATGTTAATTTTCAAAATGGAGAAAGGGTCTAAAGTTGAAATGTGTGGCGGGTCAAAGCAAGAAAACTGGGCAGGAGAAAATCATATGAAAGCAACAGAATTTGGCTCTATTTGGTTCCATTCTCAAATTATGATTCTACCCTCGTATTCTAATCCTCTGTTCGATTACAGTTTTTAAAATATGATTTCAAATCACATTTGAAAATATGTTTGGTAAAGTAGAGAGTTTTTGAATTTTTGAATCTGTTCGGCCATCCGCCCGGACATCCTCTCGGATAGTTTTTGAATTTTTGGGTCTCTCCGATTGTCCGGCCGATTGATTAGAACAGCGTTTTTTTTTGTTGGGCAATAGCCACCTATTATTTGAAATATATATATATATATATATATTTGCTTTTGATATTTTTTATAGAAATTATTTTTTTTGGACCAAAATGACAAACTATTTGGTCATTTATTTAAAATTAAAAAAAAATAAATTAATTTGTCATAGTAATTTTTAAAAAATAAAAAATATTTTTAAACAAAACAATTAAAAAAAATTTCCAACCAAACATACAATCAAAAATAATTTTAAAGCACTAGTTGAATATTTTTAATATTTTAAATAAAAATATATTTTCAGAATTTTTAAAATTTTTTAAATAAAAAAATTATTTTTTTTGAATTGAATTTTAAAAAAAGTTTATTTATGAGATTTGAATAAAATTTTCAACAGAGTTTTGAGTTGTATGTTTGGTTATAAGTTACAAGTTTTGAGTTCAATTTTGAAATTTTTTTTTTCAAAACTCATAACCAAACAATTTTTCTTATTTCAAAACTCATTCAAAAATTCAAAACTCTTTTCAAAACTTATAACCAAATAAATTTTTTCTTTTCAAATCATGATTTAACGACTCATAAATTCAAAATATAACCTTATTCTTAGATCATAATTCTAAAACTAAACCAAACGCAACCTTTAATTTTCTGAATTCAATTTTTTGAAAATTAAGTTTTTTATTTTTCATATTCTTCTGTTTTTAGTGAATTTTTTTAATATTTTAAATAATTTTTTATTTTTAAATACATCTAACCTAATGTACCTAAAAAGTAAAATATTTAAATAAAAAAATTTAAAAATTAAAATATACAAGAATACGAAAATGTATTAAATTTTTATTTTTTATTTTTTTTATATTTTTGGCATTTGGTAAATTTGTTTTTTTTAATTTTTTCAAAAATATAATATTTAAAAGTAAAAATTATTTAAAATATTAAAAATTTTAATAAAATAAAAAATTTAATTTTTAAAAAATTGAATTAGAAAGATTAGAATGTTAATTTTCAAAATGGAGAAAGGGTCTAAAATTGAAATGTGTGGGGGGCCAAAGCAAGAAAACAACAATGATTCATCCCACTAAAAACACCACCACTAATAGCACTAATGCATTAAAAAATAGAAAAAAAAAAATACAACTCCAAAATCAAAACATCACATCATTTCTGACGGGACTCACTGCCACCTAATTAGTGGGAGTACTAATTAGTGGGAGCACTAATTAGTGCTCCCAAGCATTTTTCGCAAGAAAATTGGGCAGGAGAATGTTGGTGATAAGGTGAAATAACTGTAGAAATATGCCATAACAAGTTCTATATATAGAGTTATAAAAGCATATTCAATCTTCTGAACTTGATCAAGACAGAGAGAGATGGCAAGGTACTTTGATGTTGTGGGTGGTGGTGCAAGAACAGCAGGTGAAGAAGAAGGACTTGTGGTTAATGGGTCTGGGTTGATGATCTATGTTTACATAATTCTTATGTCGGGTGCGATCTTGTCTATGATCATCTTTGCTTGTGGTGAGCGTAACTCTGATAGCGATAATGAGAATAAAAAGAAGAGAAGGGATGGTGGTGGTGGTGATGGCGGTGGCGGTGGCGATGGTGATGGTGGTGGTGGTGGTGGTGGTGGTGTTCCCGGCCACAGTGACGCTCACGGTCACGGCCATGCTCATGGGCACGGTCACGGCCACGTTCACGGTCACGGTGGTGGTCACGCTCACGGTGGTGGTCACGCTCACGTTGGTCACGCTGGTGGTCACGCTCACGCCGGTGGTCACGCTGGTCACGTTGGTGGTCACGGTTTCTAAATTTTTTTTTTTCTTTGGAGTAGTTTGTTAATTTCAATCATCCAAGTATACATGTCTTGTTGGTGGATTTATTTTTTTAAATATTGTAAAAAAATTTATTTCTCTTAATATGTTGTGATATAAATAGATGTATGTGTAAGGTTTTTTTTATTTTTTATTTTTTAAAATTCATTTATCTTATTATGTTCTGATATAAGTGGGTGTTTGGGAAGTGAGTTTTTATGTAGGTTTTTTTAGTTGTAGGATATTATTGGGTAAAAAATTTTTAGTGTTTGGGAAGATAGTTGGGTTTTTTTGTAGTTGGATGTGATGTTTGTGAGAGAAAAAGTGAAATGATTATAGGGTTGGATATGATATTTTGTTTGGATGTGTTTTTTTTAATTTTGCAAAACTTTTGTCTTTTAATAAAAAAAATGAGAAAAACCTAAGTAGATGCATGCGTTGTGAAATTTAATTGGGGAAGAAAGAAGAGAGTTTCTCTCTCTAGATCCTAGAGAGAGAAAGCACCCCCCGGAACGGAAGCATCTCGTGAATGGAGGATGGATGTGCATATCCAGGTGGTTTCAAATAGTGCCTCTTTAATTTGGGTGAATCTGTACTGAGGTAGCTGGGGTTCTTACACTTTGAACAGGAAAAGGTTGAGCTGTTTGTGAAGAGTAGATTTGCACCATGGTAAAATGATTGGTGCTCTGTTTGTGTTTTTATTTTGTGATTCATGTGAGGCTTCATGGTTATCAAGAGAGAGAAAGCTTAGTCCTATGTCGTTATGAGCTCAATGAGTGCCTGAAATCGCTATCGACCTATTTGGCCTCCGTCGCCGTTGATGAGGTAGTGATCTGAATGCATCTGGTTCGAAGGGATACGGCCATGGCTGGTTGTGGTGGTGTCTTCTCTAGCTACTACTGTTGCTTGTTTACTCCGCAGCTCCGACTAGGTTTTGTTGTGTGTGGCCGCAGTAGATTTGTTTAGACTTTGGGCTGTTTTGAAAACTTGGGTAGAAATTTTTTTTTATTTTTAATTTATTTTAAATCATATTATTTAAAAAAAAATTAAAAAAATTAATTTTTAACTTCAAAACAGCGCCATCCTTAGCGAGTGGTATTGATTGTGGTGACTCGTGGGCTTAGTTTCTCGCTCTTCCTTGCGTGCCGCCTTCGTATTGTAAAAGTCACAGCTCATGATTGTCAATGTCAATGTCACGTGGTGTGTTTGTGAAAAAAAATAAAAAAAACTGGGAGCTCTAAAAAAAAAATTTTAGAGGGCTTCAATACTGTGTAAGTTTTATAATGATGTAATATTTATGTTTTATTTTTTTTTAAGGATAGTGTTACATATATTAATTAATGTATTAATCTTAATTATAATATTATTATTAATCATATTTATTATAAATTATAAGTATTAAAAATATTTTAAATTATGTCACATCAATAATTAGTACACTAATTAGTGTATTAATTAATACATATAGCATTAGTTTTTTTTTTTTAAATAATGTTTAAAAACAGTGACAGAGTCAGGAAATTAAATTAGAGGGAACATTTATTAATTATAATTTTTTATTTTAAAAAAAATATGAGCAACATTAAGATAATAATAATTTTATGAGATATATTTAAATATAAAAATTATATATTCATTATTAATAAAAACAAATCAAAATTCTATAATAGTGTGAAATAACTCGGTGTGAGATGCTGATGTAAGTTTGTAATTTTAACACAAAAAATTATAGATCAAAATTCTTAATTTTAAAAAATAAAAACACATCATTTATAACACAAATTATTATAAAATCTATTTAATTTTTATTTGATGGAAAATATTAAAGAGATGACATTGCTTATAAATTATGTATTTTGAATGAAAATTATTAAACAGTCTTAGAGTACCATATGTCGTTGCTTACGTGATATTCAAAGCATAGAAAATCACAAATCACACTGTGATATGTCAATCACTTAAAAATAATGAGTTCATTATATTTAATCTATAATATTTTTCATTGTACTATTGATTTAAACTACTACATAAATAATATCACTTAGTGTTTTTAAAGTATCAAATAATTATTTGTTGCGAACAATACAATAAACATTTAGCCAAAGAACATGTTAAGAAAAAAAAGAAAATACATTTTATACATGACAATAATAAAAAAAAAAAGTTTTCAAAACGTACGGTGCACGTGATCCCTTGGCCCTACTGTGCCTCTGTCCCTGTTTGAGAGCTCTAATGTAGTTTTAACGATGTAGAGAATGCTAATATAAATGTGAGATTTACACTCCTCTCTCTATCTCTCTTTACTCTCTCTCTTCCACTCACTAAAATTTTAATATTAAAATTATATATCATTATTAATTTTTTTTAGTTATTATCAAAACATTAGAATTCTATTTAAATTTCTCAAATTAAAGGAAGGAATCATTTCGGGTGTTTGTCGAAATTCAAATGGCTTTTTGCTTTGTCAATGTGCTGTCAAGTGGAGGTGCCACCACGTGGAAAGTTTGTCTTCAGTTTTTGGCGAGGTTCTATTGGGCGTGTTGCTAATACCATCTCCAACGTTTTATTTTTTTATAATTAGGTATTTTAATGGTTAATTTTATGTTTTGATTAAATTATTGATTGACAAAACAAACGATTGACCAAATGTTCAACCAGTCAATCGATTAATGTATTTTTTTTTATAAATTTTTACCTAAAAATAGTCATTTAAGAGGATATCTAATAGTGAAAAGCTAACGATTATAAATAGTAATCTCAGGTTATGTTTGATTCAAAAAATTAATAGTGAATTATTAATAATCTTATTAAATTAGTGTGGTATTCACTATCCAATTGGATTAATATCTATTGGGTAAATAATTTCACCCATACCCCATTACTAATAATCCTATAAATTTGTTAGATTAATTATCCATTGGATTAATAATCCTAAACCAAAATGTTAAACAAACATAGGATAATTGGGCCCACGGATTAATAATCTCAATCACATGCTCTAATCCACCAAATCGAACATGTCCTCAAAGTTCTTAATTTAATAAATTTTTTAAAATATTTTTGATTTAATATTTATTTGAAAAAGCCAACAGAAAAAGAGATGAGTTTTAGAAAAAAAAAATTTTTAAATTGTTTGGTTTGAGTTTTTTTCAAAAAAATTTCAAAATCACTTTCTCTCTCTTACACATCAATCAATTACTTTTTCTCTCTCCTCTCTAATTCTCAATCACTTTTTCCTTAACACACATCTACTCAAATTCTTTCAAAATATCAAATCATCTCAAACTCCCAAAAAAATAACTCCCAAAATATACAACCAAACAAATTAAAAAAATTTCTAAACTCTTTCCTCAAATTTTTTTTCAAAAATAATTCTCCCAAAAATAAATTAAACAAGCCCATATTTTTTTTATCAAATTTAAATTTAATCACAGAATTGATGAATGATGGGTGTAGTGGATGGATGATGGATGGCTTTGTTGATCTAGGCACTTGGAAGTTCACTTTAGGTCATCTATTTCAGTGGGGCCCACTACGTGTGGAGAATAAAGCAAATGGATGCAGAAATGTGCTAGAAGCGTCAGGAGGCAAATATTATTAGGCAGGCGTGATTGGCTGGTGTGGTCTGGTCATCTTTATATATTGTATGAAATGGGCCTACTTAAGCGCGTTCGGATCCTCTAGAGTGGAAATTGTAGAGTGATCCTCTAGAGTGGAGCGCCACGTGTCCCATTTTTGAAGTGAATGGCTGAGATCGTTTTGGTGAAGAAAAAAAAAAATTGTTTATTTGTTTCAGTTCAGTGACTCAGAGAGAGGGACAAGAAGAAACAGAGGAGGGGCTGAGGAAGAAGGCTAAAGGCAACGCTGCCTTCTCCGTCGGAAACTTCACGGAGGCGATCAACCTTGTTGCGGACAACTACGTTCTCTATTCCAATCGATCCCCCCTGTGCCGTCGAGATCAAGTCTGGTGTCGCTCATGAACAACACATTCGGCAGATCTTGGGAAATTGATAGATTTTGGTAGCACCACTAGAAAATTAATTTATTTTCTTTGAAATGGGAATTTGAGAATTAAGGAATTTGAGAATTAATTTATAAACTGGGTTTGAGTTGGATAATGAGTGTTTGAATTAATTTGGAGATAATGAGTGTGGTCTCTGTGTTTGGTGGTCTCTGTGTTTTTCCCGAGTCACAACTCGTTGAGATTGGATTAGGACTCGAAGCTTCGGACTGTAATTTCATTTGGGTGATCAGAGAAGGTTTCGGGGATGGTCTCGCCATTGATGATCTGGATGATCTGGAGGAGAGAGAGGTTTGTTGGTCTCGCCATTGATGATCTGGTTCTGGAGGAGAGAGAGGTTTGTTGAGAGAGAGAGTGATTGGGTTGTTGAATTTTTTCTGAAATCTGAAATCTGAGTTGGATATATGAATTTTTTTTGAATTTTTTCTTCTCATATCTATAGGATATATTTTGTTTGTGATTCGGAGTTGAAAGAGAGAGTGATTGGGTTGTTGGGTTGTGATGACGAAGATGAATGGAAGCCATTGTTGATCTGCCAAAAAAGCTTCAAAGAATCTGGTTTTTCTTTTTATTTTATTTTTTTGAAATCCCTCACCAAAACGACGTCGTTTTGGTGAGGCCTAACCACAGCCGTCGGATCATCCACTCTAGAGGATCACTCTAGAGAGTTACTCTAGAGGATCCGGACGCTACTTAAGCACGTTTTTTTGCAATTGGTGTACTCCTCAATTTGTTATTACGTGGGCGGGTGGGATCCATTTAAAGTAGAATTCAATTTTTTAAATTGAGAAATTGTTTTAAAAATGTTAAATAAATATATTTTTTAATTTTTATAAAAAATAAAAAAATAATATGACTCAAAAAATATTAAAAAAAATTAAAAAGTACATATACCAAACCATCCCAATTGATGTCAACTTTTGGGTTATTTAGCATGGATCACCTGATTCTTTATAAATGGTTGTTTGGTATTGGTTAATATAGTTAATTTTTTTAATTTGAGATTTTTTAGTCTCGTTTTTTTAACCTCGTTTAGTTTTTGTTTTGGGACCTTTTTGACTTTTGTGAGAAAAAAAATGTAATGATTATGAGTGAAAAGTGATATTTTATCTTATTAACTTATATAGTTTATTTTGTCTTTTTGTGCGTTTTTAGTCTCAAAATGTTAGCCAAACGAGCACTAAGTGTTATTATTATGGTGGGGCCCACTTGGGGTATTTTAAGAGTAAGGATCCTCTCCTTGGCTCCCTACTTAGTGGGTCATTGGGCCTACTTTTGAGTCTAATTTTAATGATCCGAACCGTTCACATTTTAAAATTTGTCACGTATATCATACTTGTAAAAAATCAAAGCTCACATAATTTTCGATATCCAATCGATTTGATTTTTTACAAGTATGATATATATGACAAATTTTAAAATATAAATGATTCAAATTATTAAAATTGAGTCCAAATTGGGTCCAATGGCCCACGAGGATCCAAAGAGAGGATCCTTGCTTTTATTCCAATCTGTGGGCTCGTATTCAAGCTGTGTCTGTGTATTAGTTAAAATGGTTGTTTGGGTGAGGACAGTTCTGGGATTCAGGAGGCGTGGCCCATGTGAGGTTTATTTGGAGGGTTTCTTATGTTGAGCCAACGAGCGGCGGTCCACTGTTTACAGTCGATTTATTCATGATGATTCCTCGTGTGATCCTCATACGACTCTGGTCTTCAGCCATTTCGTACAACAGAAATTATTGTTTGCCGATAAGGTCAAAAAAATAGTTCATGTAAAGTCGTCTAGTTTTGCTTGTAAGATGCCAAGGTTGGGTTTGGTAATTGTTATTTTTGTAGGGGTTTTTTTATTATAGTAAGTTTTAATTTAATTTTTTTTTTATTTATTTTTAACTTTTGAGATCTTACTTAGACTAGGAGAATCTAAAAAGTATTTAAAAACAAAATTTGAAAAAAAATCCATTAAAGACTCCAAAAAAGAAAAACGAAAAAAAAAGAAAGAAAGTAGAAGCTAAAAGATTTTTTTGACTTTATTTTATTTTTTTATGAATATTTTTTCACTTAACGAATTTCAAAAAATGAATGGTTTGAATAACTAAAATGGGCTATAAAATGAGTGCATCAGGCCCAACTATTTTTTGCAAATTGAATCTGTGAAACATACGATTCGGTGTTAAGATTATCAATTGAAAAATGTTTGAGGGCCCAAAATTGTTTGGCTCGAAATTGGCTCGAAATTCAAAACGACGTCGTTTTGGGTTCTCTTACCGGTAAGAAAATTTTATTACATGTAAAATTCTCTTACCGGTAAGAGAATTTTAGATTCTCTTACCGGTAAGAGAATTCAAAACGACGTCGTTTTGAGTTTCGAGCCAATTCGAGCTTGAAAATTTCGGGCCCTGTAACAGTGTTGTTATCAATTTATCCAATAAAATTATCTTAAGATAGAAACTTTTAAATAAAAGAAAACAAGTGAAACAGAATAAAATAAATTATTCAGACATTTTTTAATTTAAAATATAAAAGTAAATTGTATAAATTTAACATAATTACATCGATGTTTTTATTTTTTTTATTTTTAATAAGATTAAATCAAATGAAATTAATACAGAGAATATAAGGACACAAGGATAAATAATGATAAAGTATATGTTTTAGTGTATAAAAAATGAAAACATTTTTTGTAAGGGCATAAAGTGTTATGTGAATTTAAATATTAAGGAATAAAATAATATAGTTATGCAAAATTTATGTACTATTGGTTGTATTGTATATTTCCAAATCGTAATGAAAATTTAATTTATCCCAATAAAATTTGACAAGTCTAAGCTTCATATGAAAAAAAACAAATCGTGCACCTTCCCAGAAGAAAAACCAATAACAATTTCCTGTGAATTTTCATTTTCAACTTGGGAAAATGGGGAAAACAGTGTATAAAACTCAAATCCAGTAGCGATCAATGCAAGAAAAATATGCCACAGAATATTCTATAGTAAAAATTACAAAAGAAAAATAATTAAATAAAACTCCAAAGTTGTTCCTCCATTCTCAAGTTAAATTATCTACTATCAAGTTTTTATTAATTTATTATGTTACAACTTAACATTATCTAGAAAAAATTATCCATGCTTGAAGGCATTTTGTTATTCAAAAAATAATATTAATCATAAGATTTATTCAATATTAACCCTCAACTAAGTTATATATGACATTTTTTTAATAAGCGATGAGTTTTATTATCATATGCCCCCATTACGAACTTTGTGATATAATTAAAGTCCAAAATACACGTGATTGGAGCATATGGTAAAATATGCCATAAACAAAGTAAAAGGTGTTAAGTGTAATTAACTCCAAAATAAAAGTTAACCAAATTGGAAAATTCATATGAAAGCGACAAATACAGTGCAAATTTCAAATTGGAGAAAGGTTATAAAATTATGCAAGAAAACTGGGCATGAGAATGTTGGTGATAAGGTGAAATATCTCCATAAATATGCCATAGCAAGTTCTATATATGTAGTTATAAAAGCATATTCAATCTTCTGAACTTATCGAGACAGATAGAGATGGCAAGGTACTTTGATGTTGTGGGTGGTGGTGCAAGAATAGCAGGTGAAGGACTTGTGGTTAATGGTTCTGGGTTCATGATCTATGTTTACATGATTCTTATGTCAGGTTCGATCATGTCTATGATCATCTTTACTTGTGGTAAGCGTAACTCTGATAGAGACAATAAGAATCAAAAGAAGAGAAGCGATGCCCCTAATGTTGACTGCGCGGTGACTGCAGCTTTTGTTTTGGTGGTGGTGGTGGTGATGGTGGTCACGGTCAAGGTCAAGGTCACGGTCACGGTCACGGTCACGGTCACAGTGGTGGTCACAGTCACGGTCATGGTGGTGGCCACGGTCACGGTCACGGTCATGGTGGTGGTGGTTAGCGGCGGTGGTTGCTGAATGTTTTTTTGTGTGCTTGGAGTAGTTAATTTCAATAATCCAAATATATGTCCTCTTTTTGTTTGTTTGTTTTTTATTTTTTTTAAAATTTTATTTCTCTTAGTGTTGTGATATAAATCAATGTATGTGTAAGTCTTTTTTTTTTTTTTTTAAAGATTTATTTTCTTATTATGTTATGATATAAATAGATGCATGTGTTGTGAAATTTACAATAAATGTAGTTAAATTTATTTAAAGTTTTTCATTTATGGCATAATTATTCTTCCTTTTTATGTAATTATTTTTTTGCATGTGTATTCAAATGTAAGAGCATCTCTAATGGTTGTTGCTATAATACCATTGCTATTACTATAATTTAACAATGAATAGTGTTATTTTGTTAAATTATAGCAATGGTGCTCCAATGGTCACTTGCTATTTTGGCAATTCTCAACCAACTTTTTCTTCAAGTTTGTAGGTATTGTTTGGATATAAGTTTTTTTGTAATTTTATTTTTGTTTATTTTTGTCTTTTATGACTTTTTTTTTAACTATTTGCAAAAAAAAAAATTATATATTTATATTATTCCCGACTAGACAAATATAAAAATGAAAAAAATTAGAAAAATTAGAAAAAAATAAATATAATTGAATTTGAAAAATTAAATAGAAAAATTAAATTTGAAAAATTACTTGGTTTTCTACTGTTTCAATTCTGTTTTTTCAATTGAATTTGGAGTCACAAATATGTTCATATTTGCTGATGTGGCATGTTTGGCAATTGCTATTTTACTTGCCAAATTTGATAACAGATATGGCATATGCTATCTTTGGCAAGTAAAATAGTAAGCCATTGGAGACCCACTTTTTTATCACTATTGCTAAATTATAGCTTTGACAAGTATTTTGAGAACTCCATTGGAGATGCTCTAAGATTTTATATAATAGAATAGATAGATGGTCAACTTCCTCCCTACACAAAAGCTACAATAAGCATATACATTCCAATATTTATTTGTTTTAATCCTAAGGTCAAATAATTTATGTAAATTTATTCAGTTTTTGCTAAAGATATCAAAAACAAAACAAAAAAACAAAATAAATATATAAATAAACAAATCATAGGAAAATGACATATAAACATTTGGTGCAATTGTGCCACGTAAGGTTCTACATAATTCTCCGTTCTAAAAAAAAAAGGTTCTACATAATTATATAGGAGTAAAGCTTGGTAGCTCGAAAAATAATTGGCTCAAATGGCTCAACTGTCCAAAACGACATCGTTTTGTGCTGTTTTTTTTTTTTTTCCCCTCTCGTTTTATATCTGAAAGAGAGGGAGGGTGGAAGAGAGAGAGGGAGAGAAAAAGAGAGGAAGAGAGAAGAGAGAGAGCTCCACTACCGGCGCTATCACCGGTGATGGAGGGTTTGCGACGGTGAGCAATGGTGATGGCGAGGGGCGACAGTGATGGAGGGTTTGCGACGGTGACCTCTTCTGCTTCCTCTCAGTTCTCTCTATTCTTCTCTCGTGCTTCCTCTGTTTCTTCTCTCATTTGTGTAGATTTTTGATTTTTTTTGATCTGTTCTTCTCTCCTTCCTTTGTTATTAGATTTGTGTAGATCTGTGTATTTTGATTTGTGTAGATTTGGTAGATTTGTGTATTTTGATTTTTTGATTTTTTGATCTGTGTATTTCAAAGAGCAAAGCAGAGGGGAAGGAGGAAGAAAAAAAAAATAAATAAAAGAAATCAAAATGATCATTTTGATTTCCAAGCTAGTCGAGCCTCAAGGATTTCGAGCTACGTAGTGGGACTGATTATATAGATTGTGTGTTTGGAGATGAAGAATTGAACTGCCAATTCGTCAACTCTATAAAATTATGTTTGCTAATTCCATTGCTAATCCTATCCCTAGGATAGAGGTTGAAAATTATTTTGCACTCACTTTATAAAAATAATAAAGCCACTTTTATTTTAGAAAAGTTTTTACATGATTTCATGAATTTAATATCATTTCACTAATACATAAACACAATTGATCTCTACATTTTTAATTAAATCTCATTATGCTAATAATTTTATTTCAATTTTGTTTTGCTCATAAGTAGCTTCTCTCCAATTTTTCATCGGATTGGAGAGGTCCAATCAGGCCCACTATGTGTCTATATTGGACCAATTTAAACTATCTAAGCAATTCGTTTTATAAGACTTGTTAAGTATATTATTCATACAAAAAATCAAATTGATCAAACAATGGTAGCCTACTTGACCAGATTATATTTGTCTAAAAAAATATAGACATTGTATGATTTTGAAGATAGTCCATTTATTTTTTTCAAACAAATGTGATTTGATCAAGTAGTTATCAATATCTGATCAATTTAATTTTTGATATCAATTATTTAATCAATAAGTCGCACAAAATGAACAATTTGAATCGTCAAGACAGGACCAATATGAGTCCACAATGGGTCGGACGGACCTCTCCAGTTTCATCACATGCTAAAAGAAATTTAAAAAACAAAACAAAACAAAAGTGTGAGATACTTGAAAGGGACTTTGTTTCTCTCCATTCATGTATGTAATAGAATTATACTCCCCATTGGATATTTTGTTTTTTAGGTGAATACTATTGGATGATCTAATGGAACCTTTCTCTTACAAATGTGCAATAGAGAGGATTACAATTTTTTTTTTTTATTAGCAAAAAAGGAGACTTTATTGATGAAATCAACACACATTACGGCTCCATTTGTTTTAACGTAAAATATTTTTTTTAAAAAAATAACGCCCAATTAGTACACGTAAAATATTTTACATAGAAAAATATTTTTCTTGCAAATTGATTTTACATAGAAAAATATTTTTGTTTTTGTTTTACTGCTTTTGGCTTGTAAATTGATTTTACAGAGAAAAATATTTTTGTTTTTGTTTTACTGCTTTTGGTTGACACTTGAAACAAAAATATTTTATTGCCTAAAAGAGAAATTTTGATTCAATAAAAGTGTCATTTATGACTTTTTAGTGAGTTAAGATATTTATTTGAAAAAGCTAAACGTGTTGAAAATGTAGTGAGTGAGAGTTAACTTTATAAAAACTGACTTACGAAAATTTTAAAGATAAGTTATTTTTGGAAAAATGATACAAAAATATTTTTTTTACTTGCTTTTTGTTCAACTAAACAATAAAAAAATAAATAAAATATTTTTGACAAAAATATTTATGTCAAAATAAATAGAGTATAGCGATCCCGGTTTTTCCCCGTCATTTATTATATTCCGGACTCAGGTTCCGTGGTTGTACACTGTTGTCTATGTCTTGTTTCCGTCCTTTTACTCTTTGTATTTGAGTTTGGGGTTGAGTTGGGTGAGTTTGGAACAGATTGGTTGTGAGTTAATTCAAATGGTTGCTGCCTAGGTTTTGGCTTCTTCGCTCAAGCGAGGCTTTTTGCGCTCGAGCGAGCCTTGGGCATTTGCTTCTTCGCTCGAGTGAGGCTTCTTGCGCTCGAGCGAGCTCTGTGTGGAGTGTCTCTTCGCTCGAGCGAGAACTCTTGTGCTCGAGCGTGCGTCTGCCTCTGTGTAAAACCTGAAGGTTGGTATTCTTGGCTCGAGTGAGAATTCTTGCGCTCGAGCGAGCTCTGTGTTATGAGTTACTTCACTCGAGCGAGCAGTCTTGCGCTCGAGCGTGCTTCTGCATTGTAGACCTGAAGCTTTGCATTGTTCGCTCGAGCGACGCTTCTTGCGTTCGAGTGAGGTTCTTTTATGTCTGGTCGCTCGAACGACCACTCCTTCGCTCGAGCGAGCCCCGTATATATCAGTTCGCAGCAGCATGATTTTGCATCACTTTTTCATCTCCTTTTCACTCCAAATCCTAAATCTGGCTGTCTCTCTCTCTCTACACACACTCTCTCTCTCTCTACAAATACACTTTGATCTTGGGTCTCTCTACCCTAGTCCCTTTGTTAAAAAGGTAGAGCATTGCATGGGCTTCATTTTGATATGAAGAAATTCAAGTTTGGAGCATCTTCAAGTTTCACTCTTCTTCTCCTTTGAGCTTCTCCATTTGAGGTAGGATAATCTACTCATTACTATGAGCTTTAACATAAATATTGGTCATTTTGTATAAATGGTTGGTTTGGATGAAGTTAGGGTTTTGGGTTTGAAATAGCAAAATAGGGGTTTTCTATTTTTGGGTTCCATATGTATGTGGGGCTATGAAAATAGGGTTGTTTGTGTGTAATAGGTGAAATTTGGCCTTGGGAGTAATATTTGAGAAAAAATGAGAAAATGCCCTAATCTGAATTATATACATTATTTGTGTAAATGACGAAATCATTATGGAAATATGAAATTAGTTTGAGAATCATGGAATTGGGGAAAATCGTGATTAAATGGTGTAGTTGGATTGATGAATCACTCACCTATGGAAAATATGATAATTTATCCGTTGAAAAATTTATTTATCTGTTTAGATATATTTTGGGCTATCAGTAGAGGATAGCCATGATTGTTGTAGAAACGGCATGATGATTAGGTAAATTGAAACTAATCAACTGGATTACGTCATTGAATATGACGGTTGGATATAAACATTGTATATGTGATTGAATTGGTCAGTGTACATGATAACGTGTTTAAATACATTGTATATGTATCTTTGTTTGGGAGGAGATAAGGGATGTACTCCATTGTGTGGGAGGAGATAGGGGATGTACTCCATTGATAATTAAGTTAGCCAGAGTGTCTTGGGTGAAAGTCCCAAAATCTTATATATATTTGGGTGCCAGTTCCCTCAGACGTAGTTCCGTAAAATGGCAAGATAATGGAAGTGTATAAATGATGTTGATGATTGAAGTATTGATAATATGAGTTGTAGTCTCATTTGAAATGTTTAGATGTCAATGAACTATATCAATGAATTGATTTGGATTGGCTATGATGTAAGTGTTGATTGGTTATGGAAATGATATAAGTTGGTTTACAAGTGTTAAACATTTATCGGATGCTAATGTTTTAGTTAATTCTCATATTTTGTTTAGTATATCTCTACTGGGCATTGGTTCACCCTACTTGGGACACAATTTTCAAGTACAGGTGACATGCCACCTCCAAGGTCTTAGCTTGGGAGGTTTAGGAGCTGAAGACTCCATTTTGTCGATTTGTTTTTGATGTTAAATGTAAACTCAAGCTGAGGGCTTTATTTGTAACAGAGTTAGAACTCTTCTTTGGTTGTAACCAAGTGATAACTTGGAAAGTTGTAAGCCCGTAGGGCATTTACTTTGTTGCTAACATATGATATCTATTGTAAAGAAGACTTTGATGAATGAAAATATAAGACTTCTTCTATGTTTATGGATTATATGAATGGTTGTCTTATACTCTATTTTGAGGGCGTTACATGGAGCCTACATATGAAATTATATCAATAAAAAAGAAGACAAAAGCAAAAGAGAGGATCACAAATATATCAGGACCAATAAAAAAAAGTGGATACTTAACAAAATAACAAACAAACCATTACAAAACATTGAAAACATTTAACAAAATAACAAACAATGCATTGCAAAACATTGAAAACATTTTAAAAATCATATACATGTACAAATACAAGTTTTTGAAGGTCAAGAATAATTGCACCCACTAATATTTTGAAGGTCAAGAGTAGCTGGAAAATATAAATCATAAACCTTTGTAACACCTTTTTAGAGTGTGAGTTTTAATACCATTCTATTTTAGTTTTAATTCAAATTGTTAGATTACAAAACTTCTTGATGTCTTGTTGTATTAAAAAATACAATAAATTCATTATACGAAAACTACAACAAAGAAACCGAACTCAAAGAATATTAGAATAAGTAAGAAATTAAAGAGATTTCAAGGAATAAAATAAAATTATTTAGATTATGAGACCAAATCAAATTTACTGATTTTATACTAATATATTATGAATATTCAACAAAAAAAAAAAAAAATGTCCGCCTTGCAACAGTGCATAAAATTCAAATCCAGCTATGCTCAATGCAAGAAAAATATGCGGTTCTATATGATTATAAGCATTACAATCTTCTGAACGAGAGAGGGTAGCAAGGTACTTTGATATTGTTTGTTCCAATTAATTTATTTAGCTTTGTAAGGGACGCAGAAATATATATATATATATATATATTAAAAGATGTGTACACTTCATTAGTGTATTATGAAAATCAATTATTTGTGTTTGAATGGTTGAAAAAGAGAGAGAGATAAAAAAAACTGTGTATGTATTTGATGATCATAACAATGTACAAGGGCTCCTTTATATAGGAGAGGGATACAATCCAAACATAGAAGGTAGAATAACAATCCTAATCTAATCCCTAAATCAAGCCATAAATCAAGGCCCTAATTATATAATTTACCCTAAATATATAATGTATCTATATATACATTAACAGCCCCCTCAAACTCAAAGGGGGTAAGCATCAACCAACTTGAGTTTGGAAACTAGATCACTTAAACGACTAGGAGGATGAGCCTTGGTGAAAATATCAGCAGACTAATCTGCAGAAGCAATAGGGAGAAGACAAACAGTGCTACATGTAACATGATGCCGAATGAAATGACAATCAATCTCAATATGCTTGGTGCGATAATGGAAAACATCATTGTGAGCAATCTGAATGACACTTTGATTGTCACAATAGAGAGAGGTAGCACCAGAAGAAAAAACACCCATATCGGAAAAGAGCTAGCGAAGTTCCCGAGTAGTATCAGCAAGATCTTGGTATTCAGCTACTGTACTGGAGTAAGCAGTGAGGGATTGTTTCTTGCTGCACCAAGTAAGAAGAGAATCCCCTAAGAAGAAACAGAAACCCGTGATAGAGCGTCGATTAGTAGGATCCCTAGCCCAATCAACATCAGAAAAGGCACACAACTCAAGAGAAGAGGAAGCAGAGTAGTGAAGTCCATGGAATAGAATGCCTTTGAGGTAGCAAAGTATGCAGAGTAGAGCAGTATAATGTGGAGTGCGAGGAGCCGACATGTACTGACTAACAAGATGGACAACATATGTAATGTCAGGACGTGTCACAGTGAAATAGACGAGACTACCTACTAGATGACGATAAAGAGTAGCATCAGAGAGAAGATCCCCACCTAGAGAAGTGAGAAGAGTCTGAGGATCAACTAGAGTAGAGGTAGTTTTGCAATCTGTAAGACCAGCACGTGCTAGAAGATCGTTTGCATATTTGGCCTGTGGCAAATAGTAACCAGCGGAATCATGAGAGATTTCAAGCCCTAAGAAGTAATTAAGAGTAACAAGGTCCTTCATCTCAAACTGACGATTGAGAAATTGTTTGAGACTAAGAATACCAGCTGTATCATCACCAGTGATAATTATATCATCCATATAAAGAAGAAGAAGAGTGGTACCATGAGTAGTAGTCCGAACAAATAAAGCAGAGTCATATGAGCTGGAGGTGAAATCGAAGTCATGAATGGTGGAACTGAACTTAGCAAACCAAGTTCATGGGACTTGGTTGAGACCATAGAGGGCACGCTGTAGTTTGCAAGAAGACCTAGGGGGAAGGTTGCATGTAGACCTTCTCAAGAAGATTACCATTAAGGAAAGCATTTTTGACATCCATCTGAAAAAGATTCCAGTGGCGAGCGATAGCAACAGTAAGCAAACTGCGAACAGAAGTAAGCCGAGCAATAGGGGCGAAGGTCTCCTCATAATCGATGCCATATTCCTGGTTGAAATCCTTTGCAACAAGATGAGCTTTGTAGCACTCAATAGAGCCATAAGAATGGGTCTTCATTTTATATACCCCTTTGCAGCCAATCGCAGTCTTTTTAGAAGGAAGATTAATAACATCCCAAGAATGAGTTTTGTCTAAAGCCTGTAGTTCATCAGTCATAGCTTGCTGCCAAAAAGGATTAGTACAAGCCTCATGATAAGAGGTAGGTTCATAAGTAGAGAAGGCAGTATACCCAATAATATAATCACGAAGATGAATAGGTGGTTGAGTTATCCGGTGTGGTCGACCTGTGGGAGGATCTGTGGGGGAAGGTCTGGTAGGAGACGGCACAATAAGAGATGGACTGGATGCGATCCGGGGTCAACAAAAGCGTCTCTATGAAGAAGGAACCTGCGTCAAATTCATTAGAGAAAAGATCTATAGAAAGATTAGTAAACATGATGGAAGTGGAGGGTGTGGGTAAGTGAAAGGAGGATAGGAAGGAAAACATTTTGTGCTCCAAAAAACCACATAAGGAGATATACAAAGAAGCTTAAAGATAGGATCCCAACAGCGATAGCCTTTATGTTCAATCCCATACCTGAGAAAGCAACAAAGATGAGAACAAGGTTCAAGCTCGGTGTGTTCATATGATTGAAGCAGGACAAAACATGCAGACCCAAAAACCCAAAGATTTGTGTATGGAGGGTGAGTGCCATGCAGACGTTCAAAGGGAGTTTGATTATTGATGACAGGGGTAGGAACACAATTGATAATGTACACAGCAGTAAGTGTAGTTTCCCCCCAAAAGTTTTCAAGGCAAGAAGAAGAGAGAATGAGAGCTCAAGTAGTGTCAAGAATATGCCTATGTTTCCGTTCAGCACGTCCATTTTGTTGGGACGTACCAGCACAGGAACGATGAGACTAAATACCATGACTCTGAAGAAAGAAAAGGAAATCTATATCCCGATACTTCATAGCATTGTCAGAGCGAAAATTTTTAATGGTCTTTGAAAATTGGGTTTGGACCATTTTGGCAAAGTTATTATAAAATTGTTTAAGTTCAGTCCGATTTTTCGTGAGAAAAAGCCAAGCAAATCGTGAAAAATCATCAACAAAAATAACAAAATAACGAAATCCCCCCATAGTAGTAGTAGGTGATGGGCCCCAAATATCTGAATGTATCAGATCAAAAGGTGCATGGGAAACAGAGTTGTTTTGCAAGTTGACAAGGTAAACAATCAAAATTATCTGGAAGTACATGACCTAATTGATCACTAGAAACCAAAGACTTTAACCTGCTAACAAAAATAAGCCCTAAGCGACAATGCCAAAGATGAAAAGGAGACAAAGAGGAATCAGATGCTGGAGCAGCTAACTGTGGAGAGTCTGGAATATAAAAGTGAATGAGTTCATAGAGACATCCATGCCTACAGCCGATCCCAAGAGTTTGTCCTATCTGAGGGTCTTGCACCAAACAACCATTAGCAGAAAATGTGACAGTTAAACCAAGCTCACATAATTGACTAATAGAGATAAGGTTTAAGGTCAGAGCAATGATATGATAAACATGGGGTAAAGACAAATGAGAGGTGGAAACAGAATCAACATGACTGACGGACATGAGAGAACCATCAAGAGTATGAATAAAGGGAATATGAGTAGATGGAGAGATGGAAGAGAATATAAATATATCCGATCAATATTATTTTTTGCAGGAATAAAGTACTCGATGAGCCCCACATAGTGAATGGTTTAGATTATCGATGCGGGCTCCACGATGGGCCCACAGAGCCTAACAACACCTTTTAATTAGAAAACCCAACTGGAGAGGAGCCTGCTCCTAAAAAAAATTATTAAGAACATGCTAACTAAAAAAAAAAATTGTGGATGAAAAAAAAACAATGAAGCAGTGCTGCAGTGTTACTGTGTACGCGACTAAGCACAAAGAGAAAAGGAAAAGGCCATAAGTGTAGAACCTAGAGCTCTAATACCATGTTTGAATAGTTGAGAGAGAGAGAGAGAGAGAGAGAGAGAGAGAGAGAGAGAGAATTGTGTATGTATTTGATAATCATAACAATGTACAGGAGCTCCTTTATATAGGAGAGGGATACAATCTAAACATAAAAGGTAGAATAACAATCCTAATCTAATCCCTAAATTAAGCCATAAATCAGGACCCTAAGTATATAATTTACCCTTAATATATAATGTATCTATATATACATTAACAATTTGAATGCAGGAGAGAAAAATGACTTTTTATTTTTTATTTTTTTTTTATATTTTAAAACTTGATCAAAATCAAAATCAAAATCTAAAATAGATACGTAGAGTTAGTTGTCTCGAGAAAAAATTGACAATTCATATCAAATCAGATCTACCTTTTATATAATAAAATATAAAATATAGTAAGTATTTATATTATACTATTATATAGAGTTTCCAAAAAAATAAAAATAATGCGCACAAGGTTCATTATGTATGAATCCACTCCGTCACAATTTTTTTAATTCTTAACTAAGCTTTTTCTAGTGGACGGGTTGTGCGCCCACCATTTAACCCAAGTCTACCCTCACACTGTAATGGACCAAGGGATCACACTTTAATTGACCAAGGGATCATGCTGTGAATCTGTGATTAAGTTATAGCAGGATATTTTTTTTATAATTTGAATAGTTTATATTGTAAGGTTTGTTGAGTAAATTATCTACGTAAAATTAAATTTATTGGACATTTATAACTTGATAATAGCACATTTATTTTTTTTAAAAATAAACAGTTAGCATGTTCTTAATAATTTTTTTTAGGAGCAGGCTCCTCTCCAGTTGGGTTTTCTAATTAGAAGGTGTTGTTGGGCCTCTGTGGGCCCATCATGGAGCCGCATTGATAATCTGAACCATTTACTATGTAGGGCTCATCGAGTACTTTATTTCTGGAAAAAAATCATATTGATCGGAAATCGATAAATACTTGAGCGGATAATATTTATGTCAACAATTTATTTTAAAAATTATATTTACCGTTGACACAAATATAATTCAATCAAGTAGATATCGATAATCAATTAACGTGATTCTTTATAGGGATGAAATAATTGACAAGTCCTATATATTGAACGATTTGAATTATCGATGCGAGTTATGTGGTGGGCCCATGGAAACCCAACATCACTCCCCAGTCCGATTTGGACTGGAGAGGAGCCTGCTCGTTTTTTTTTTTTTTTTTAAAAAAACAAGTAGAACCAAATCACGGGGTTGCAGATTTTCGATTAATTTATTTTTACATGAATAATATACTTGACGAATTTTATAATATGGAAAAAAAAAAAAAAACTAAAGAAAAACTCTCACGAAGGCACCATAACACCCTAGGATCCCCAATCTCACTTTTGTCCATTAATTAATCCAAGATGGAACTTGTTAAAATGTAAGTGTGCTAATGAGAATAAAAAAAATTATGTTTAATTTAGTTTATATGACAACTTTTTTCAGTTTTATTAACGATAGATACATAAAAATGTAACATTATAATTTGACATAAAACAAAAATTAAAAATGTAAGAATCAAAATAAAATTATAATAAAAATGTAATGATGCGAGGTATAATTAATCCTAAATAAAAGTAGACAAAAGTATAAGCTTCATATGAAAGCGACAAATACGGTGCAACTATGTCTAAAGAATTTTCAAATTGGAGAAGGGTCTAAAATTAATGTTTGTGGTCAATGCAAGCAAGCTGGGCATGAGAATGTTGACGATAAGGTGAAATATCTGCAGAAATATGCCATAGCAAGTTCTCTCTCTCTATATATATATATATATGAGCCGAGCTCGAGCTTAACAAAGTTCAGTTCAGCTTGACTCATTTGTAGTCATAATAGATAAGTCGTAAAAGCTTTGTATATTAAACCTACTAAGATCTAAGGTTCGAGACTTACTCTTATCAACTATTTAACTTTTTTATTTTTATATTTCAAATAGAAAAAAAAAAGAAAAATTATCAAAATTTAGACTCCAAGTGAATTGTTCACTAATAATAGTATAAATAAATAGTTATAAAAGCATATTCAATCTTCTAAACGTGATCGAGACAGAGAGAGATGGCAAGGTACTTTGACGTTGTGGGTGGTGGTGCAAGAACAAGAAGCAAGGTTTTGAAAACAGTTGTGGTCACCATAATAGTTGCCGTGATGCGGTAGCGGTTGTGGGATGTAAAAGTTGTAGTGTAACGATTGCAGTAACCGAAATTGTGATTTTTTTATTTTTTGCACAATTTGAAGAAAACTTACCGATACGCATATATTTTTTTTTCTTTTTTTTTTCAGAATCACATTTATTGGAGTTTAAAATAAATTTTCATCAATTTTTGTTAATTTTTATTTTCAAATCATTATAAAAGGAGCTTTTTACATTTTATTTCAATAGTTAATAATTTTAAGAATAATTAATTTTAAATGTCTACAAATTATTTTTTACCAATACCTGAACTAACTAAATAAAAAATATTCACAATTATTAAATGAAAGGATTATCAAATAAAAATTGTGCAATAAATTAAAAAAAAAAATTCATATAAGATTTTTTCTTTGGGCTTGGATCACTTAAGTATTTGTTCTTTTTTTGTATGTTTTCTCAATTTTTTTTTTTTTTGTTGGGAAAAGGAAGCTATTCAGAATATTGTAAAATGGTGTAACGGTGTACAAGGACGGAACCAAGATTTTATTATCAGAGGAGCCAAAAGAAAAATAATTTTTTTCACCATATACACAAAACACACATGTATGTATAATATGATATATATGAATTATATATACATAAAAAAAATTTAAATACCATAGAAGCAATTTCTAATAAGATGAAGAAATTTTTTTGGTGTAAAATAGAAAGAGAAAATTCAAGATGGAAGAAGAATGGCATATATATATATATATATATTTATATCGGAGGGCCATTTTATGTATAAAATGATATATATAATTTTAAAGTTCTATGGCAAACAATAATTTTCATAGAAATAGTGGGGCCATGGCCCCTCATAGTCTTTTCCTAATTCCGTCCCTCACGGTGTATAACGGGCCGTTATAGTACCGCTATGGCTGTTACGTAACATCGAAATAGCCGTTACACATGTGAATTTTCGTTAGACCACTATAGCGGTCGTAATGGGTGGCGATAACCACCACAACCGTTACATAGCAACGTTACATAATGGTTACAGCTGCTTTTTAAAACCTTGACAGCAGATAAAGGACTTGTGATTAATGGGTCTGAGTTCATGATCTATGTTTGCATGATTGTTATGTTTGGATTATAATGACCCTAGTTTGAATTCGACCCGTTGGTGTTTTGGATCCGGATTTCATTGCCTTTATGGTTGTTCATGTCATGTTTCTACTCATTGTTTATTGGTTTTGGTTATTGAAGTGTCTTGATTGAGTTGGGAACAGGTTGGTAACATGTTTCTTAAACTGTTGTTGCCTAGAATTTTGCTTCTGCGCTCGAGCAACACTTCCTACTCTTGAGCGGTCATTTTGAACTTTCAGCACTTTTGTAGGTCTGCAGAGATACTGGGAGTTATCATTTTTTACTCGAGCCGCCATTCTTGCGCTTGAGCTTGTTCGCTCGAGCGATACTTCTTGTGCTCGAGCGGCAATCACCTGCCTGTAAAACTTCTGAGAGTTTGTATTCTATGCTCGAGCGACACTTTCTACGCTCAAGCGGTCACACTTTTTGTGTCTGGAAACTCGAGCGTCACTTCTTGCGCTCGAGCGTTTGCGTGCCTATATAAGGCTGTAGTGCGCTGAAAAAGTCACTTTTTGTCTTTCTCTCTCTTTTCTCTCTCTCATTTTTCATCATTTTAGGGTTTCCTAGACTTAAAAGCTTGAGTTTCATCTAGTTACACCCATTTTCTACCCCTACTCCTATAGATCATAATGTAGAGGGTCGCGAGGGCTTCCTTTTAATCTGAGCGGATCGTGTTTTTATCACTAGTAAATTTTCGGCTTCTCTCCCCTTCGCTTCAAGAGATAGGGATTTTTGAGCTTCTTTTCAATACCTCGCTATAGATAGACTTGTGGTACCTTTACTACATGTAAAAGCATAGTTTATGGTTGATTTTGTTAAAAAGCATATGAGTTTATTTGAATTTAAATTGGTGGGCTTATGGGTTATATTTACATTTGATTTTGGGTTGTAAAAGTATGTTTAGAATATGGGATTGGAAGGATTTGGTATTACATTCGTAAATTGTAGAATGTTGAAGAAAGGTTTTATGTAAATTGCAAATTGGGGTTATGTTGTGGTTGTTTACCAAATTGGGATTTTGGGGCCAATGATAGCAAATTTTGGTCATTGTGCATATGATGGAAATACGAGTGGGGAAGCCCTATTTTTAAAACAAATCGGGATTTGTTATCTTTTTATAAAATGCGAGAGTTTCCAATGAACGGGAATATGGAATTACCTAAGGGGTATTTACTATTGCAGATTATGTGATTGACGTCTAGGGTTTTGTCCTTGGCCATCGATGGAGGATGGTATTGCTTGTTGTTAGAGATAGACTATGAGAACTATTGTAAGCGTAACTCTGATAGAGATAACAAGAAACAAAAAAGGAAAAGGGATGCCCTGATTTTGGTGATTGTGACTGCGGCAACAACTGCTTTTGTTTTGGTGGTGGTTAGTGGCGGAGCCACATGAGGCCAGGGGGTCATGTACTTTCCCTGGATTTTGGATTTATTAATTTTTTTTTTGACGTATGTATATAAATAAAATTTTAAACAAAAATAATATTTAATGTCAATGACATTTCTAAATTTATGAGAACAATAGTGATTGTTTTAATGAAAATGAAGCGATTATAACAAATTATACTTTTATGTATAAAAATTTTGTAAAAAAATCTCAATATAAATGTAATATCCATCATTATTGATATATAAATATAATTAATCTCACTATATATATGTAAAAGTTACTAGAGTGTTAGTTATATTTGCGTGTGGAGTTCACCCTTCATATGTTACTTTACTATTGGTTGGAGATATCATATGTCAATGATGACGTGATATCACTATTATATGAAATTTTTACTTAAATTTTGTAAAAATTTAATTTATCTTACCATTATATAATTTATTTTAAGATTTAAATATATGACTTTTTTACATTGTCTATAATATATTAGTTATACGCAATACTTTCCTTTCGATTTTACTCGAAGTTAATTGTATAATTTTATGTGAAATACTTCTGTTATAAATTATTTAAGTTTTTGTACTTAATATTAATTCAAAAATTATTCTTATCTTCTTATTGTTGGTTATGGAAAAAAAAAATTAAAATTGTAATTAATAAGTATCCCTTCTGATTTAGTTTTCTGTCTCCGCCATTGATGATGATGGCGGTGGTGGTGATGATGGCAGTGATGGTGGTCATGGTTATAATGGTGGGGTTGGTGGTGGTGTGGTGGTGGCGGGGCGGTGCTTGAATGGTTTTTGGTTTAGGAGGAATTAATTTCAAGAATCCAAATATATATCCTCTTTTGTATGTTTGTTTTTTTGTTTTTATATATTTTTTAAATTTCATTTTTCTTAATATGTTGTGATATAAATAAAGTAGTGTATGCCTGTGCACGGTATAAATAATGTTGGGATCAAAATGTAATTATAATATATATGTATTATGTTAAAATTTGTAGAGTCGGTAGTGTTTTTTGATAAAGATATTGACAAAATATAAAGAAACATTATTCTTCTTAAAGAATTTGTAACAATTTTACTTGTATCACACGCTCTATAGAACTCAAATAAATAACAACTTCCCCTAGTCTTAATGCAAATTAAGAAACAAATATATAAAATTTATAATATTCACCAATATTGCAAATCAAATTATAAGAGCAAGTCAAAAGAAAAAATTATAAACAGTAAACAAAATACACAAATCAAAGCTATTGTACACTTGTTAACGTTTTATAATAAATAAAAAAATACTAAACACCAAATAAAGCACATCAGCAAGTATTCTGCAATCTCAACAAATTAAATTGAAAATTTAACTTCAAACAATGCATACCAGCCTGTATTCTATAATTCCCAACAAATCAAATATATATATATATATATATATAAATAAATACCAAACAATGCATACCAGCAAGTGCTCTATAATCTAAAAAAAAAATTAAAATTAAAATGCACACCAGCTGGTGCATGGAGTTGATATTACGGTTCGATGAAAGTTTCCATCCACCTATAAAATTTGAGAAAAAACACATTTTATTAAAAGAAAATTAGATACGATAAGTTAAAATAAATAAATAAATAGGCCTTATATTATAAGAGAGGTACTTAAATTTATATGAAAAAAAATAAAATAAAAAACTTACTTGACCAAAAATAGTAATATTGTCCATAAACCTAAAAGTGTTTGGTTATATAATTTTAGACACCAAAAAACAAAAAATTAGCAATACTAAATCACTTGTACATTCTTGAGAATTTTTATATAACCTTAAAAAGATTAACCATATATGGCAGTCAAATATTTTTTTCCAAATCACTTGGTAGCAAATCGGATAATAAAATCCAAAATTTTATTTAAATAAATAACTGCCATGGATAAAAAATACTTAATGGGTTACAATCAAGAAGAGAACAAATAAAAATATAAACATCTAATAGATTTTTTAGCCTAGTGGAGAAGAAATAAAAATATAAACATTTAAGGAAAAAAAAAAAGGCCAACCCAATGTCTACAATAATTTTTTTTTTAATCTTCATTTCATTGTTTACAATAAATGTACTTTAGCAATCACATTAAAACCCTTTATAATGGAAAAGAAAATATTTAAAATGAGAAAATTAAATATTAAAATCAACCCTAGCCATATAAATAGTATTAATGGGGTTAGAAATCGGAACACAACTATCCAAGTTTAGACCTTTCCCTTTCCTAACTAACTTCAATTTTATATAAATGAAATCAAAACCAAAATCAAAACCTATTATAATCATAGGTATTTTGATTTCATCATAGAAATATATAAACCTATCATATTTGCAATCTATATAATAAGGCAAGAAGGTTTTTGAAAATATATCAAAATGACTAAGAGATACATTTTGTATCAATGGCTGAGATAATTCCTAATCAACATCTAACGACTGAGATGAGATGAGATGATGGTCTAATGCTTGGCACTGATAGCAGGCCCCAAGGCGTTACTAACCCAGGGCTGATAGCAGGCCCCAACGTTCATTAACTTGGCACTGATAGCAAACCCCAAGACTTACTGGTTGGAGCTGATAGCAGGCCCAGAGACACTAGTTTACCGCAGCAACCCTGCGAAGATGGGAGCAAGGTAGCCCGAGTATAAGGGACTCCCTTTTCATTACCCAGGTCATAGACCTGCCTTAGTCGCACAGGCAGGACTAAGGAATCTCCCTTGGGCTTGGTACTAAGGCACAACATGGCTGATAACAGGCTTGGTTGTGGCCTTCGCCCTGGGAAGCTAAGGAGTTTGTGGTTAGGTGGCTAAGAGTGGAGGTTTCGTTGAGGTGAACACGAACATCGCCGATAGTTGGCTATGAAGTCCTGAGAATGCATGTACTGGCCAAATAGAATTGAGAAGACAAGTGCAGCGATAAGGTTTACTGCTGCAAGTGCACTTGCTGAGGTTCGAGCTGAGAAGGCAAATGCAGAGGCAAACACTCCCGTTGCAACTATACTTGCTGAGGCTCAAAAAAGTAGTTACAGAGGCAAATAGATAGTACATAGTACATGCAGAGGGACACGTGGCACCTTCAGCCTGGTGGCTCAAGGCAAAAAATTCTATGTGATCCTTAGGGACACCTGTCTTCTCTCTATTTGGCCACTTGTTGTTCTCTTGGTACCAAGGAAAAGCCTATAAATAGAACCCATTTCCCAAGGTCCAAAAGAGGATTATTGGAGATTTGGGGGAGATGCGACCCATTTGTGCACTGCCATACATTTCTTCTTGAGCTGCCTGCTTCCCCCTCACTCAGCTGCTCACTCTCCAACTTCCCAGACAGTTGCTGCTGCTCATTCTTCAACCACTTCCACCATTGTTGGAACATTAGCATGGTTTTGCCTCTCTAATCACCTTCCTAACCTTAAACCCCCTTACACTCTCCTATAGAACAACATAGCTTGGGGGCCTTCATGAGCTGATTTGGCTCATTGAAGGTGATTATCATTCACTTTTTACTTCGAGTTTGAACCAGTTTTTGATGGCTTTATTCTTCCATTTTCCAGTTTTCAATTGGTTATGCATAGGAATATTGATTAATTTAAATTACAAGTTAAATGTCCTCAAGCTGTTAGGTAGAATGTTGCCAGAAAAGTTTGTTTAGTAGTTTAGCCAAACACAGGAAATAAGTGGTAAACAACATTTTACCTAGAAAAATATTTATCGTAAAATATTTTACAATTGAAAACATTTTACGTTGAAACAGATGGAGACTAAATGTAAAAAGGGTAAAATTTGATCTCTCAAGTTTATCTATACATCTAATTCCCTAGATGATTCTAGCCTATGAAGCATGAGTACTTCGAAAAACATGTCGTACCCACACCGGCTACTTACCGACATACTGTACTTTGTATGGTACTTCTGCATACGTACCGGATACACGAAACACGTACCCAAGTTTTTTTTTCTTAATTTTTGGCGTACCTAGACGTATCTAGTATATATCCAAGCCGTACTGTATTTCAATTGAAACAATATTTTCCTTCTACAACAGAGATAAAACTCATTTCACTAAACTTCTTTTTTATTTTTTGTTTTATGGTTAGTATGATTTTAAAATTAAACTATGATTTTTAAGTTATTTAATATATTGACATTTAATTTTGATGTATATTTTTTCTTTTGTCATTAAATGTTAATTATAGGTTGAACCTTAACAAATTAAACCATTTAATTAATTTTTGCATTACTCTAAATTAAAAATAAATATTTTTTTGCAATCGTACCAAGCCGTACCTGTACCCTATTTTTTTTGAATTTTTCCGTATCGACGTACCCATATTGTACTAGTACCAGTACTTGTACCCGTACCCGTGCTTCATAGATTCTAGCATATCCACCTAAGAAGATGCATGTTAACATGAAACTTTGCATGTAAAGCATCCTAACAAAATCAAAGCAAATGCAGCAAGGAAAACATTTACCTAACCCAAAACCAGAACAACATTTAAATTGAATGTATCAATTGCCAGAAGCAGCAACTGCAGCAAAATGCAAAGATGATGCCTACTTAACAACATATCCCCCCAAAAAAATTCTAATTGAAGCAACCCGACATTATAATATAGCAAGCATTTTGTCAATGGAAGCTTGAAGCTCAGTTACCTTATAACCAAGACCCTCTATCCATTCCATGGTATTGATTACCATGCCTACAGCTCAAGATTCAGCATATCCAGCAAACATGTCTCTCCAGAGTCTGAGCAAGTTCCTTCAACCTTGTTCTGAATTGACACTGTGAAGCACCTATTCTAAAAACATACGTGATAGTTGGGAGATGGAAAAGGCTGTAACTAAGCCAAACAAGAAATGGCAATACGAAATTTTGTATTCATGTGAAGCACACATTCTAAAAACAAATGTAAGTGAATGAATGGGTAAATGATATCCGATTAATTTAATTTTTCGCAAGCATGTTCCACTTAATGTATTCTAAAATGTGAACGATTTGGATTATAGAAATTGGCTCCAAAATAGGCCCACTTCGCTGCATAGCAGCCCCCCAAACCCGAGTTGGGTTTTAATACCATTTTATTTCAATTTTAATTCAAATTGCTAGATTACATAACTTTTTGATGTGTCTTGTTGTGTTAAAAAATACANAAATAATTTGACCAAAATAGTTGAGATTTGGAATTAAAGCTTCACTTTGATTTTTCTGCTGAGAGTGGTCAAAATAAAGTGCCCAAGTCTTAGGGCTGGTCAAAATGGGGTGTGTTACAGTTGCCTCTCTTTGACAGAGCTCGAAGTTATGAAGTGACGTGAGTGAATGTCAAAGCCCGAAGACGACCCTTTTGAACAAGCTTGTAAGACTGGGCAAACAAACAAGATGTAATGCAAATGGTGAACCCAAAGGTTGCCTACGTATCATTTTGCAAGGAATCAAACCAGCATAGTTCAGGGGAGCAGAATGCAAGTGACATGCTCAAAATGCAGTTTGAAAGTTGGACTTACACGCTTCGCGAAGCCGATTATTTTTGAAAAACTTATGATCATGCAAGAGAGGGGGAAGACCTCAACCAAGAGAAATCGACATCCTAACACGTGTCATGCGGAGAAAGGAAGAAAGATGGTGTAAACAACAGGCGCACCTGATGTTTTTAACCGAGTGAATCAACAACCTAACGCGTCTCACGCGAGAGGAGAAGAAAGATGGTGTAAACAACAGGCGCACCTGATGTTTTTAACCGAGTGAATCAACAACCTAACGCGTTTCACGCAAAGAGGAGGAATGACAGTACAACCAACAAGCGTACCTAATCGTATCTCAGACGAAGATGAGGAAGGTTTTAACCAAGGAGAACAACAATGGTGTAACCAACAGGGGTGTCTCAATGTATTTCCTACAGAGAGAGGAAAGGTTTTAACCAAGGAGAATGACAATGGGGTAACCAACAGGCATATCTCAACGTATTTCATACGGAGAGAGGGAATGTTTTAACCAAGGAGAAAGACAATGGTGTAACCAACAGACATATCTCAACGTATTTCATACGGAGAGAGGGAAGGTTTTAACCAAGGAGAATGACAATGGTGTAACCAACAGGCATATCTCAACGTATTTCATACGGAGAGAGGGAAGGTTTTAACCAAGAAAATGACAATGGTGCAACCAACAGGCGTATCTCAACGTATTTCATACGGAGAGAGGGAAGGTTTTAACCAAGGAGAACAATAATGGTGTAACCAACATGCGTAACTAATCGTATTTTATACGGAGAGGGGGAAGGTTTAACCAAAGTAAACGTCACATCCTAACACGTTTCACGTGAAAGGAGTAAAGGTGGATTCGAAATCCAAACGCGTCTCACGCAAGTGGAAGAAGGTATGTGGAATAGAATGACAAGGGGTAACCTCTACATGTAGAAGCCGCGATGCCGCTTTCTTCTGATCATATTCACAACTTTCCCTATTCTCCAACGAGCGTGACAGAGTAGGTTGGTTCAGTATCCAGAATTGAGGCGCATACACGCTACCTCAACCTATGGGGCTGCCATACAGATTTCAAGCCGGGGATACACCCCTGGGTATTTAAACCAGACTTTAGTCTCGAAAATTCTGAACCTTTTGCGTTCTAGGCCTCGGCCATTCGAACTCTAATTTCCACCGTCGCAGTTGGTCTCCTAGGAACTCATTGCAAACACAGGCAGGTGGGTGCTATACCAGACCGCCTGAAGTCGTTGGGCATGACAAACACCAAAGGAATTGCACCTTTAGAGGATTTAAGGTCTCCTAGACCCCGTAGGATTTAAGGTCTCCTAGACCGGGAGATTGTACAAGATAGTGCGTATGCGCAAGGTAGCGCGATTGAAATTGATGCACAAAGCAGTGCGGTACCCAAAGCAGGGCGATTGAAATTGATGCACAAAGTAGTGCGGTGCCCAAAGCAGGGTGATTGATGCACACAAAGCAGTGCGGTGCCCAAAGCAAGGCGGTTGAATTTGATGCACAAAGCAGTGCGGTGCCCAAAGCAGGGCGGTTGAATTTGATGCCACAAAGCAGTGCGGTGCCCAAAGTAGGGCGGTTGAATTTGATGCACAAAGCAGTGCAGTGCCCAAAGCAGGGCGATTGAATTTGATGCACAAAGCAGTGCGGTGCCCAAAGCAGGGCGATTGACGCACAAAGCAGTGCGGTGCCCAAAGCAGGGCGATTGATGCACAAAGCAGTGCGTGCCCAAAGCAGGGCGATTGATGCGCAAAGCAGGCGGTGCCCAAAAGCAGGGCGGTTGATGCACAAAGCAGTGTGGTGCCCAAAGTAGGGCGATTGATGCACAAAGTAGTGCGGTGCCCAAGCAGGGACGGTTGGATTTGATGCACAAAGCAGTGCGGTGCCCAAAGTAGGGCGGTTGATGCACAAACAGCAGTGCGGTGCCCAAAGTAGGGCAGTTGATGAGCACAAAGCAGTGCGGTGCCCAAAGCAGGGCAATTGATGCACAAAGCAAGTGCGGTGCCCAAAGCAGGGCAATTGATGCACAAAGAAGTGCGGTGCCCAAAGTAGGGCGGTTAATGCACAAAGCAGTGCGGTGCCCAAAACAGGGCGATTGAAATTGAAATGTATGTGGTAGGTGCATGAAGTGAGATTATTGCGTGATAGATGCACAAATATGTACATATAGTATACATATAGTCAGATACAGACAAATACACAGACAGAGGCAGATATATACAGGTATATACAACACACACATATACGGACCTATAAACAGACATATACAGAGATATACACACGTGGGGAATATTCTGTTCGCAGCCGTTAGCGAGAAGATGCCGTTATTGAGAAGGCATATTCTGTTGCTGACGTCAGCACATGTACGCAAAACACGCAAAAAGAAAGGAAAAACACAAAATGCATGGATGTGGGGATATGGGGTTTCGAACCCTTGACCTTAGGCCTGGTCTTCGAGTCCTCGCCACTGAACCACGCCACTCTTGTGACAAGATATGCAAACAAATATATATACATATACGAGACATATATACACAAAATCAAAACAAACCAAAAGAAACACTCGATGTGGGGTTTGAACCCCTTACCTCAGGCTCAGCCTCTCACTCTTCAACCACTGGCCAAACCACTAAACCCAAGCCACACCTGTGACCAAATGTTTAAACAAATATATTATAATATATATTATAGAAGACATATTTATACATAAAACAAAAACAAACAAAAAGAAACACTCAATGTAGGGTTCGAACCCCGACCTGGCTTAGGCTTTCCGAATCTCAACCCACTGGACCAAACCACTGAACCCAAGCCATACCTGTGACCCAAATGTTCAAACAAATATATATAATACATAGATATACAATACATATACATATATATATATATACAACTTTCCGCCTCTCTTTTTTGTCTCACTCTCTCTTCTCTATTTTGTCTCACTCTCTCTTCCTTCATCTTCTTCGAGCATCGTGTCTGCGCGCGATTTCAACAATCGCGGCGCCTGACCGACAGGCTATCCAATCTTGCCCCGATTGTCAAAGATCGTCTCGAGCCTTCCTCCCTCTTTGTTTCTTCTTTGGCTTCATCATCTTCTTTAAGTTGAGGCCTGCGAAAGAGAGAGGCAGAGCAAAAGCTTGCAAACTTTCTCTGCCACCACTCTGCAACCTCTTTCTTTTGCATTACTCTTCTTTGCCATGGCCTCTTCACAAGGTTCTCTCACTCTTTTTCCAGACCTGAATGAGTCTACGATAGAGATGACCAATTCTGACTCCCCTGAACCTCAACCACGGGCTCCTCCTCCTTCCCTGTTTTCAACTTTCCAGCAATGTCAGTTGAACAAATTATGGCTGCACAGTCTGACATCGAAGCAAACTCGTATATGCTGAGGTCATGTGTGGAGACGTGACTGCGGTCTCCAACTTGTCCCGTCGGCTGCAGAACAGGACATGTGAAGTACATCAGTTACATGCACAACTTTCCCTCCTCCAACGTATGTACAAAGACGCTTGGGTAGAAATTGATGGGCTGAAAAAGCAGAACAAAAAGCTAAAACGACTGACGACCTCCGTGACTCGATTCGGAGTTCCTTCGTACAACCAATTTGATGGCCCGGCGAGGAATAATCTCCTTTGGAAGCTCTGCCAAGGCCGAGGCAGAGTCTTCAAAAGCTTCGAAGGAGTAAAGATGAAGCGAGGCAGCTGATGGTAAAGTTAGGCAATAAAGCTGCGTGCAAATGAAGCCAGTTGCAATCTTCGCTGCCGAGCTGCTGCCGGAAAACTGAGAAAATGCTACTCTCTCTTTTTGCTTTTTTTTTTTTTGTTTTTGTTTTTGTTTTGTTTTGTTTTGTGTTCTTGTTTTTTTGTTTTTTGTTTTTTTTTTTTGGTGATTGGGGATGTCCTCCCCTGACTTCAATAAAATCAGTTTAGTTTTTGCACATCGATGGCGTGACTGGCATATCACTTTGAACTTGAAAACATTTTTGTTTGATTGAATTTGAGAGTGATTGAATTTTTGAAGTCTAAATTGGACATTGACTCTTTACTGACCTGAATCAACAAATGACCTAACGAACTGAAAAAGAAGAAGCAAATTAATCCAAACACACTTATATACACTGACTAGTATGAATACACCAACTGGTATAAATATACTGACTGGTATGAATACACTGACTGGTATGAATATACACTTATATACACTGACTGGTATGAATACCTTGACTGGTATGAATACACACTTATATACACTGAATAGTTGACTCGAGCGAGGTGGAGAAGACAGAATCTCTAACTCGACTATGTCCCTAGTTCATTACCTTGACTTTTTTGTCTCTTGATTTTTTTTGTAAACATGTTTTGAGCAACATGAGAGTTAGATTAGCATACTTATTCCATTTTCTGTTTTGAATCATGTAAGCTAAACTGTGAGCACTGAAAATTTTCCCTTTTCAAATCCAAAGAATGGTCCAAGTTTTGAAAAAATGGAAACAATTTTCGAGAGAAAAATTAGTCAGCTTCATTCAAATTAATCAAAATCCTATTTTTGCAAATGGCCACTACTCAACAACATGGATCAACCATTAGGGTGCATAGTCCTAAGCCAGATAATCAATGGTGATATGAACCAAGCAAACCGAACCAAGCCAAACCGAACTGAACCGACCGAATGAAGCCGAGCAGAACTGGACCAAACCGAACTGCTGAACCAAACCGAACCAAGTTGAATCGAAACCAAATGAACTGAGCAGAACGAAGATAAACCAATCAAACACGGATAGGACAACCAAGTCGACTAAAGATACACCAATCAAACATGGACAAAATGAATGAGTTGAAAAATTATTAGGGGCCGAACTTCAAGATGAAGCTACCTACGTATCCCAAAGATAGGAATCAGGCCATCGTAGTTCGGCTAAGGTTCACTCGGGTATTGACACTCTCCTTTTGTGCTCTAACTTTTGCCAAGGCGGCCCTTTTCGGGTTTTCAACCTTGCGAGCTTTTGATTTTTTTTTCTATATATATATATTTTTTTGTTTATTTCATTTTTTTTTCTTTTGAGTTTCTATTTTTTTTTGTTTTTTCTGCTCTAACTTTTGCCTAGGTTGCCCTTCCGGGTTTTCAGCCTAGCGAGCCTCTCAAGGGTTACTTTCAGTTAACTTGTCCATGTTGATTGGGTGTGAAATCTCTAGGCCATCTATAAGAACAACTGCTACACTTGACCAGTAGATATGTGATGATGTAGGACTAGACTGAATTGGGTCCGAATTTGCCCCTAGTGTTGCCCCTAGTGTAGTGGATAGGAACTCGACTGTCCTTCAATAATAAACTTCATTCTCTCAAATTCTGGGTTTTGCCTTTCTAGGCGGTCTTCATTGAGAAACGATTCAGTTTTAACTCTTTGATCACATCCAACCTTTTGCCCCTAGTTCAAGGGCTGCTTCAAATCTAAATCACATCTGACCTTCTTGCCCCTAGTTCAAGGGTTGTTTCCAATCTGAATCACAGGCCTACATAGTTCTGGCTAAGGTTCACTCGGGTATTGACACTCTCCTTTTACGCTCTAACTTTTGCCAAAGCCGCCCTTCGGGTTTTCAACCTTGCGAGCTTTTCATTTTTTTTTTCTTTCTTTTATTTTTATTTTTTTGTGCTCTAACTTTTGCCTGGGTCGTCCCTTCCGGGTTTTCAACCCAGCGAGCCTCTCAAGGGTGTTACCTTATTGCCCTAGTTCAAGGGCTGCCTCCATTTCAGCTATGCAAGCCTCACACTTTTGCCCCTAGTTCAAGGGCTATTTCAAATCGAAATCACATTCTCTGCCCTGAGTTCAAGGTCTGTTTCCAATCTGGATCACATCATTGCCCCTAGTTCAAGGGCTATTTCCAATCTAAATCATATTCGACCTTATTGCCCCTAGTTGAAGGCCTGCCTCCATTTGAATCACATCATGGCCCCTAGTTCAAGGGCTATTTCCAATTCGGCTAGCAAGCCTTACACTTTGATTGATCATGGAATACTTCAAATCAAGGTTTGAAAGCTAAGAAGCTAAGGAGGTCGGACCCGAGTCAAGAGGGATCCTATGCTGTATAACTAATTCCAGGCATGTCTTCGTAGGACCACGCAAAAACAGTTTTTGAAATCTTTTCACAAAGTGACTAATCACTCGTACTTTACGAAGATAAGATAGAACCAATTTGGACCAAGCCAGGATCCTTCTCAGTACCCACATTAACAAAAATGATTTTATTCATCAAAGGCTTAGCACACCTCTCTTCCTCTCAGTTGATCAAAATTTGCAAATCCCGAGGAAATTCTTCCTCTTCGTTTTGGAAAAAGTTTTGAAAAACTTTGGTCAATGCGATGAATTAAGGCACAGAGAAGTAGGCAGACTCTATGGCATTTTGTTTTTTTGTTTTTCTGTTTATTGAAAAGAGACTATGACTCAGAAATGGACAACAGACTTTTGACAACATACTACAGGACAGAAATGTCTAGGTTAGCACTATCGAAATCAACAGACTCTAGACTCATTAGGCTGACTCGAGCCTACTCTAACTCTACAAACTTGGTGGAGTCAAACTTAGACTCAATACTTAATTCAGAACTCAGAATAAAACCATTCTCAAATTGCCAGCCAAAGTGTGGGCCATCGACAACATTCAAAATAAAGCCCGTGCAATCAACAGGTGGTCACTCCCCAATCACAGAGATGGTCGACTTTGTGGGATATCGGCATTTTTTTTTTTTTTTTATGTTTTTTTTTTTTTTGGATTTTATGTTTTGTTATTTTATTTTTTTTTTGTTTTGAAGTAATGGTGCTAAATTGAACATCCTGAACCGCTCATTCGAATGTGAGAACCCCTGTATAGATCCAATACATTGCACATAAAGCAGGAAAGAGAACAAACACCCTAAAGAGGGTGGGGTTATCCTGTCCTAGCTTGAAATGATCTAGGGTTTCACTATTCAAACAAGCGGTATCATACATCCTAGAAATGGGAAAGCATCTGTCCTAATTTGAAAGGTACTATAGCTCACTATATGTACAAGGTTAGCTCTGTTCTAAGGGTTGAAATCAAGGTGACGTTACCAAAGAGTCCTTGGGTCATAACCAATAAAGATCCCAGGAAATCAGAAGAGTCAAATAGCCTCTCTTCGGAGTCTGAGAACCTTAGATAGCAAAGCTAGATAGCAGGGCTACATAGCAAAGCTACCGTTTTGACAAATCTCAAAAGGTTACAACACAAGGCCTCTAAAATATCGTAAAATAGGTGTAGTGTCACAAAAATTATGTGCTCCCACCAGTATCTGGGCAACACAAGGACTTTAAGTGCACCAACGAATGCAATGCAATGAAACATATAATTGAAAATAAAGAGTCATATCATGGAGTTCGAGTCAAGGTTTCATAAATCCCCAGCAGAGTCGCCAGAAACTGTAACATGCCCGGGGGGTACCCGCGCGCGTTAAACAGTTCGGACTCCCGAGATCTCTTTTGATCAAGTCTCACGAGTGCAATGTGAAACAGTAGATGAGAGTCCAGATTTGGCAACTTTTTTTGAAAATCCATTTTATTGCAATTTTGTCAAAAATGGACTGCGTCATCAGATCTCAGAGTCGCCACCTAATATTTTGGGAAATTAGGAAACCCATGACTCGGTGCCAAGGCCACTGTTCGTCGTAACCAAGGATGCTTGGCCGGAACCTTAGGTATGAGAGGGGAAGGTCAATAATGAGCACCCCCCGCTCACCCGATCAAAAGATCGGCCTTTACTAAACCATGATATGACTTTTTATTTTCTTTATATGTCATGTTCTGATTATTGAATAAATCCTAAAATTTACTATGTGAAGCATACAAGTATAGACTAGTTTGCTCAAATTGGAACAATTCAACTTCATGTTTGTTTTTCGAAAAGGGTTTGAATTTGCCACTTGACAAAGTGGGCTTAAAGTTTGTGAATTTGCCACTACAAAGTGGGCTTAAAACGTACAGTCGTGAATCATTCCAATTCAGGCAACAAGCCTTCATCCACAGGCATTCAAACAGTTTATCATTTAATCAATTAGCCTCATGGTAGGATGCTAAACATAATAAGAAAATCACACACAAATGGAATGCTAAAACATAAAAAACTCACAGATTTACTGACGTCCCTCGAACAGCTACAAAACAAAGTTAGTAAAATATGCATGATCTTATATACAGAATCCTAATGCAATTCACTCATGAGATGCACTAAAGATTCGGCTTCTAGAATATGGCATGCGAATCATCTCAAAACATACGATAGCGCACAGAATCACAGAAGAATTGATTAAATCCACACATGTAAATTTAGCCGAATCTTAATGCATGAGACATGAATGTAAAGCATGGATACGCATGGCATGTCAGATATATACATATGTACAGTTAAGGAAAACGATAAAAGAATGGGATAGAAAGAAGCGGGGTGGGGAATTATTACAACACTTTAATATTACAAATCCAAATGAGGGAGAGAGGAGAGAATAATAATAAAATAAAACCTCACAAAACACTCAAAATCAAAATAAAAGTTTTAAAACCCCCGACCACTCAGCCCATGTAAATTCATCTTCAATGGAGGGTCCCACCAGTTATTTGCTTGAATTTGATTTGTCCCGGTCTTCTTTGCATGCTTTTTCTCCTCCAACTTCGAATGCACTGGTTGTGGCAAGACAAGCTCTGATATGGGTACGATGATTTCTGGCCTCCTATCTCTTCGTCATCCGAATCAATAACTACAATCGGCAATCTCTCAATCTGGAACATCATTTGCAATCATTACAGTTATAACCTCCATTTCCATATCATTCATGAGCTTCTTCAACTGCATGCTTCTCTTGATCCTGAACCATGTTCACCACCTTGCTCTTGATGACGACAGCGTCGCCGTCTGGAATCGGCTTTCGGCGAAGGCGCAAGCGATGTGGCGGAGGACGATGTAGCGGCGGTGGTGGAAGAAGGGCAGCTTCCGTAGCTGCCGTTGTTGACTCGGTTTGGCGTGAAGAAGTCAGCTTACCATCTCTCAAGTAGCAGATTACTTCTTATTCAATAAGCATCATTCAATGAGCATCCTCGTGCATACAGGGCATAGGAAAGCTGTCTCGGCTTTTGATGGCGGACGCACACTGCTCCATTATCATCATCATCATTTGCAACTTTAATAACTTTTACTCCCAAATTGAATTCCAGCCCAAAACCGAGCACCTCCCTCCTCCCCCCAAAGACAGTTTGGTGGTCTTCTCTTTTTTAGAGAGAGAGAGAGAGAGCTCGAGAGTGGGTTTTCTTCTGTGATAGCAGTGTGTACCGTCTGTCTTTGCCAAGTGGGAGAGAGAGAGGGAGGGAAAGAGTGCATGTATGGTGTGTCTGTTACCACAACACACACATAGAACAGAGCACACACACGGTTTGAAGGGAGGACACTGATACAACACACCCAAACACGCACCTAGATAGACACACTCACCACACACGACACACAGAGCACATATCACACACACACACATAACACAGATTCAAGACACACTCTCACATATACATTGATATGCAACACTCACACACCACAGACATGGAGCACACCACATGCACACACACTCGGAACTTCACCACAGATTGACTCACCTAACACACAGACATGACACACGACACACAGAGCTCTCTCTCTCTCTCTCTCTCTCTCTCTCTCCTGATACACACACAACATCAACCTCTCGGAGGGATTGAGCTACCACTCCATACACACACACCACCCAGCAAAACACAGCCCATATACACACGTGTCTGTATAGATCGTGTGTATCAGTGTGCTAGAGAGAGATGAGATATGTGGGTGGCTGGGTGTGCATGGGTTGGTGTGTGTTTGTGAATCAGTGAGGTGTGAATCATGTGTGTTGAATGGTGTGAATCATGAGTGTGTGTTGGGTATGGTGTCTCTCCTCTTCCTCTCTCCAAGCCGAGAGAAAGAGCCCCGATGTATGTATAGATGCTGGGTGTGTTATAGCAGAGAGTGAGTCTGGTGTGGTATGTCCTAGAGAGAGAAGAGAGAGAGCTAGTGCATGTGTTGAGTAGGTGATTAGAGTCTGTCTTTTTTGTCCATTATTCTCCCCCACAGCTCATCTCCCAACCACTCACTTCTCTTTTTTGAAAATTTTCTCCTTTTTTTTCTTTCAATCGTCACCTGCCCTCTCCTCTTATCTTCCACTGAAAACAAACACCGATCCCACTTTTTTCTTTCTCAATGTTATCCTCAATAAAACACTCTCCACCTATTCCATCATCTTTCTCTTTTTTTTTTTTTTTTTTTTTTGTTTAAAACCGCCCCACTATTTTCTTCTTTTTCTTTTTTTTTTATTTCTATTTATATTGTTTTTTTCTTTTATCATTTTCTTTTGTTTATAAAATATTTATCAATTTATATAAAACACACCTAAACATATATGCACACACATAAAAATTATACAAAAATATAAAATATTAGTATTATAAAATAATTTGACCAAAATAGTTGAGATTTGGAATTAAAGCTTCACTTTGATTTTTCTGCTGAGAGTGGTCAAAATTAAAGTGCCCAAGTCTTAGGGCTGGTCAAAATGGGGTGTCTACACTAGCCTTGTTTCTTATAATTGTGCCGGATTCATCAAGCTTGTTTCGAAAGATCCATTGGTACCGATAATGGTATGATCTTTAGGTTTTGGCACAAGTTCGCACACTTTTTTCTCTCAAATTTGTTAAGCTCTTCATGCATAGCTATCATCCAATGTTCATCGAATTCGGCTTCTTGAAAGTTTTAGGCTCAATCTGTGAGAGAAAAGCCAAGTTACTACAAATATTTCTAAGTGAAGAGTGAGTTTCAATACCTTTTGTAGGATCACCTAGGATTAAATCCTTAGGGTGATTATGAACAAACTTCCATTCTCTTGGCAAATCATCATTGTTTCTCCTTCTTCTTGAGGTGGGAGAATAGGTTGTTCAATCTCTTTGTTCAACTCACATGGTTGGCTCTCTTCTTTGTAGATACTTGAATCTTCCACATTTTGTTCGAAATCTATATTATCACTAACAATTTGCTTTTGAGCAGAGATGTTAGTTTTATCAAATGCCACATGTATAGATTCTTCCACAGCAAGAGTTCTTTCATTAAAAACACGATAAGCTTTACTAGTTAAGGAATAGCCAAAAAAATTTGTTGAATCAAATTTACCTAAGTTATCCTTACCATTATAATGCACAAAACATTTACAACCAAAAAACATGCAACTGACTAATGTTGGGCTTTCTGTCATGCCAAAGTTCATAAGGAGTCTTTTTGAGAATAGGTATAATTAATGCATGATTTAAAATATAGCATGCGGTGTGAACGGCTTCGGCCCAGAAATATTTAGGAAAATTATTTTCGCAAAATATTATTCTACTCATCTCTTCTAAAGTTCTATTCTTCCTTTCTACTACACCATTTTGTTGGGGGGTTCTAGGTGCTAAAAAATTATGTCCAATACCATGCTCATCACAAAACAATTCAAATTTCTCATTTTTAAGTTCTCTACCATGGTCGGTTCGAATATTAGTAATAAGAAAGCCTTTTTCATTTTGAATTCTACGACAGAGTTTTGTGAAAAAAAAAAAAAAAGTTTCATCTTTGTGTGCTAAAAACATAACCCATGTAAATCTTGAATAATCATCGACAATAACAAGACAATAACGTTTACCACTTAGACTAGATGTCCTTGAGGACAAAATAAATCCATATGCAATAGTTGAAAAGGTCTAGTTGTGGAAATATGAGATTTTGATTTAAATGATATTTTAGTTTGTTTCCTTGTTGACAAGCACTACAAAGATGATTTTTTCAAATTTAATTTTGGAAGTCCAATAACCAAATCATTTCTCAAAAGTTTAGCAATTAAATTCAAATGAGCATGACCAAGTCTTCTATGCCATAACCAACTATTTTCATTATTAACATATAAACATTTAACATCACTAGCATAGAGATCATTAAGATGAAAAACATAAACATTATCATGGCGATTACCAACGAATAAAGCTTTATAATCATTTGAGCTTTCAATTGTGCAATGTGATTTATCAAAAATAACTCGATTACCTTTATCACATAATTGACTAATACTAAGTAAGTTATGCTTAAGCCCATCAACAAGTAAAACATTTTCAATAGAAGGGTTAGAAGAAATACCGATGCTACCAATACCGATGATTTTTCCTTTCTTGTTGTCTCCAAAAGTAACAAGGCCTCCATCTTTGGATGACAGTGTAGTAAATAAGGATTTATCTCGGTCATGTGTCTGGAACATCCACTATCAAGGTACCACTTCCCTTCTTTAGCTTTAGACTTAAGGCAAACCTCATCTTGAGTAGAGTCTTCATCTTCAAGAGCCATGAGACACAAGTTGGCTACTTCATTTTCAATTTCATCACTTGAGCTTTCATCTTTACTTTCTCCCCAAGCTACTACCATGGCCTTCTTGTTTCTTTGTAGTCTTTTCCATAATTTTCAATTTTGGACAATCCATCTTCATATGTCCATGATTTTTGCACTCATAGCAAATAATAGGCTCTTTCTTGTTATCTTTGTTGTACTCTTTCTTGAAAGGTCTTCTTCCTCCATAATTGTTTTTCTTAAAGTGCTTTTTGAGATTTCTACTAAACATGGCATAGCTTTCATCCTCACTGAATTTTCATGTTCTTCTTCATTTGATGAGGCTTTGAATGCAATTCCACTTTTCTTTTGTTTTCAACATCCTCATGTCCTTTCATGGTGATCTCATGAGTCATAAGGGAACTCATAAGCTCATCCAATCCAAGTGTGGAGAGATCTTTGGCTTCTATAATAGCAGTAACCTTTGCTTCCCAATTCTTTGGTAAACACCTAAGAATTTTTCTTACCAACTCACCGTTAGTATAAGTTTTGCCAAGAGATTTCAAAGAGTTTACAATTTCAGTAAATCTAGTAAACATACTTGAAATAGAGTCATCAGAGTTCATTTTAAACAATTCATAACTATGAATAAGCATATTAATACGAGATTCCTTTACTTGGTTTGTACATTCATAAGTTACTTCAAGTTTGTCCCAAATTTCTTTTGCCGAATCACAACTTGAAATTCTATTATACTCCTTAGAGTTTAATCCACAAATAAGGGCGAGTTTCGCTTTAGCATTGGCTTGCAATAATTTGTGATCACTCTCATCACATTCATCTTCAATTTTAGGTACACTAATATTGTCTACTAATTTGGTAGGAATTTTTGGACCTTTGGTGACAATAATCCACATGGCATAATCAGTGGCTTGAAGGTATAGGGTCATCTTATCTTTCCAATGACTATAGTTGTTTCCATCAAATAGTGCTGGCCTATTGGTGGCTTGTCCTTCAGCAGTGCTAGCTAAGGTTGCCATAGATCGAAACTATCAGATGGTTAAATCTAAAACAAGAGTCTAGGCTCTGACACCAATGGTTACTCAAAAGACAACCTAAGAAGGGGGTGAATTAGGTTTTTACAATTAAAAATTAATAATACCCTAATAAAAATTATGACTAGCACAATAGATAAATATAGTTAATGAAATAAAAATAATTAAAACAAGTGTTCTAACAACTATGTCAGTTAATGATTTTAGCACAGTGAAAATGTGAAATATAGCTACAGCAATTTAAATAAAATAAAGAGATAAGAGAGAGAGAGAGAGAGAAGCAAACAAATTTATAGTGGTTCGGCTTCAACTCGGCCTACGTCCACTCCTCAAGCTTCACTTGAGATTTTCCACTATGCTCTAGCTTCACAGGGGTGCTAGCAACCTCTTTACAAATGGAGCAATCCTCTACGGATTTTACACAGACTTTCTAAGTCAAGAATACTGAGTGTACTACACTCTTACAAGGTTGAAAAGAATGTGTTTTTGCTTTCACAGAAAGCTACAAGAATTATCTCTCAAAGATAGATATAAAAACGAAGCTTTGGTTTTTCTATAAACCTCACATAGGAAAGATGGGCTTAAAGTTATAAGGCTCAGTGTATAATTTCTGAGAATATATGTGAGTGATTATAGATCAAAGAATATTTTCAGGTTTTTTGTAACTTGTTACATTAGAGGCTTTGGTATATGTAATGAAAATTATAGCCGTTTATAGCCGTTGTATTCATTTGAATTTATAGCCGTTTATAACCGTTGTACTCCATCATTTCTAATTTGAATATCTTCCACTCCATTATTACAAATTTGAACATCTTCCAATTTAACCTTTTGAACCTTTGGGCCTGCTGCTGTGCTGGGCTGTTTGAACCTTTGTTTTGGGCTGTTTGAACTCCTGATTTAATCAAATATTAAATACATTCTAACAACATTTAGGATAAGGTTTAGGTGAGAAATAATGGGACAAAATAAATTTTGATTCTATTTTCTCTTTCAAATAAATCATCAAAATAAATTTTGATTCTATTTTTCTCTTTCAAATAAATCATCAAAATAAATTGTGATTCTATTTTTCTTTTCAATTAAAATATAATTAAATAAATCATCAAAATAAATTTTGGATTCTATTTTTCTCTTTCAAATAAATTAAAACATAATTAAATAAATCATCAAAATAAATAAGTCTAACAATATTCTTATCGAAAACAGAGTCTTATGCATATTCAGATTTCAAATCAGAATTGGATTCAGATACATGCTCATATTCATATTCAGATTTTGCATAAGATCATACGCAGTACACCCATTAGCTATCATTTCAACTTTGTCCTGAGACCCACATGTATAGTCGATACCGACGACCATAAAGATCCATATCTTGCGCGCAAATAGCCATGGTATTGTTATCCCCAGGCGAGGGCCACGTGAACATAGGCCTCGGTATTGTTACCCCCGAGCAAGGGCCACGTGAATATAAGCCACAGTATTGTTACCCTAGGCGAGGGCCATGTGCATATTGCCACGGTATTGTTACCCCCGGGAGAGGGCCACGTGAACTAAGGATACCACAAATACATTTCAGAAAAATGGACATTCATTTATAATTCATAAAATAGCATTTCAGAAAACAGATCGTATCATCTCAATCAGAAAATACTTGTAATTAAACATAGCTTTACAGAGTTATTACTGACAGTTAACAGATGGCTCCAAGTAAACGAGTAGAGTAGGTAATTCACTTAACTCATGGCGCGTGACCTGCATAACATGACAGAGACATACATTGAAACACATGCTCGAATTGCACATAACACATTTTCATGTCCTGAGTGTGTTTCTAACCTTTATCCTCATTATAATGTCTTAATCATGGCCTAGGAATGCCTAGGATGGAATGAGGATGCAACAATGCACTCGAAAACATTTTTCAAAACTTGCTGAAAATAGGGTCCACACTCGACCGTGGCTTCCCTCGCTCGAGCAGACATGCAAAAAGTGGAGGTTCGCTCTGGCGTAACTTCCTTCGCTCGAGCGGACTGTAAAAGTTGAAAAAGAACTGGTTGCTTGATTTTCACGCTCGACGGACGCTCGATCCCCGCTCGAGCGTGAGACTCAGACCCTCAGTTGAGCGTGGCTTCTGTCGCTCGAGCATGGTGCAAAAACACATGAAATTCTGAGGGCTTGCATTTCACGCTCGAGCGTACTTCAGGTCGCTCGAGCGGAAGTGCACGCACTCAAAGTGGTCGCTCGAGCGTGGGTTCTTACGCTCGAGCGTAGATGCAAATTCTTGAATTTCCAGATTTGATCTCCAAGCTCAAAACTCAAACTTAAAGCTCCAAAACTTGATTTTTATGAGCCAAAACTTGAGGAAATACATGAAAACTCTTAAAACAACATGAATTAAAGATCAATTCAAGAAATAATGGCTCAAAAGCTTGCTAATTGAACAAAATTCAACTTGAAATTTATGGGAGTTTCATGCACATGACATTCATGAATTCCTTTAAACTCTATCTTCTCAAAACATGATCAAATGCTACAAAACATCATGAAATTGATGATTTCACAAAATTAAGGTGAATTCAAGACATGCATGAGGGAATTCTTGGAAATTCAACTCAAAATGTGAGAAAATATGCATACATGCATGGTATGGTTTGACACTCTTCATTCCTAACCTAATTCCCTCATAAATTCATTTAATTCACTAGAAGTCTTGTAAGATCTAACCCAATTACACAACTAAGAGTTTGATTCCATTCCTAGAGACTTGAATTCACAAAGGTTGGAGTTGAAACTCTCAAATCTTCTTCAAATGCCAACAATTCCTAACAAATTCTTGGTTTGAGCTCAATTTCTCCCTACACTCCTCTCCCACGTTTTCTTACTTTGAATAGGCTCAAAATGTGTTGAAATGAAAAAAAAGGAGATGAGTGGGGGCTCAATTGGTGCCTAGTATAGGCTTGGATAAAGTGTAATTAATTGAGGTCAAATAAATGGACATTAAGTCAAACTAATTTAATTGTTCCAAATCGAATTTCAATTGAATCTACCATAAAGTTCTAAAAATTCTAATTAGCACATAAATCAAGTCAATTTCTGAATCGGATGCCGATAAGGCCTCCAATTCGCAAAATATAGCAGAATCTCAAACAGATATTCCTACAACAAACAGATAGAAACACAAATAATGCACCACATATGCAATTAATTCAAAGTCTGATCTTAATATCTTATTAGGCATATTAAATCATGGATTATCGTTAATCTTGGGTCGGGGTTGTTACAGGAAACCATTTTGCTTCTTCTCCTGCTTTGTCTAAAGCAATGAACTCAGATTCCATTGTGAATCGTGCAATGCATGTTTGTTTCATGGATTTCCAAGAAACGGCAGCGCCTCCCAGAGTAAAGACATATCCACTAGTAGATTTTGAGTCTTTAGTATCCGATATCCAATTGCATCACAATAACCTTCAAGTACTGCTGGATATCGAGTAAAGTTCAAACCATGATCACGGGTAAATCTTAGATATCTAAGAACCCGAATGATCGCTTTCCAATGGTCTTCTCTGGAATTACTAGTGTACCTACTCAATTTACTGACAGCATAAGCTATATCAGGACGAGTACAATTCATTAGGTACATTAGACTTCCAACGATTTGGAGTATTTTAACTGACCACATTGTAACGCCCTCAAAATAATATATAAAACCAACCATTTATAAGATCTATAAACATAATAGAAACGCTATATTTTCATTCATCCGAGTTTGTATTACAAAAGATATTACATGCATTACACTTTCATAAATATTCATCTTGAAACTATAGCACGTAACTCTAATTAATAATAACAAAATAAATGCCCTACAGGCTTACATCTTTTCAAGAGATAACTTGGTTACAACAAAAGTAAGAGTCATAAGCTCTTTACAATTAAAGCCCTCAGCTTAAAAAGAAAACATGTAAACATATAGACAACAAAAATGGAGCCTTCAGCCCCATCCTCCCAATCTAAGACCTTGGAGGCAGCATGTCACATGTACCCGAAAATGGTTTCCCAAGTAGGGTGAGCCAAAGCCCAGTAGAGACATGCTAAAACAATATATGAGATTTAATTAAGATATAACCATTAGATGAATATGCACTATTCTTAACCAACACATATTCTTTCCAAGGCCATTCAATATAGGTAACCAATACCTCAATTCATTTCCATGCATCCATTTCGAGTAAATCTATTAATCAAATTCATTATTATCAAAACAACCAAAATGAGACTACAACTCAATGATTCACACTTCAATACATTCATCAATCCAACACTTTTATTTCTTGCCATTTTACAGAATCACATCCGAGGGAACCAGCACCCATATATAAATAAGATTTCGAGACTTTCACCCTGGACACTCCGGCCAACTTAATTTTCAATGGAGTCCATCCCCAATCTCCTCCCAAACCATGGAGTACATCCACCTATCTCCTCTCAAACAATGATATATACACAACGTATTTAAATACGTTGTCATATACAATGACTAATCAAATCACATATTCAATGGTTTAATCAAACCGTCATATTCAATGACACAATTCAATTGATTAGTTTCAGTCTTCCTAATCCTCATGCAGATTCTACAACAATCATAGCTATCCTCCATCGATAACCCAAACAGATATTTCTAAACAGATAAATAAATCTATCAACAGATAATTTATCAAATTCCCATAGGTGAGTGATTTATCAAATCTAACTACACCATTCAATCACATAACTTCCCAATTTCATGATTTCCATATCAATTTCATTATTTACACGAAATAATTAATTCAACCCAATCTATGGCAAATTTCCTCTTATTCCAAAATATCAACCCATATGTCTAAATTTCACCATTTCAACATTAGAAAACCTCATACACAAAGCCTCAAAGTTATTTTATAGGCTAACATGAAAACCCCTCTTTTAATTTGGAACACAAACCCTAACTTCACCCAAATCCCCTCATGCATTCAAAATGACAAATACCTAGGTTAAACATCATAACAAGGTGTAGAATATCCCTACCTCAAGAGTAGAAGCTCAAAGGAGATGATGAAGAGCTTCAAAAATGCCCCAAATTCGGTTTTGCTCGGATCAAAGGAAAGCCCTTGAGATGCTCCAACACTTTAACAAAGGGACTAGGGTTGAGAGATGCTTAGATCTAGGGTTATTTGTAGAGAGAGAGAGTATTTAGAGAGAGATGGAGCTATGCTAGGGTTTTGAGTGAAAAAGAGACCAAAAAGTGATATAAAATATCGTTGTTGCGAACTGAAATACATAGTCCTCGCTCGAGCGAAGGAGTAGTCACTCGAGCGACCAGACACAATAGTGACCTCACTTGAGCGTAAGAAGCGTCGCTCGAGCATAGAATGCAAAGCTTCAGGTCTTCTATAAAGTAGATGCACGCTCGAGCGCAAGAAGTCTCGCTCAAGCGAAGAAACAATTTCACAAGGCTCGCTCGAGCCCTCGCTCGAACGAAGAACTTCGCTCTTCTAGAAAAGCTGCATCTGGGAAAGAAACCTGAAGACCCTCAATCCTCGATTGAGCGCAAGAAACCCTGCTCGAGCGAAGAAACAAAGTATACAAGGCTCGCTCGAGCGCAAAAAGCCTCGCTCGAGCGAATGGACCAAAATCTGGGCAACAACCATTTATACCAACTAACAACCAACCTGTTCCAAACTCACCCAACAAGTCCCAAAACTCAATTTCAAAGAATTAAAGAAAGGAAACAGGAAATAGACAACAACATACAATCACGGAATCCGAGTTCGAAACACAACAAAGGTCAGGGTAAAACCGAGATCACTATAATCTCCCCCCTTAAAGAATTTCGTCCCCAAAAGTTTAGTACAAGTTTCAAAACCATGATTATCCCATTTTAAAAATCGTCACAATTCAATTCTCATCACCATGACCCACTCACCGATCATCAATCTCTTCACAAGAGAACAAATCCACAATATATATATAGCTCAACGTATGTTACCAATATACATCTTCTGAAATTTAGCTAATACATACGTTAACATTTTCAATACATACATCCAATGTTTCCAAAACATATTCAACATTTACAATGCTTCATAATCCAAAACATATACAATGTTTTCATCGTTCATCAACAAAACTAAAATTTCAACATACATTCAAACATCAATAAATAAGTTCGGATATTTCTCTTGGACCTCCAATTCACGCTCCCAAGTTGCTTCCTCAACCCCGTGATGTTTCCACAATACTTTGACCAAAGGAATTGTCTTGCCTCGCAAGACTTGGTCCCGCCTATCAAAGACTCTTGCCGGTCTCTCCTCATACAAGGCATCCTCGTCTACCTCTAAGTCGGTCCAATCCAATACATGGGATGGATCCGGCTCATACTTCCGAAGCATACTAATATGAAACACGTCATGCACTCTGAAAAGTTATGGAGGCAACGCCAAACGGTACGCAACTTTCCCAATCTGCTCAAGGATCTCAAAAGGGCCAATAAATCGAGGGGATAACTTCCCACTCTTCCCAAATCTCATTAAACCCCGTCTAGGCAATATTTTCAAAAAGACATGATCACCCACCTCAAATGACAAAGGTCTCCTCCTACGGTCGGCATAACTCTTTTGGCGGCTCTGGGCTGTATCCAACCTCTTACGGATAAGTGCCACTTTCTCCATCATTTCCCGAACCAACTCTGGACCTAACAAAGGTGTATCACCCACCTCGGCCCAACACACTGGAGATCTACACGGTCGGCCATACAAGGCCTCAAATGGTGCCATGCCAATACTCAACTGGAAACTGTTATCGTAGGCAAACTCCACTAAGGGTAAGTGTCTCTCCCACGACCCCATAAAGTCAAGGACACAGCCTCGAAGCATATCCTCAAGGATCTGAATGGTACGCTCGGACTACCCGTTAGTCTGAGGATGGTACGCCGTGCTAAAAGTCAATCTAGTGCCCAAGGCACTCTGTATACTCTGCCACAACTGAGCAGTAAAACGCGGACCTCTATCCGAAACAATCGTCACAGGGACCTCGTGCAACCTCACTATGTCCCAAATATACAAGTCAGCAAGGTGATCTATCGAATCTCTTACGCGCATAGGAATAAAATGTACTGACTTGGTCAACCGGTCAACTACCACCCAAATGGAATCACTGCCCCGTTGAGTCTTCGGAAGACCTACAACAAAATCCATTGTGACATGCTCTCACTTCCACTCAAGTATAGGCAAGGGTTGCAACAAACTCGCTGACCTCTGATGTTCGGCCTTCACCTACTTACAAGTAAGGCACTTCGATACAAACACTGCCACATCCTTCTTCATACCTCTCCACCAAAACTGGTGACTCAGATCGTGATACATCTTTGTGCCTCCTGGATGCACCGCAAGGCGTGAATGGTGGAACTCTCGGAGTATTTCCTCTTAGCAAGACTCTGGTACAAACAAGCGGTCGCGGTATTTCACACTCAGGTCAGGATGCACAATCAAGCCCTTCTCTACCTTCCCACTGGAGATCTTCTCTTGGAGGGTTTCTACCTCAAAGTCACCCTTCTGCGCTTCCAACACTCGGTTCACAAGTGTAGGTTATGCAACTACAGAAAACAAGGTTGCAGACTCGATTGACTCACCCAGGTACAAGTCAAATTCCCCAAGTGCACCCAACATCTTCCGTTCCCGGATAGTTATACAAGCCACAATACTTATGGATTTCCTACTTAGGGCATCTGCCACAACATTGGCCTTGCCCGGATGGTAATGCAACTCGAAATCATAGTCCTCTATGAACTCCATCCACCTTCTCTGCCTCAAATATAAGTCCTTCTGTGTAAACAGATATTGCAGACTCTTATGATCAGAAAACACCTCAAACCTCTCACCATACAGATAATGCCTCCAAATCTTCAAGGCAAAAATCACAGCTGCAAACTCTAGGTCGTGAGTAGAGTAGTTCCTCTCATGTGTTTTCAACTGTCGTGAGCCATAGGCTACTACTTTCCCCTCTTGCATCAATACACAACCCAAACCCTCTCGTGAGGCATCACAATACACAGAATAGCCTAAACCCCTCTCTGGAATAATCAAGACTGAAGCGGTGGTAAGTCTAACCTTAAGATCTTGGAACGACTTTTCACAAGTCTCACTCCATACAAATTTGATCCCTTTCCTCGTCAATCTAGTCAAAGGCGAAGCTAATTTGGAGAAATCCTTCACAAACCGACGATAATACCCAGGCAACCCCAAGAAACTAAGAATCTCAAAAGCATTCTTAGGTCGTGCCCAATCCTGCACTGCCTCTATCTTGGATGAATCTACAGTCACCCCTTTCCCGGATACCACATGGCCTAAAAATCTAACCTCTTTTAGCCAAAACTCACACTTTCCGAGCTTAGCATACAATTTATGGGCTCTAAGCAACTCAAGCACCACTCGCAAGCATTCCTCATGCTCCTCCTCAAAGGGTGAGTAAATCAAGATGTCATCCACAAAGACAACCACAAAACGATCTAAGAACTCTCAGAAGATTCGGTTCATCAAGTCCATAAATACAGTCGGTGCTTTGGTTAGCCCAAAAGGCATCACCAGAAACTCATAATGGCCATACCGCGTACGGAATGCCGTCTTTGGGATATCCTCCTCCCTAACCCTCAACTGATGGTAGCCCAATCTCAAGTCTATCTTAGAGAAGCAGCAAGACCCTTTCAATTGATCAAATAGGTCATCTATACGGCATAGGATCCTTGTTCTTAACTGTAACCCGGTACAACTTTCGGTAATCAATACAAAGTTGCAAGGCCCCATCTTTCTTTTTAGCAAAGAGGGCCGGGGCTCCCCAAGGCGAAATACTAGGGCGAATAAAGCCCTTATCTAGTAATTCTTGGAGTTGAACCTTCAACTCACTCAACTCAGCTGGTGCAAAATGATATGGTGCCATGGAAATCGGTGTCGTGCCAGGCACTAAATCAATAGAGAACTCGATCTCTCGGTGAGGTGGTAAACTAATAAAATCCTCAGGAAAGACATTCGAGTACTCACAAACCACTCTTGGCAACTCCACCTGGGCCTTATCACACTCACTACTCATAAAGCTAGCGAGAAGACAACTAAGCTCACTCTGCCCGCGCGGATCATACATCGGTGATAAGACTCTCCCAACCCGATCCCCCAAGAAATGAAAACAATCGCCGCTCAAGGTACACACAGTAACCCTCTAGCCATAGCAATTTATAACAGCCCGGTATGACGATAACCAGTCCATACACAAAATAACATCAAAACCAGACATATCCATCAATACAAAAGAAAACGGAAGCTGGCGATCGGCGACCTCTATATCATAGCCCTGACATCCCTGTTTCAGAACCATCTCACCCCCAACAGGTGACACAACACAAATAGGAGATGCTAACTGCGCCAACTCCAACCCCAAAATAGATGCAAAAGCAGAAGAAATAAATGAATGGGATGCACCTGTATCAATCAACACATTAGCAACCGAGTTACAAAACAAAAAGGTACCTCTCACAACAGATAGAGCCGGTACAAGATCTAGCGTTGTAACAGCATACACGTGCCCCGTAAGTCTCTGATCAATCTGCTCACCTCTTGGAGCATAAGACTGTTGCACTGATTGAGCCGAAGAGGCTCCCTGATTGGCCCTCGAGGCCTGTACTGACTGAGCTGTCTGGTGACGTTGTGTCTACCTCGAACCAGACGCACCAGGTGTGCCACCCAACTGTAGGCAAAACCTCTTCAAGTGCCCCGCCTGCCCACACTGATAACAAGTGAGCGACTAGCCCTTGCCCTGACTCTGGCCCTGAGAACGAGCCGAAGATGAAGATGCTCGCTACCCTCCTCCCCTCTGTAGGCAAGCTGGAGACTTGTGGCCCAACTGACCACATTTGTAACAAGTAATGTCTCCCTGATCGCCTCTCCCAGAACCCGAACTCGGCACTGGAAAGGTAGATCTCGAATGCGCTCTCTGGGACTGTTAAGGGTTAGAACCCCTCTGCCTCTTACTGTCCCCCTGACCATCCTGACTCCTCTTGGAGCCCCTCATCCTCTGCATGCATAATAGTCTCAAGATGGGCTGTAGCCTCCACAAGGCGCCCATAATCCCAAATCATAGACCCAATAACTCTAAACATGAGCCCGGTCCTCAGTCGCTTCTCGAACTCCAGACAACGGCGTTCCTCAGTCGCCACTAACTCTGGTGCAAACCTAGACAAGCTAGTAAAGGTGGCCTCAAACTTAGCCACTGGTGTGTTCAACTGCACCAACTTGGAGAACTGATCCCTCAACTTCTCCCTTACTGTAGCAAGCAAGTACTTATCCTGGAAGACTTCAACAAAGGCTTCCCAAGTCCCACCAATGCGCCCCCGCGCATACTTCCACCACTGACCCGCATCTCCCTTCAGCTGGAAGGACGCCAAGGTCACTCCCAAACCTCTGTCTTCGATGTCGAGCATCTCAAACGTCTTCGTCATCTGTTCAAGCCACTCATCAGCCTTTAGTGGCTCCTTGGGGTCACCCAAAAACTCGTCCAGATTCAACTGGAAGAACTCCCTCTTCAGAAAGGACGGCCCTACCTCAGCTACTTGGGCATGGACTTGATTCTCAGCCCTGAGAATGTCCATTGATTCCCTCAATGCTCCGGCCATCTCACTGGCCAAGGTGTCCATGGCCTGCTAACCAACCGGTTCGGCCACATTGGCTTGACCAACTCCTTCTTCCTGCGGCGAAATTTCATCCGATATAGGCATCTCATGCCTCCTAAGCCTACCACATCTATCGCCACGACCTCGTCCTGACATCCTAATGAAGGTAACAAAGAGATTAGCACATTTACAAATGTGTCGAAGCTATCTCACTCACGTCCTAATATGATGGACAATAGTAATTCACTCCACTTAAGCACATAACAACATAAACACATACGAATTTCATTTTTGGATAATGACCGTCCCGTGGCGTCGCTAGAATTCCAGTTAGAAACGGCAGTGATGAAGTGCCTTTCCAACAGGACTCCCAGAAACCCATGGACCCGATCAACATCCTAGAAATTAAATCCTATACCCATATAGTCACGTAAACATGTTATCATATAAGCACATAACGTCATACCTAAGTCTCTAACAAGCGAGACAAACCCAATGTGGTACTAAATACTTCCCACGTACCCAAATTATTCAAACCCGGTACGCTCTGATACCAAGTTGTAACGCCCTCAAAAAAATATATAAACCAACAATTTATAAGATCTATAAACATAATAGAAACGCTATATTTTCATTCATCTGAGTTTGTATTACAAAAGATATTACATGCATTACACTTTAATAAATATTCATCTTGAAACTATAGCATGCAACTCTAATTAATAATAACAAAATTAAATGCCCTACAGGCTTACATCTTTCCAAGAGATAACTTGGTTACAACAAAAGTAAGAGTCATAAGCTCTTTACAATTAAAGCCATCGGCTTAAGAAGAAAACACGTAAACATATAGACAACAAAAATGGAGCCTTTCGCCCCGTCCTCCCAAACTAAGACCTTGGAGGCGGCATGTCACCTCTACCTGAAAATGGTTTCCCAAGTAGGGTGAGCCAAAGCCCAGTAGAGACATGCTAAAACAATATATGAGATTTAACTAAGATATAACCATCAGATGAATATGCAATATTCTTAACTAACACATATTCTTTCCAAGGCCATTCAATATAGGTAACCAATACCTCAATTCATTTCCATGCATCCATTTCGGGTAAATCTATTAATCAAATTCATTATTATGAAAACAACCAAATTGAGACTACAACTCAATGATTCACACTTCAATACATTCATCAATCCAACACTTTTATTTCTTGCCATTTTACGGAATCACATCCGAGGGAACCGGCACCCATATATAAATAACATTTCAGGACTTTCACCCTGGACACTCCGGCCAACTTAATTTTCAATGGAGTCCATCCCCTATCTCCTCCCAAACCATGGAGTACATCCCCTATCTCCTCTCAAACAATGATACATACACAACGTATTTAAATACGTTGTCATATACAATGACTAATCAAATCACATATTCAATGGTTTAATCAAACCGTCATATTCAATGACACAATTAAATTGATTAGTTTCAGTCTACCTAATCCTCATGCAGATTCTACAACAATCATAGCTATCCTCCACCGATAACCCAAACAGATATTTCTAAACAGATAAATAAATCTATCAACAGATAATTTATCAAATTCCCATAAGTGAGTGATTTATCAAATCTAACTACACCATTCAATCACATAACTTCCCAATTTCATGATTTCCATATCAATTTCATTATTTACACGAAATAATTAATTCAACCCAATCTATGGCAAATTTCCTCTTATTCCAAAATATCAACCCATATGTCTAAATTTCACCATTTCAACATTAGAAAACCTCATACACAAAGCCTCAAAGTTATTTTATAGGCTAACATGAAAACCCCTCTTTTAATTTGGAACACAAACCCTAACTTCACCCAAATCCCCTCATGCATTCAAAATGACAAATACCTAGGTTAAACATCATAACAAGGTGTAGAATATCTCGACCTCAAGAGTAGAAGCTCCAAGGAGATGATGAAAAGCTTCAAAAATACCCCAAATTCGAGCGCAAGAGACCAAAAAGTATTTTAGATCTAGGGTTATTTGTAAAGAGAGAGAGAGTATTTTAGAGAGAGATGGAGCTATGCTAGGGTTTTAAGTGAAAAAGAGACCAAAAAGTGATATAAAATATCGCTGCTGCGAACTAAAATACGCAGTCCTCGCTCGAGCGCAAGAAGTGTCGCTCGAGCGTAGAATGCAAAGCTTCAAGTCTGCCATAAACGTAGATGCATGCTCGAGTGCAAGAAGTCTCGCTCGAGCGTAAAAGGCCTCGCTTGAGCGAAGAACTTCGCTCTTCCACAAAATCTGTGTCTGGGAAAGAAACCTCAAGACCCTCAATCCTCGCTCGAGTGCAAGAAACCTCGCTCGAGCGAAGGGACCAAAATCTAGGCAATAGCCATTTATACCAACTAACAACCAACATGTTCCAAACTCACCCAACAAGTCCCAAAACTCAATTTCAAAGAATTAAAGGAAGGAAACAGGAAATAGACTACAACATACAATCACGGAATCCGAGTCCATAACACAATAAGGGTCGGGGTAAAACCAGGATCGCTATAGACACCGTATCAGCTTTATTTTTTGATAAATGAAGACCGATGTCTACAGGTGTTCTAGCTACATTCATATCATCCTTGATAAATTTACCAAGAATTTTCTCAATATAATGTGATTGAGATAATGCATATCCGTCAGATGTTTTAGTAATTTTCATTCCTAATATAACATCTGCGACCCCCATATCTTTCATATCAAATCTTCTATTTAGCATTTGCTTAGTTGATTTGATCATATTTTGACGGATTCCAATGATAAGTATGTCATCCACATAAAGACAAACAATGACATATCCTGGGTCAGTGTTTTTAATATAGACGCACTTGTCACATTCATTTATCTTAAACCCATTCGTAAGCATAGCATGATCAAATTTTTCATGCCATTGCTTAGGAACTTGTTTTAATCTATAAAGAGATTTTACAAGCCGACAAACTTTCTTTCTTGCCCTGGCATTACAACCCCTTCGGGTTGCTCCATATAGATTTCTTCATTTAGATCACCGTTTAAGAAAGCTATCTTAATATCCATTTGATGTATTTCTAAATTAAACAACACTGCTATAGCAATAAGCATGCGAATGGATGTTATTCTTGTCGCAGGAGAATATGTGTCAAAATAGTCCAGACTTTCCTTTTGTCTGTAACCTTTTACTACAAGTCTTGCTTCAAACTTGTCTATTGAACCATCTGCTTTCATTTTCTCTTGAATATCCACTTATATCTAAGAGATTTAGAACCAGGTGGAAGATTTACCAATTCCCAAGTATGATTTTACATAATGGATTCAATTTCATTATTAACAGCCTCTTTCCACAAAAGTGCTTCAGGACCTATCATTGCTTCCTTAAAGCTTTGAGGTTCATTTTCTAACAGGTATGTCAGAAAATCTGGACCAAAGGATTTTGATGTTCTTGCTCTCTTAGGTTCATCATCAGTTAAATCCTGTTGGTCGAAACAATTACTAGTCTCTTGTGTTTGATTGTCATTAGTCTCTTGACTTTGTGTACAATCATAAGTTCTTTTCTGTGAACTTAATTCCTGTCCTTTCTTGTAAGGAAAGACATCTTCAAAAAATACAGAATTCCTTGACTTATAATAGTGTTCACATTTATATCAGGTATTTCTGATTTATAAGTCAGAAACTAATATGCACTACTATTCTGAGTATAACCAATAAACACACAATCCACTGTTTTTGGTCATATCTTAGTCTTTTTAGGAACATGAACTTCTACTTTTTCCAAACACGCTCACACTTTTAAGTATTTATAGAAGGTGGTCGACCTTTTTATAATTCATAAGGAGTGCTGTTGGTTTTCTTGTGGGGTATTCTGTTAAGAACATAATTAGCAGACAATATTGCTGCCCCCCACAAGTTCTGCAGTAAGCCTGAACTTAGTAACATGGCATTCATCATTTCTTTAAGGGTTCTATTCTTCCTTTCAGCAATTCCATTTTGCTGTGGAGAACAGGGTGCTGTAGTTTGGTGAATAATGCCATGTGGTGCACAAAATTCATTTAAAGGTGCATCATATTCACCACCCCTATCACTTCTAACGATTTTAATGGTTTTTCCAAGTTGATTTTCAACTTCTGTTTTGTAGAGTTTAAACATTTCTAAGGCTTCATCTTTACTTCTAAGTAAGTATATATAATAATATCTTGTGCAATCATCGATAAATGTTATGAAATACTTTTTGCCTCCTCTAGTTTGAAAAAATTTAAGATCACATACATCTGTATGAATTAATTCTAGAGGTTCGATTTTTCTTTCAATCGATTTAAATGGAGCCTTAGTTAGTTTCGCTTCTACACAAATCTCACATTTGTGATTAGGATCAATTTCAAACTTTGGTATATAATCCAAACCAATTAATCTATGCAAAGCATCAAAATTCACATGTCCTAATCTACCATGCCATAAATTCGACTCAAGAATATAAGCAAAAGATGTGTTATTCTTATTCATAGCAAGTTTTGGTACAATCGTTATTACATTCAATTTGAAGAGACCATCACTCATGTTTCCTTTACCAACATACATACCACTCTTTGATAATACAAATTTATCAAACTCAAATACAAGCTCAAAACCATTTTTACTTAACAAAGATCCAGAAACTAAATTCATCCGGATGTCTGGTACATGTAGTACATTGTTGAGGGTAAGTTCCTTTCCTGATGTCATCTTCAAGATCACATTTCCTTGTCCAGCCACAGTAGAAGTAGAAGAATTTCCCATGAAAAGTTGTTCACCATTTGCAGCCTCATTGTAAGTTGTGAACATTTTCTTATCCGCACAGATGTGACGAGTTGCTCCAGTGTCAACCCACTATTCTTTGGGATTTCCAACCAAATTAGCCTCAAACACCATAGCAAAGAGATTGATGTCATTTACCCCGTCAGAAATGTAATCTAATTCTGTCACATTGGCTTGATTAGTGGTCTTCTTGCTTGTACTTCCGTGATCCTTCTTAGGGCGGTGGCAATCAGAAGCTTGATATCCAGTCTTGCCACAGTTATAGCATTTTCCTTTGAACTTCTTATTGCCATTGTTGTCGCCTTGTTTAGGACCATCTCCAGTAAACTTCCTCTTTTTATTGTGTGGTTTGTGCACTTGTTCAACCACATTAGCCTTAGACTCAATGGGATTTTTCCCATTCCTCTTTTTAGCCTTTCAGTTATCTTCCTCAATTCTCAATCTTACAATTAATTCATCCATGGCCATCTCCTTACGTTTATGTTTTAAATAATTTTTGAAATCTTTCCAAGCTAGTGGTAACTTTTCCACTAAAGCAGCGACTTGGAAAGACTCGCTAAGAGACATACCTTAAGAATGAATATCATGCAAAATTATTTGAAAATTTTGAACTTGAGAAATTACCATTTGGGAGTCTACCATACGAAGTCCAGAAATTTACCGACAACAAATTTCTTTGTGCTAGCATCCTCTGTCTTGTATTTTTTCTCCAAAGAATCCCACAATTCTTTTGTTGTTTTCAGAGGGCTGTAAACATTATACAGCATGTTGTCAACGCCATTGAGGCTGTAGTTTATGCACAGGAAATCTGAATGTTTCCAAGCATCTACAGTGGCAACAACTTGCCGACCACTTTCATCCTCTCTAAGTACTGGAGCCTCTTCACAGGAGAAACCGGGCCAAATTTAGAGTTGTAAGATAGAATAGCATTTTCTGCTACCATCTTTTAAACTCAGTGCCATTAAATTTTTCAGTTTTTCTCCATGATTTATCGGAACTTGAACATGGTTCTGGATAGGGACCGGAGTCGTTGTAACGATCGGATTTGGAGTACTACTTTCAGCAGCCATTATATCTTATTACAAAAATAAAAAAAATAAAAAAAACCCAAAACGCAAATTAATTTTCTAGTTACTAAAACTAGAAAATAAATTATAACACAAAATAATTTTATTTTCCTTGTTACTAAAACTAGAAAAATAAAATACCACAATAATTTTCTGTAACACAAATTAATATTCTGTAATTGTTAATGACACCAGTATATTACTACTAGTTGTCAAAGAAAATAGACAGTATATTACTACTATCTGTCAAACAGTATATTACTACTATTTATTTTCCAACCAGAATATCACTTTGTGAAAACACAGAAAATTAAATACAATGAATGTAACGCCCCCAAAATAATACAATAAAGATAACTCATATGCGGAATAAATATGAGAAACAAAATACTTTCATACATCAGAGTTCACTGTTTAACAACCAGTTAAATGTCATATAGGCTTACATCTTTCCAAGTTATTGCTTGGTTACACAAATTAAGTCTCACTCATTACATCTTAAGCCCTTGGCTTTACAAATAACACACATACACACATAAAGCATAATTAAGAAGCTCTTGCTTCCTGAAAGTCCATCCATGCTATTGCATTGGAGGAAACATCTCACTTGCACCTGAAAATGATATTCTCATATAGGGTGAGCCAACAGCCCAGCAGAGATAATCTAAGACAATATATGAAGTTTAGCAAAGGTATAAATACCACGTACATAAACAATACCGATACTAAAACAACCACAAGGCCTGCATATTCATATGCTACTAAGACCTAACTATATCCCATTTTTCTTCAATTCGATCCCAATTCACATATGCTACTCAATTCATGAGTTAAATTCACAATCTTTCAACAACCAAAATGAGACTACAACTCAATGGTTTTTCCAACTATGCGATACAGACATAAACACTTCAAACTTTGCCATTTTACGGATATTTCGTCCGAATGAACCGACACCCATTTATATATGAAATTTCGGGTCTTTCACCCAGGACACTCTGGCCAACTTGATTTAAATGGAGTCCATCCCCTTTTTCCTCCCAAACAAATATACATATGCAATGTATTTATAAACATAATCATATATGGAGTACATCCCCTTTCTTCTCCCAATAAACATACATATACAATGTATTTATAACATAGTCATATTCAATGACACCAACAATGAATTAGCATTAAATCGCCTAATCCTCATGCAGTTTCTACAATAATCATAGCTATCCTCCACCGATAGCCCAACACAATTATTTCTAAAGAGATGTTCAATCTCAAAATAAATATTTTATTCAAAATTTACAATGGTGAGATAATACATATCCAATATCACCATCTTACCCATAAACTTCCAATTTCACATTTTCAATGCAAATTCCCAATTATTTATACAAAATAGTAATTTAATCAAAACTAGGGCAAAATCTCCCTCCTTCCAAATATCAACCCAAACACCAAAATCAACTAATTAGGTATAACAAGATCATATATTCAAGCCTCAAATTTATTTATCTCATGTTCATCAAACCCCTCTTTTCATTTCACACCCAAATCCTAGATTTGTTCCAAACCACAACCATATCTCATCATCTATACACAATAGCAAATAACTAAGCTAAAAACCATATTAGAGTGTAGAAATTCCCTACGTCAAGTGTAGAAACCAAAGCAACAAGGTGGAACTTCAAAGATGACGAAATCAATTACTTCTTAGATCAAAACGAAGCTCTTAAAGCCCTCTACCTTATTCTCAAAGACACTAGGGTCAAGAACACAATAGGTCTAGATGAAATCTTAGAGAGAATGTGAGTTTTAGAGAGAGAAGCAGTCGGATTAGGGTTTTGGGGAAAGAATGAAATCAAAAAGTGATGTAAAACATCACTGCTGCAATCTGATATACGCAGGCTCGCTCGAGCGAATGAGTTCTCGCTCGAGCGACTAGACACAAAAAGGTCGCCTCGCTCGAGCGCAGGAAACGTCGCTCTAGCGAACAATACAAGGCTTCAGGTCCACAACGCAGAAGCACGCTCGAGCGAAGGAAAGCTCGCTCGAGCGAAAAACACTAACCTTCAGGTCTTACAGAGATGTAGACACGCTTAAGCGTAAGAAGCCTCGCTCGAGTGTAGAAAGCCTCGCTCGAGTGAAGAACAAATTACACAAGGCACCCTCTAGCACAAGAAGCCTCGCTCAAGCGAAGAAGCAAAATTCTGGGCAACAACCATTTGTACTAAAAGACTACCAACCTGTTCCAAACTCGCCTAACAAGCCCCAAAACTCAAATTCAAAGAATTAAAGGGATGAAACAATACATAGACAACAATATACAATCACGAATCCAAGTCCGGAGCATAATAAAGGTCAGGGTAAAACCGAATCGCTATAATGAAGACACCAAAAATTAATCTGTCTTAAAATTGTTGGACAATCTTCACTGTATTTAATGAAATAAATTTTGTTTGTGTACTAAACAACAAACTGAATACAAAAGAAATATAGGAAATGAGAAAGATTGTTTGATTACAAAAATCAAACGAATAAATAAATAAAAATAGATTTTTATTTTGTTACAAAAAAAATATCAAAATCTGATTTAAATAAATAATAAACCAGAAAATAAATTAACAACTTACTTCATTAATTTCTTGAATAATATTCTGATCAAGTCTAGTGTTAGACACTGTGTCCTTATGACAGATTCGTCCTCTCCACGGTGCTTTCAGATGTTCGGACGTCTATCTCCTAGGATAAAATGATCAACAACGAATAAATGCAACACTACAATTTATTCGCACAACGAACACACTTAGTGTATACACTCTTTCTCACGAAATTTAATGCAACAAAATGCAGAGATTATTTGCAGAGGAGAAGTACGAAAATTGTGAATGAAAACATCAAATGAGGGCTAGTCTATTTATAGATGACTTGGTGGCTTTTCAATTTGAATCCAACAGGTAACAAATCTGTTTTGAACAGATACAGTACCTGTTCGGCACTATTTGAACAGATTCAACCTGTTCGGTTTGAATTTTGAATAGATAACCGAATATGTTCGGTTTATACAAGATAGAAATGGACCTGTTTGGGTGTAGCAATAATCTGGACACCATTTCAGAATTTTTCCAAAATTTAAATTCCAAAAAAAAAAAAAAAGGAAATTATTTGCTAAACTAAAGAAATGTGAGTTTTGGTTGGATGAAGTTGTTTTCTTAGGGCACGTGATCAACAAAGAAGGAATTTCAGTGGACCTGTAGAAAATAGAGGCAATTGTGAATTGGCCTACACTGACTAATGTGACAGAAGTTCGCAGTTTCATAGGCTTAGCTGGGTACTACAGGAGATTTGTGAAGAATTTCTCAAAAATACCTGTGCCTCTCACCCAGTTGACACGCAAAGGGCAATCATTTGAATGGGATGACGATAGAGAAGCTGCCTTTCATGAATTGAAAACAAGGTTGACCATTGCACCAATTTTGACACTACCTTCAGGTACGGAGAATTTTGTAATCTTCAGTGATGCGTCTTATAAAGGTTTGGGTTGTGTGTTAATGCAGAACGGAAAGGTTATTGCTTACGCCTCCCGACAGTTGAGGCCACACGAGAAGAATTATCCAACCCATGACCTAGAATTGGCCGCAGTTGTTTTTGCTTTGAAAATCTGGCGACATTATCTGTATGGAGCAAAGTGTGAAGTCTACACGGATCACAAAATTCTGAAATACTTCTTCACGTAGAAGGAGTTGAATATGCGACAGAGGAGATGGCTGGAACTGATAAAGGATTATGATTTAGAGATTCAGTAACACCCCGGGAAAGCTAACACAATTGTTGATGCCTTGAGCAGAAAATCAACGGGGAGCATGGCTTGTTTGCTTACTGAACAGAAAGAGATCTTGCAAGATTTTGAGAAGTTTGAAATTGAAGTGGTAATGTGTGAACAGGGCGGATTGATAGCCGCTATTACAGCCGAGCCAGCAATCATTGATGAAATCAAACAGAAACAGAAAGAGGATGAATTCCTCAAGAAGGTGATAGATGAATTTGAGACAAGTCCGAAAGTAGAGTTTGGCGTTGTAAATGAAGTGTTGAGATTTCGAAACCGAATGTGTGTCCCAGACATTCCGGAACTAAAGAAGAGGGTTTTAGATGAAGCCCACAAATCAGCATTTACTATGCATCCAGGTAACAATAAAATGTATCGGGATTTGAAACAGACCTATTGGTGGCCTAAGATGAAGAAAGAGATTGCAGAATATGTGTCCAAATGTCTTCAATGTCAGCAAGTTAAAGCTGAACATCAGAAACCAGGCGGTCTACTGCAACTTTTCCCTATTCCTGAATGGAAGTGGGAGCATGTGACTATGGATTTTGTTGTTGGCCTACCTCAGACTTCTCGAGGTATGGATTCTATTTGGGTTGTAGTTGATAGACTGACTAAATCTGCACATTTTCTACCTGTCAAAACTACATTTAGTGCTTATAGATTGGCTACTATTTATGTTGATGAGATCGTCCGTTTACACGGAGTTCCGGTATCTATTGTGTCGGATAGAGATCCGAAATTTGTATCTAGATTGTGGAAGAGTTTGCAGGAAGCTATGGGGACGGAACTAAGGTTCAATACTGCATTCCACCCACAGACAGATGGGCAATCAGAACGAACAATACAGATTTTGGAAGATATGCTTTGGATGTGTGCTTTGGATTTTCAGGGGAGTTGGGAAGACTATTTGCCACTTGCGGAATTTGCGTATAATAACAGCTTCCACTCCAGCATCGGTATGGCACTATACGAGGCTTTGTATGGTAGAAGGTGTAGATCACCAAATTGTTGGATAGAGGTCGGGGATAGAGCTTTACTTGGGCCTGAAATTGTGCAAGATACTTCGGAGAAAATCAAAACTATTCGGCAAAGGCTCAAAATAGCTCAGGACCGACAAAAGAACTACGTCGACGTTCGAAGAAGACCTCTTGAGTATGAGGTCGGTGACCACGTGTTTATCCGTGTGTCCCCAATGAAAGGCCAAGTCAGGTTTGGAAAGAATGGCAAGTTGTCGCCCCGTTACATTGGGCCGTTTCAAATTCTGGAAAGGCTTGGTCCAGTTACTTATAGAGTTGCTTTGCCACCAGGATTCGAACAAATCCATAATGTATTTCACGTGTCAATGTTGATGGGTTACCTCCGAGACCCGTTTCATGTGATTGATTATCACCGGGTAGCTATTGATGAAAATATGGAATACGCCGAATGGCCAGAACGAATCGTTGACCGACAAGTGAAACAACTGAGAAGCAAGTCCATCCCAATAGTGAAAGTGGAATGGAAAGAACACTATGGGACGGATGCCACTTGGGAAAAGGAGGATGAAATGCGACTACGCTATCCACATTTGTTTCCCGACGAAGGTAAATTAAGTTTGGAAGACCAAACTTCCTAAAGGGGGGAAGATTGTAGTATCCTTGTTCTGTAGTATGCTAATTGGTCCTTAACATGAATATGATTATGTGTTTGATATGATTTTGTGTGCCATTAAGTGAAAATATGTGGTTTTGAATTTCTATCTGTTCACCGTAGGAATATCTGTTTGATTGTCTGCTTTGGGAATTAAATTGAAGGCCTTATCGGCCACGAAACCCGAAATCGATTACGCCATTGTGATTGACATAATTTTTAAAGCCTACGGTGAAATTTAATTGGAAATTGATTCGGATCAGATTAAATTGATTAAAATAATGACTTAGTGCTCAAATCATTTAATCTTAAAATAATATGACTAAAGGAGCTTCTTATTAAGGGCATTATACACCCAATTCTCCCTTTTGGTATTCATTTGGCTGATTTAACTCTAAGAAAAGGAGAGAGGGTCGGCTTAGAGAGAAGGAGAGCTCACAATTGAAGTTTGATCTTAAAAGCTTGGAAATCTTAAAGATTACTGAAGAATTTGCTATAGATTAGAAGAATTGAACCTCTAGGTAAGCAAGTGAGCATGAATTCATGAGTATATGTTTGTAGATTTGTGTATTCGAGCTAGTTAGGTAATCAAGAGCAAGAATTAAAATGAAATTGAGTTGGTTTTGGTGATTTGGAGATCAATGGATGCATGCACGTGTGTAATTGCTTTGAATTTGTATAGTTGAGCATGAAAGGTATGATCCATGTAAGATTTTGGGTAGAGTTCATGCTTGTGATCACCATTTGCACCATTTGAGTTGGTAATGAGAGTTATATCTCACATGCATGTACAATTTATAAGAATATGAGTTTGTTATGTTGGAAATGGGTTTGATGTGAATTGGGACATGCATGTGACTAAATTGTGAAATTGAGCTTCATAATGTTGTAATTTGGTGTTTGTACCATGTTAATGCATGTATATGTGAGGTTGGAGCCAAAATCAAGCATTTAGAGCCTTTGAATATCAAGTTGGAGCTCAAGAACATGTTCTGGAAAACCCAGAAAATTTGATGTCCGCTTGAGCTGGGGAAACCGCCGCTCGAGCGTGAATTTCATGCTTCCAATACTTTTGCAGACTTGGATGTCCGCTCGAGCGGAGAAGTTAACGCTCGAGCGGGGAGCTATGTAGACAGACCTTCAGCTCGAGCGCTATACTTCACGCTCGAGCGTAATTTTGATGCATCCAGCACTTTTGCAAACCTCATGGGTCCGCTCGAGCGGGGAATTCCACGCTCGAGCGGGGACCCTATTTTCTGAAATTTTGTAAAGGCATTCTGAGTTTCGTTTTCTGTCCTCTTTCATTCTAAGTACTCTTAGGCATGCATGGAGCATTGTAATTGTTAAAGAGATAAGAATAAAGCCTAAAGAGGAAAATGTGAATTTAGAACGGATTAAATTGTTTTTTGTAACCCTTTTGTTTCATGGAATGTGTAGGGTCGAGCTCCAGGCAAACCAACCAAACCGATCACTGTGAGTAATACCTTAACAAAGATATCTGAAGTTATGTTGTTGTCCAAATTACTTTACTTACTTATGTAAGTTTTATAAGTTCATTGATTCGATTGGTGGACAATGTTGCTATGCCAAGTGAATGGGCCAGAGGCCGTTTTGACATGAATGAATGGGCCAGAGGCCGTTTTGACACGAATGAATGGGCCAAAGGCCGTTTTGACACGAATGAATGAATGGGCTAGAGGCCGTTTTGACATGAATAAATGAATGGGCCAAAGGCCAGTTTGATACGAATAAGTGAAAGGGCCAAGGGCCAGTTTGACATAAATGAAAATATGGATTGGGCCCGAGGCCGTTTGAAGCATGTTGTTCTACATACCGTTTGTATAACTTCTTTATTTGATATTATTCACTGGGCTTTCGCTCACGCTCATTCATATGTTTGTAGGTGAGCCAAGAGAAGTCCAAACCCAGCCCTAGTGAAGTCTGTAAGGAACAACACAGGTTTTGAAGAGTCAGCCCTTGCGTCTCATGCACGAGACCCGTCTTCGCCTTTTTGTCATTCTGTTTTATTTTGTCATGTGGGCGAAGTCTTTGAATATGTTGTATATAGTTTTCTTGGGTTGACTTAGACATATATGATCCTGTATGTACAGAACCTTGTGTAGTATATATTTTGGTTGTGAGTTATTAATATGCATATGTATGGTTTGTTATGATGTGCCATATAAGCACATCTCTATGGACAAAGTTTTAAACTGCTTCCATTTGGCCCCCATTAACTTTGTTAATATACATTTGGTTTGGTTTGAGGCCATAGGTAATCTCATGATTACTGGCCGGTTATGTCCTCAACCCACGGGGGTGGGTTCGGGTCATGACAGCTTGTGTTTGGAAGGACATTGTCAATTATTCCTTAATGGGTTTAATTGGCTATATTCTTCTCTATTTCGTGATAATGGATTTAATGTATTTTTTGAAAAATATATGATTTTAATATTTATAGATTTTGCATGTTATGGTGATTTGGTTAAAATTTAGTTTAGTTCATGACCATTGTTGAATTTAACAAATGGAATGTGTGGAAAGTGAATGATATATTCTATGTGAAGAAAAAGTGAGATTATTGTGTTGTTCAACATTACTTGAATTGAGATCTTTTAATCTATTACTGGTGTATCTTAATTCCACGGTCTTCCAATTTATTGTCGTTGTTGAATTAGTAAGCTTTTGGCTTCTATAATTTTTGGATTTCAGCTAGATTTTTCTATGTTGTTCATATTAACTTGGAAATATTATCACATATCAGGGGCCCTTGCTTGGGTTTTGATCCTCACTAAAGTAATTGTCATTGTGGATTGTAACTCTGAGTTGATTGGACATGTTGAAAATTAAATTGACAATTTCTCTTGTAGTGTGGCAGGTATAACTATCATTGTGGATTGTAACTCTTAGTTGATTGGATATGTTGAAGAATTAAATTAACAATTTGGCTTACAATGTGGCAGGTATATATGAGTTTAATATATGGGATTCAGGTCTTGTTGAGCCAAGTTTCTATATGCAACTATGTTGATTCTCATAATTATTCATACTTTTTTGCAAATAATTTCTTTTTTATATGCAGTCTACCCATGGTGGCTAGTTAGTAGCTCATTCTTGAATAAAAAATTGATTCACTGAACAAGTCTAGAAAATGAAATAAATATATCAAGAACTCAATAAAAATGCAATCATCTCCAGGAACAAAATGTTGTTATGCTTAATAGCTTTAGTGTGATCTATATTTGTATGAATTATGCCCTTTGCTCAAGTAGTTTTTTCTTTGGTAAAAGACATGAAGTTTCTTGTCATAGATGTTACAAAAATGCAACTTTGTTGATTCTCATGGAACCTTGCATAATTTATTTATTTTTTTTTTAAATAACTTCTTTTTTCTTTCAACTGTCATTCGTATTACTTTTAATTATTCTTCATTTTGATGAGTTTGATCCAATAATTTTTTTTAAGGCTAGAAATAGTTGGAATGGGTTATTGACCTCCTAGATGGAACCTTTTCTCTCTCACATATTATACTCACTTTCTCCAAGTTTGTTGAGAAGGCACATATTAATTTGTATATGATAGATATTACTAGGTGTGCATATAATTGTTGATTATTTTTCATTGTTGAATGTATGATCAAGTCCTTTTACTAAATTCTCTGGCTTTTTATGAACCAACAATCAATTCCTAAATGAATTATTTATATTTTTTATTTTATTTTTGTGGTGTTGATATACTAATTGGGGTTTGTGAAAAATATTATAGGGTTTTGAGGGTCGTTGAATTCAGTGGCTAATGCTAATGCACCTAAATGAGTTGTCTCTTTAGAGTGTCAATGGTTTCTTTATTGAGTTACAATATGTTTTCTTTATTGAGTCTCAATGGTTTCTTTATAGAGTGCCTATACATTTTCTCGGTTAATTTATAATCTCCATGGTTACTTGATAATGAGTTTCAATTTTTGTTTCTTCTTCTCAATTATGCTACGTAAGGTCCCAAATTTCATAGTAGGTTTTTCTATTTTTGTTCTCATTCTTAATTGTAGTGTTCACTGTGTTCACAACTCAGAGCTTTGTCTTACGACCTCTACATGTAGACACTTTGTACACATTTCTCTCAAAGAAAATATAATTGTTTGTGGCTTGGCTCCTTTTCTCTTTCATTTCCTCTCTAAATCCATTATTTGAGAATTTGATTCAGCATATTTTGTTTATTTGGGTATAATAATAAATAAATAAATAAAGGGTTATGTGCGTGCCTATATGTAATATGTATACTTTGTATTCTATAAAATGTTTCACCTAACGCAGTACATGTTGTTCCCCCTATAATTGCTGGAATTTATAAGGTTCTCTAGAAGTATATTCTTTTTTTGTTTTCTCTTTTGAATATGTTCTATTTTGTCTATTTTTGTTAACAGTGGTGATATTTTATACTTATTTAAATTTCTTTTCATTATTTAGAGACATACTTTGGACTTGTTGAGTAGAATATTCATGCAAAAATCAAGATGATTGGACATTGGTAGCTATATGTTCGAATCATATTTGTTTTAAAATAATGGACGACAAATATAATTTCAATAATAATCATCCATTTTTTGTAATACAATTTCATATTTTTACTTCGTTAAGGTTGGCTTATACAATAAAATACACCTATGGAGACAGACGACATGTAATTAGGACATGTAGGCTGAAAGTTAGTAAAATACTCCTTAAACTTAGTCGAAAAACGGCGTTCGGGGGTGAAAATGTGAAACAGCCCCTAAACCACTCTGGGGATGTCACAAGAAGATTGATCGTGACAAATATGACCTGTGGGAACGAAAGACATGTAATTAGGACATGTAGGTTGGAAGTTAGAGTAAAAAACGCCGTAAACTTTGTCGAAAAAGGACGTCCGATGGGAAAAATTGTGAAATAGCGTGCGAACCACTCTGGGGATGTCACAGGAAGCTTGCTTGTGATAATTCGACTTGTGGAGATAAACAACATGTAATTAGGACACATAGGTTGGGGGTTAGAGTTCAAAACGCTTTAAACTTAGTTGAAAAAAGGCGTTAGAGGGGGCAAAAATACGAAACGGTGCGTAAACCACTCTAGGGATGTCACCGGCAGCTTGCTTGTGACAAGTACGACCTGTTGGGACATATATATGGGATGTAATTAGGACACGTATGTTGAGAATTAGAGTAAAAAACGCCTTAGACTTAATCAAAAAAGTGCATTAGGGGGCCGAAAATGCAAAACAATCTCAAACCACTGTGGGGATTGCGCGGGTAGCTTTCTCGTGCCTAATAGAACATCTGGGGACATAGGTTGGGACATACGGCCTGTGAGTAGGACACATAGGTTAGGAGTTAGAGCTGAAAATGCCTTAACTGAAAATTTTCATTTCGAGAGGGGAAAACTTGGGAGAAACTTGTTCGGACATGCAACATATGATTACGACTATAATTATATAATTTTCTTTTATAATTTGAAATGATGACGTTATTCAATCAATACTAATGGTTAATTTTATTTTTACAGATGGTTTTTGGCATGGAAAAGTGGATATTCTTTATTTGTGTGCGGAGGACATTGTTTTTTTTTTTTTATAATCCATTATTATGTTGTCCTTTGTTTTTTTTTTGGATCACTATTGTTCATACAGATAACTATTGGCGTGGTACAAATTGGTTTTGGCATAGAACATATTACTTTTGGCATGGTATAGATTACCATTTGACATGGTATTGTGGATTTTTTTTTTTTTTTTTTTTTTGTGTGTACGGCAGACATGATTTTTGTATAATCATCTGTTTTGTATAGAATTCTTACTTTAAGTTGGATTATGCTTGATTCGTATGGAATTTCTATTATATTTCAAATTTGACATTAAAAGTTATATTTTCTTGGATTGTTATTACTTTCTTCATATACAAGGTACATGTTGCATAAAATAAATATTAAAAAAAAAAACTAAAGAAATTTTTTGACGATTAAACATTTAGTAGCCAAAAAGAAGTGAAGTTGTTGGTGACTAACCAATTCGTAGCCAAAAGGAAATCAAGGCTTTTTCGTGATTAAATATTTGGTAGCCAAAAGAAAAAAAATATTTTTGGTGACTAAATAGTTTGTAGTAAAAAAAAAAAATAAGATGAAAAATAAATTTTATTTCGCGACTAAATATTTAGTAGCCCAAAAAATTTGAAGTTTTTGCCTACAAAAATTTAGTCGTCAAAAAAACCGTCGATATTTTTACAACTAAACATTTAGTCACCAAAAAAGCTACAATCTTTTGCCTACAAAAAAGTTTGGTTGCTAGCTAAAGGAGTCAATTAGATGATTGGCTACAAAATTAATTTGTCGCTGATAATGGAAAAAAGAATTGGCGAATATATATTTTAATCACTAAATAAAACATAGTAGTGATAAAATTTATCTACGACTAAAAATTTAGTCGATAAAAGTTCAAATTAAATTTATAGAAAAATTTATGGCGACTAAATTATTAGTTGCCGAACGATATTCATTGGCTACTAAAATAATTTTAGTCGCCAATACTTTTCCCGACATATAGCAACCCTGGTTTTGACTCGTCTCTTGTGGTGTTCCGGACTCGGAATTGTATGGTTTGGACGGTAGTTCATGTCTTGCTCCCCTTGTCTTCCTCTTATTGTTGGTTATTGGGTTGTAGCTATGTGTTTGGAACATGTTGGTTCCTTGTTTTTCCAAGCCTTTGTTGCCTAGAATTTGGCTCTTCCGCTCGAGCGGGCATTCTTGCGCTCGAGCGGGCTTCACAAATTTTGCTCCACGTTCGAGTAGGGACTGTGTCTGCAACAATACTAGGAGAGCGTATTTCACGCTCGAGCGCAGGGTTTCACGCTCGAGTGGGAGTCTGTGTCTTACGCTCGAGTGGAGATTTCTACGCTCGAGCATACCATGTTATAACAAATCGTGAAAGTGACAATTCAGATCATTTTCTGCATTCTCTCTCTCTAAAAGTCTCCAAATTTCCAGATCTTGAGCTTCTCTCTCTAGAAACTCACCTTCTCTCTAAGATTTTATCTAAATCCATTGAGTTCTTGACCCTAGTGTCTTTGAGAATAAGGTAGAGGGCTTCAAGAGCTTCGTATTGATCTAAGTAAAAGTGGGTTTCGTCATTTTTGGAGTTCAACATTGCTTTGCTCGTCTTTTCTTCTTGAGGTAGGGAATTTCTACACTCTAATATGGTTTTTAGCTTAGTTATTTGCTATTGTGTGTAAATGATGAGATTTGGTTGTGGTTTGAACAAATCTAGGATTTGGGTGTGAAATGAAAAAAAGGGTTTTTGATGAAATTGGCATAAGTGGGTTTGAGGTTTGGATACAAGGTTGTATTGTGCCAAAATAGTTGTTTTTGGTGTTTGGGTTGATATTTGGAAAGAGTGAGATTTTGCCCTAATTTTGATTAAATTATTATTTTGTATAAATAATTGGGATTAACATTGAAAATGTGAAATTTGAAGGTTGTGGTTATAAATGGTGATATTGGATATGTATTATCTCACTTATGGAAGTTTTGAATAAACTATCTATTTTGATATTGAACATTTCTTTTGAAATAATTGCATTGGGCTATTGGTAGTGAATAGCTATGATTGTTGTAGAAATTACATGAGGATTAGGCGATTTAATGCTAATCCATTGTTGATGTCATTGAATATGACTATGTTATAAATACATTGTATATGTATGTTTATTGGGAGGAGAAAGGGGATGTACTCCATATATGATTACGTTTATAAATACATTGCATATGTATATTTGTTTGGGAAGAGAAAGGAGATGGACTCCATTTAAAGCAAGTTGGCCAGAGTGTCCTGGGTGAAAGGCCCGAAATTTCATATATAAATGGGTACCGATTCCTTCCGACGAAATATCCGTAAAATGGCAAATTTGAAGTGTTTATGTTTGTTTTGCGTAATTGGAAACTATTGAGTTGTAGTCTCATTTTGGTTGTTGAAAGATAATGAATTTAACTTATGAATTGAGTAGCATATATGAACTTGAAATGAATTGAAGGAAAATGGAAATGAGGTTTAGTCTTAGTGGCATATGAATATGCAGGCCTTGTGGATGTTTTAGTATCAGTCTTGTTTATGCACATAGTATTTATACCTTTGCTAAACCTCATATATTGTGTTAGATTATCTCTACTGGGATGTTGGCTCACCCTATACGGGAACATCATTTTCAAGAGCAGGTGAAATGTTTCCTCCAAGGCAATAGCGTGGATGGACTTTCAGGAAGCGAGAGCTTCTTAATTATACTTTATGTGTGTATGTTTATTATTTGTAAAGCCAAGGGCTTAAGATGTAATGAGCGAGACTTAATTTGTGTAACCAAGCAATGACTTGGAAAGATGTAAGCCTACATGGCATTTAACTGGTTATTAAACAGTGAACTCTGATGTATGAAAGTATGTTGTTTCTCATATTTATTCCTCATATAAGTTATCTTTATTGTATTATTTTGGGGGCGTTACACGACAATTAGTCAACGACCAACTGGGTGACTAAATAATTTAATTGGGAATTACATTCATCGACTAAATATGATTTTTAACGATTAAAAATTTAGTTTTCAAATGTGCAATTTCTTATAGGCCCCGTTTCTTTGGAGAGTTAGAGGGGGGATTGGGATTGGTAGTGAGGCGGGACCCACTAATATTGTGTTTGTTTTGAGAGATGGGAAAGGGATTGATAGTGAGCTCCGGATTAGGATGGGACTCCCAAAGGGGATTCGAATGGGCCTCCAGGACTTGTATTAGAAAAGTAGTCCGGCGGACTAGAAATTTATTTTTTTTATTTTATTTTTTACATGTCGAGCATTTTGTTTTTTGAACATTAATGTTTATTTTTTTATTTTTTTTGTTAAGTAAAAATCATTATTTTATTTGTTTTAATTTTTTTTGGAAATTTTTTATTTTATTTTTATTTTTTAAAATTTTTTTACATGTTAGGCATTTTTTTTAAAACATTAATGTTTAATGTTTTTGTATTTTTTTTATTTGTTTTATTATTTTATATAAAAATATTTTAACAATCCCTACACTAACAGCTATCATCAAAACAAACACAATTTTACTTAATCCCCTCACTATCAATCCCCTCACTAACAATCCCCTCACCATCAATCCCCTCCATTCTACCTCTGAAAACAAATAGGGCCATAGTGTGTAACTAGTTTATTATCCTAATTAATTTCAATAGACTTGATTAACAAATAGTAATTTTACAATTGAGTGAATTTTTTTTTATAATTCAGTAACTACCGGGTACATGTATGACATGTTTGTTGACATACCCATTCTTCATATTTTCAAGATAATTATAGATGAGAATTTTTATATTTTTTTGCAAAATATATATTATTTACAAGCCATTTTCATAATTTGGTGGTGTTAGTGTAAAAGGCGGTACCGTTTCTCCAATCCATTTGAGTCCAATTATAATTGAATTTGTAGGATAAAAGTCATTTAAATTATGATGAATTTCTCAGATAAATTTACATAATTATTTAATGCTAATTGAATTTATAAATATTTATACACAAACATCAACATACACCATTATAACCTCACAATCGCTACAATCATCACTAATGTTGTTGGTACCATCATCACCAGCACTGTCACCACCACCACCACCACCATTATGAAGCCACCACTGCTATTACTACCATTTTCATTATCATTGTCATTGTTATCATAAAACATACCATCATTTCAACTAGCACAAAAGCTGTACAAACCAGTTTCTAAATTATCTCAACATGCTGTTCTACTTTAATGGACCTCTCCTCCCCAAAGGACATATGATTCATCTTACCAAATAGCCACTAGAAGGATACACCAAACACATCCATAAATTCTTTACATGCAGATAAACAAAAGAGGGAAAATGAATGCAACAAGACCTAATTGCCGCCAATTTAGCCAACGACTGACATCTACACTCCAACCTGGTTTTACACTTTATGTAAAGAAGATAACAATTTAAAATAGACTACTGGGATACATGGGCTTTCCTCTTTTCTCATGTATAAGTTTTCCACATCAAAGTTGATAAAACAAAAATAAATAAATAACTAGCAAGTGCACCAACACCATGAAGTAATCTGTTGTAACTAGTAGAAAAAAGAAATCGCTAATGTGTACCTTTTGTCCCCGTGCAAGTAAACTGGTCAGATTGCTTTTCAAACTCCTCACGTGCTCAAGATTCTTGGTGCTAACATTCCTCACCAGTTCATCCAATACAGGGTAAGCATCTCTCTCAAGGTCTGTTACACTATAGTCCAAATATGTAAGACAACCTTCAATGCAATCTCAAGAACTTGAAACTCAAATGAGAGGTCACACTGCAAACCTTCAACGGCTTCAGGAACGGGTAACCATTGTCCCCCAGATGATAATTGCATTTCATTATCTTGTACATCCATTTGACCCCCCCTTGACTTTTGGACACGCTTTTATGAGGAAGTCGTTGCCGCAGCTGATCCACAAACGAAAGAACCTCCCAGCGAAGAGGATCAAGCAATAGCACTTCTTCAGCTGTAACTATAGCCTTTATAAACTCTAAGTTGACAACCATAGCTTTCTCCCTAGCTGCAGAAGGGAACAATACAAATTCACTCTCATCACAACCAATCATTACATACAAACATATGAATCTATGCAGGTATCACTAGCAGCAAATGAAAAATAAATAAATAAATTCCACCCAGATCATCATAACATAAAAGAGATTAAGGATTTTCTTGATGAGTTGATGTTGGACTACATGAACAGAAAAAAGAGAATCTATTAGGGATAAACAAACAAAAAGAGATGGGACTACGGAATTGTTTGGCAACCCCATTAAATGCTTAAGTCTAAAAACTTTTAGTGACCTATTAAGTTTGTTAGTTAACATGTTCAAACTCAAAATTTTACATCAAAGAGATTGGACTCATCACTAAAGGATATATGTGATTTTGACTTGTATTTATAATGGATAAACTTAAACTTTCAAAACAAGCAATACTTGCGAATGTTTAGTACTACTAATATAGCGATCCCGGTTTTTACCCCTTGTTGTACAGTGATCCAGACGTGTGTCCGTGGATGTTAGTAATGATTATTATCTTGTTTACATCCTTTCCTGCTTTGTATTTGAGTTATAGGATGTGTTGGGCAGGCTTGTTACAGGTTGGTTGTGTTTGGGAGCCAAGGGTTGCTGCCCAGAATTTTGGGTCTTCGCTCGAGCGAGTAGTTCTTCGCTCGAGCGAGCTTCTGTCTTTGGTCCTTCGCTCGAGCCAGGGTTTGGTCGCTCGAGCGAGAGTGGAGTTTTGTGTCTGGTGGCTCGAGCCAGAGTGTCTTCGCTCGAGCGAGCGATTGCGTCTAGTTCAGGACCTGAGAGTTGCATTTCTTGGCTCGAGCGAGATTTTCTTCACTCGAGCGATCTGGTTTTTCTTCGCTCGAGCGAGCGTTCCGTCGCTCAAGCGTGCGTCTGGTTGCAGACCTGTAGGTTCGAGTTGTTGGCTCGAGCGAGCATCTTGTCGCTCGAGCGAGGTTATGGGTAGTTGGCTCGAGCGAGACTTTCTTGGCTCGATCGAGGTTTTCTGTGTCTGGTCGCTCGAGCGACCAAGTCTTCGCTCGAGCGAACCTGTTTTATATCAGCAGACAGCAGTGATTTCAAACATAACATTTTCATCTCTTTTCATTTTAAAACCCTAGATCTGAGACCCTCTCTCTCTAGACTTGCCATCTCTCTAAATTTTCATCCCTTTCTAGTGTGAATCTACCCTAAGCTCTTTGTTAAAAAGGTAGAGGGTGTTGAGAGCTTTGATTTAATCTGAAAATTTGGCGATTTGGAGCATTTTGGTTTTTGGTCTTCATCTCCATTGGAGCTCAAACTTTGAGGTAGGGATACCCTACTCCTCCTTATGGACTTTGTCTTTCAATTTTAGCTTTTGATACCTTGGGTGTTGTGTGATTTCACAAAAGTGTGGGTCTTTTGTGTAATTTTACAAAAGTTGGGTTTTGTTTATAATAAACCTTTATGCAAAATTGGCATGGAAAAGTGAGATAGATGATGGGTTATGGGTGAATGTGGAACCTTAGGGTTGTTTTGTTAATTATGGGAATTTGCCCTATTTAATTGAAATGTTGATTTTATATCCATTTGATGCATTTATTTCCTGTTTAGAAATAACTGCTTTGGGCTATCGGTGGAGGATAGTCGTGATTGTTGTAGACAATGCATGATGATTAGGTAAACGGAAACTAATTATCAGGATGTGTCATTAAGTATGACGGTAAAAGGGATACATTAAATTTATGTACGGATTGTTAATGTGTATAATAATTGTTTATATGCATTGTGTTGTAATTGGAGGAGATAGGGGATGTACTCCACGGTTTAGGGGAAGATAGGGGATGGACCTCTAAACCGGATGTTCTTTGGGAGAAGATAGGGGATGGACTCCATAGATACAGCTCATATGCTTATCTATTATTATGATGATACAGCTCTTATGCTTATCTCTGGAAGTGTGATATAGCTCTTATGCTTATCTGTGGATATGTTGGTATAGCTAATATGCTTATCTAATGTGAAATGGGAAAATGTTTAATATGAGTTACTGTCTCACTAGTGTTGATTGGCCAGGTTCTGAGCCATGGTTATGAAATGGAAAATGAAAGGTAACATAGACCTGCAAGTCATGTAAATGTAATGCGATATAATTGGTTGTAGCAATGTTGGCCATCTATCAATTGCCAATCTTGTAGTCATTGTTCATAGCTGGTTTAGTGTATTTCTATTGGGCTGTGGCTCACCCTATATGGGAACATTATTTTCAGGTACAGGTAGCATGCCACCTCCAAGGGCTTAGCTTGGATGGATATGAGAGTTGAAGACTTTCTTTTGATCATTTTGTTTGTGTTACATGTATACCAAGCCAAGGGCTTACTTTGTATAGAGTTAGTACTCTCCTTTTGTGTAACCAAGTGTTAACTTGGAAAGCTGTAAGCCTTTGGGGCACTCGCTTTTGTTGTTAACATGTAATACTTATGTAATGAAACACTCTGATGAATAGAAGGATGTTGATCTTTTATATATTAAAGCATGTCTTTGTTGATGGGTTTTATGATTATTTTTGAGGGCGTTACAATTAATGAGGTTTCACAAGACCCGCAAGTGTGAGCCTTCCTGTTCTATTGAGCTAACACCCTTCCATCCTTGCCTTATTTCATTTTTAATTTTAGAAAAATCCATATTCCTACTCATTCTTCCCAAAACTCCAACTATAATAAGTAATCTAAACTCAAACTCATGTATTACGCCACTCATACTCAGTAAAAGCAGCCATATACCCTGATTTTAATGGCTGGATGTGCTGTATCAATTTCCGCAATAGAGCTCCGCCACAATGCTTCCATGTGTGAAAGATGCTACACAAATAGATTGACAAAGTGATTGTAAGATGAATCACTCATCCAATTTCCACAACAAGAGGACAAGCAAAACTCAAGAGGTACGAACTATAAAATAATCAGACATAGAAAAACCTGTGATTTGCGGCCGAGATCGATAGAGAGAGACCGAGATTGTCAGATAAAAACCTGTGATTTGCAATCGAGATCGATAGAGAGAGGAAGAAAGACCGAGAGAGAAACCTCTGATTTGCGGCAGCCGAGATCAATAAAGAGAGACCGAGATTGACAGAGAGGGAGAAAGACCGAAGCGAGGGACCTGTGAAATTGAAAAACCCTAAACCCTAATTTTGAAATTGAAAATCCTCAAATCATAACTCAAATCCGTAATATCTGAACATGTACCTGAAATTAGGCAGTGTGAGGAAGAGGTACGAGAGCTCCGACCAGAGGGAGAGGTGAGATGGTTTCGTCTGCTTTGTTCGTCGGTCTTCATCGACCGGACGGAGCAATGGCCGTCGCAAGCAAAGCTGTCGCTCTGAATGACTACTCTTCCCTCCATCTTCTCTTCATGTTCTCTTCTTCGTCTTCACTCTTTCTCTCTCAAACGCATCTCTCTCTGTCTCTCTCTCCAGCTAGTTTTTGCTCTTTTTTTTTTTTTTTTTTTGGGAGGGAGTAGAAATTTAGGCCAAATTTTAGGAGGGAATTTTAATGTAGGTAAATTTTTGAAGGTTTGTTTTAAATATTGAGGAGAAATTTGAATTTGGAACAAAATTTTGTAGTAAGAATTGGTCTTAATTTATACATTTTTTTAAAATTTTATTATTTATGTTTGTAATTTTACCTTTATTAAAGTTTAATTAATATTCTAAATGCAAAAATAAATTTAGGAACTTTTTTTATTTTAATCCATAATTAATAATTATATTTAAAAATAATTGCTATTATGTTGTTAATAATTTATTGTTTAATTATTAATAGTTATTACAAATAGTAACAAATTTAATTAATATTAACATTAAAGTAATTTAATATTTTAAATTAATAATTTAATAAAATAATTATTTGAACTGTTATAGTTAGTTAATAATTTTTTTAGTCACTTAACAATAGTCCTATTGACTAGATGTATTCACTTACAGGACTGATAAATTTATCAATAAGACTTAATGGGTAATAAGTCCCAAAAGTAGGACCTATTAGTAATTTATCTTAATTTTTTTTGTTTATTTAATAATTACAAAATAAAATTAAAACTTGGTAATATTAACATTAAAGAAATTTCACGTTAGTTACGTGTCTAACCATTTGCAAGAGCTACTATGGTGATTTGTGCCGGTGGGGATGTGCGACGGTGGTGAGCAACGGTAGATAGCAACGGTGGGGGGGTGAGCGTCAGTGGTGAGCATGGGTGAGGTTTGGTGGTGACTGTTTTGTGTGTGTGAGAGAGAGAACAGAGAAAAAAGTGTTTGTGTGAAACAGAAAATAGGGGTGCAGGCGGCAATAAAATTTTCAACTTTTAGCGACTAAACTATTATTTGTTGGAAAATGTTAATCAATAACGACTAAACTTTGATAGCCAAAAGTATAATTTGGCTACTATTTTTTTTGTTTTTTTGTCGTTGGCAAAAATTGAACATACAACGACTAAATTTTTTTAGTCATCAAAAGTATATATTTGCTGACAAAATTATTTGATAGGCAAAGAGTAACCCAAAAATAAGCTTGTTATTTGGCAAATAAACTTCCTTTTCTTGGCAAATAATTGTATACGATGACAAAAACACGAATTAGTAGCCTAAAATTTAGACTCACGCCAACTAAAAAAAATTTAGTTGCCTAAAGCTATCATGAGGTATCAATTTACTTCTCTTCACTGAAACTAGCATAAAGTCTCACTTTATCTCTCTCCCTATGAAACTATCACGAAGTATTACTCTACTACCTAAACTATAAAATGATACAATTAAACCCTTCAATAAATATACTAATTTGCTTGCTATTCCGTCTTTGGCATTTAATTTTATACGTTCTACTCATTTACTAGAAATTTCACTTTGCTAATAGTTAAATTACACCTAAACATTAAGGCTAAATTTCTCTATTTGAAGAGAATGAGATTTCACTAGTTGAAGATAATTAAATAATTATTACTATCAAGTTTTAATTAAATAATATTAAAGTTTTGGTAATTACATTATAGAATTAATTAGACAACAAATTAATTAAGAAAATGAAATTATCGTTAGCTAATTTAAAATATAGTGACAATCACTTGTTGTTCCAATGAATCCATTGACGAGATCTCTCTTTAACTCATAAGTTTTCCATTTATTCGCTAGTTCGTCTTTGCCTTTAATTTTATAATTTTTAGTTCTTTAGTAGAAATTTCACTTTTTTAATAATTTCACCTAAATATTAAGGTTAAATTTCACTATTTAAAGATAATGAAATTTCACTAGTTGAAATGATGGTATGCTTTATGTTAACAATGACAATGATAATGAAGGTGGTGTAATAACAATGGTGGCTTCATAATGGTTGTGGTGGTGGTGACAGTGACAGTGACGGTGGTGGTGATGATGGTTGCAACAATATTAGTGATGATTGTAGCAATTGTGAGGTTATAATCGTGTATGTTGATGCTTGTGAATATTTACAAATTCTATTAGCATTAAATAATTATGTAATTTTATGTGAGAAATTCGTCATAATTTAAATGACTTTTATCCTACAAAGTCAATTATAATTGGATTCAAATAGATTGCACAAAGGGTACTGGCTCTTACACCAACACCGCAAATTATGATAATAAATTTTAAATAATATATACTTTGCAAAAAAATATAAAAATTATTATTTAGAATTATCTTGACACTATGAAGCATGGATATGTCGACAAATATGTCATATCCGTATCAGGTAGTTACCAAATTATTAAAAAAATTTCCCACTCAATTTTAAAATTACTATTAGTTAATCAAGTCTATTGAAATTAATTAGGGTAATAAACTAGTTATACAAGAAATTGCACATTTAGCAACTAAATTTTTAGTTGCTAAAAATCATTTTTTAGTCACCAAATGTAATTCCCAACTAAATTATTTAGTCGCCCAATTGGCTGTTGACTAATTGTCAGGAAAAGTATTGGTGACTAAAATTATTTTAGTAGCCAATGAATACCCTTCGGCAACTAATAATTTAGTCGCCATAAATTTTTCTATAAATTTAATTTAAACTTGTACCAAAAATTTTTAGCCGTACATAAATTTTGTCACTACTATGTTTTATTTAGTGACTAAAATATTTAGTCACCAATTCTTTTTTCCATTATCAATGACGAATTAATTTCATAGCCAAACATCTAATTGACTCCTTTGGTGACCAAACTTTTTGTAGGCAAAAGATTGCAGCTTTTTTGATGACTAAATGTTTAGTCGTAAAAAATATCGACGGTTTTTTTGTCAACTAAATATTTTGTAGGCAAAAACTTCAAATTTTGTGGGCTACTACATATTTAGTCATCAAATAAAATTTATTTTTCGTCTTTTTTTTTTTGGCTACTAATTATTTAGTTGCCAAAATCTTTTTTTTCTTTTCGCTATCAAATATTTTGTTGCGAAAAAACCTTGATTTCCTTTTGGCTACCAATTTGGTTCGTCGTCAACAACTTCACTTCTTTTTTGCTACTAAATATTTAGTCACCAAAAACTTTTAGTTTTGTTTTATATTAATTTCGCCCTGTATTTATTCTATGCAACCTGTACCCTGTATATAAACAAACTAATAAATTTAATTTTTAATGTCAATTCGAAATATAATAGAAATTCCATACAAACCAAGGATTATCCAACTTAAAATAATAATTCTATACAAAACAGAGGATTATACAAAAACTATGTCTTTCGTACACAAAAAAAGAAATATCCACAATACCATGTCAAATGGTAATCTATACCACGCCAAATGTAATATGTTCTATGCCAAAACTAATTTGTACCATGCCAATAGTCATCTGTACAAACAATAGTAATCCACAAAAAAACAAAGGACAACATAATAATAGATTATAAAATAAAAAAAAAACAATGTCCTCTGCACACAAATAAGGAATATTCACATTTCCACGCCAAAAACCATCTATAAAAATAAAATTAACCATTAGTATTGATTGAATAATATTATCATTTCAAATTATAAAAGAAAATTATATAAAACTCGAATGTATATAATATTTTCAAAATTGTATAATTATAGTCGTAATCATATGTTGCATGTTCGAACAAGTTTCTCCCAAGTTTTCCCCTCCCGAAATGCAATTTTTCAGTTAAGTTTAAGGCATTTTCAACTTTAACTCCCAACCTATGTATCCTACTCATGGGCCGTATGTCCCCATATGTTCTGTTAGGCACGAAGAAGCTGCCTGCGTAATCCCCATAGTGGTTCGAGATTGTTTTGCATTTTCGGCCCCCAAATGCACTTTTTCAACTAAGTTTAAGGCATTTTTTACTCTAACTGTCAACATACGTGTCCTAATTATGTCCCAACAAGTCGTACTTGTCACGAGCAAGCTACCAGTGACATCCCCAGAGTGGTTCAGGCACTGTTTCGCATTTTTGCCACCCCAACGCCCTTTTTGAACTAAGTTTAAGGCGTTTTCAACTCTAACTCCCAACGTATGTGTCTTAATTACATGTCGTCTATCCCCACAGGTTGTATTTATCACAAGCAAGCTTCCTGTGACATCCCCAGAGTGCTTCGCAGGTTGTTTCGCATTTTTGCCCACCGAACACCCTTTTTCGACAAAATTTAAGGGTTTTTTACTCTAACTTCCAACCTACGTGTCCTAATTACGTGTCTTTTGTCCCCATAGGTCATATTTTTCACGAGCAATCTTTTCGTGACATCCCCAGAGTGGTTTAGGGGTTGTTCTGCATTTTTACCCCCGAACGCCCTCTTTTGACAAAGTTTAAGGCATATTTTATTGTAACTTTCAACCTACATGTCCTAATTACATGTCGTCTATCTCCATAGGTGTATTTTATTGTATAAGCCAACCTTAATGAAGTAAAAATATGAAATTGAATATTCTAGACCCTCCCAAAATAAGAAAATTTATCATGCAAAACGTTCGCAGTCATTAAAACACAATGTATTTATTTCATCATACTTACATGGAAAGTTTAGGCCCACACAAACAGTCAAAGAGCATGTCTTCAATTAAAAAGAGATTTAATTATGTATCTATGTATGTACACATAAAAATATATGATATATCCTCATAATTCAATCAATCCAAGACAGTCAATTATTCTCTTCCTCTTTCTATACCTCCAGTTAGAGGCTTCATTAATAAAAATGCAATTAATTAAACAGGGTTTACACACACACAAAAAAAGGTAAGACACAAAAAGGGAAAAATGCTAATCATGAAAAACTAGTAGAATTTAAATCCTTGACCACTTGAAAAAAAAAAAAAATCCTTGATCACATTCTAAATTCTTTTTGATAGGAACAAAGAATGGTAATAAATTTTGCCTTACCCAAGGAAGAAAGTGGAATGAGAGAAAAATAACATGTTGTCAGTATATTCTAGCAACTCTAAGCTCATGAGATAACCCACATAGTAAACAAACAAAAAACAATTACAAAAAGCTAAAGAGCAATTCAATTAGAATGGAAAGTAACATGTCAATAGAAGTTCAAAATTATAGATCAACCACCTGTTATTTGAAATAGAATTAATATGATAGTTATGTTGTAATCACCCTGTTCGTATTATGCTAATTGGTTCTTATTATGATTATGATTACGTGTTTGATATGGTCTTGTGTGCCATTATGTGAAAATATGTAGTTTTGAATTTCTATCTGTTCACCGTAGGAATATCTATTTGATTACCTGCTTTGGAATTTAAATTGAAGGCCTTATCGGCCACAGAAACCAAAATTGATCACGCCATTGTGATTGGCATAATTTTTAGAGCCTACAGTGAAATTTAATTGAAAATTGATTCGGATCAAATTAATTAGATTAAATTAATGCTATAGTGCCCAATTATTTAATATTGGCAATTATAATTGAGAGAAATTATATAAGTGGGACACTATACACCCAATTCTCATTTTTAGCTTCATTTTGGCTGATTTTGAACTCAAGAAAAGAGAGAGGGCCGGCTAGAGAGAGAGAGGAAAACAATTAAAGATCTGCTCAAGAAGCTTGAATAAATTGAAGACTAACTCAAGATTTGACCATAAATTGGGGAGATTGAGCTTCTAGGTGAGCAATTGATTATGAAGTTATGAGTTTAATGTTGTAATTTGTGAATTCAAAGTTGAATGATGATAAAGAATATGAATTGAGTTAGTTTTATTGAATTTGAAGTCAATAGACACATGCATGTAGGAAATTGCTATAAATTTGTGTGTTTGAGCTTGAAAGGCATGATCCATGTTGAATTTTGGTTGAAGTCCATATATTTGATCATCTCTTCATCATCTAAGTTGAGAATGAGAGTAATGTGTCACATGCATGTACAATTCATAAGGGTGTAGGTGTTGAATGCATGAATTTGTTATGTTGGGAATGAGTTTTGTGTAATTTGGGACATGCATGTGATTAATTTGTAGAATTGAGCTTCATAATGTTGTAATTTGGTGTTTATACCATGTTAGTACATGTATATGTGAAGTTTGAGCCAAAATCATGCATTTAGAGCCTTTGAATATCAAGTTGAAGCTCAAGAACATGTTCTGGATTTTCCAGAAAATTTGGTGTCCGCTCGAGCGGGAGACCCTCCGCTCGAGCATGAAATTCGTGCTCCCAGTATATTTTTGCAAACAAGGTGTCCGCTTGAGAGGGGAAGTTCACGCTCGAGCGGGGAGCTATGTAGACAGACCTTCAGCTCGAGCGCCCGACTTCACGCTTGAGCATAAATTTGATGCATCCAGTACTTTTGCAGACCTCATGGGTTCGCTTGAGCGGGGACCCTGTTTCTGAAAATTTTAAAAAGGCATTCTGTGTTTCGTTTTCTGTTCTCTTTCACTTCTAAGTACTCTTAGGCATACATTGAGCATTGTAATTGAGTGAAAGAGATAAGAATGAAGCCTAAAGAGGAATATGTGAATTAAGGAACGGATTGAACCACTTGTGACCCTTATGTGTCATGTGATGTGTAGGGTCAAGCTCCAGGGCAAATCAACCAACCGATCACTGTGAGTAATATCTTGATAAAGATATATGTTGTTTGTCCAATTGCTTACTTCCATGTAAGTCTTATAAGTTGTTAATTTGAATGGTGGACAGATGTTTGACATGAATGATAAAATGAATGGGCCAGAGGCCAATATGAGTCTGAATGACAAAATGAATGGGCCAGAGGCCAGTATGAGTCTAAATGATAAAATGAATGGGCCAGAGGCGAGTATGAGTTTGAATGATAGAATGATTGGGCCAAAGGCCAGTTTGACATGAATGACAAAATGAATGGGCCAGAGGCCAGTACGAATCTGAAAGATAGAATGAATGGCCAGAGGCCAGTCTGACACGAATGAAAGATGAATGGGCCAGAGGCTAGTCTGACACGAATGAAAGATGAATGGGCCAAGGCCAGTTTGACATGAATGGATTGGGCCCGAGGCCGTCCGATGTGTTTGGAACCACAGCTGTTCGACCTATATATATAAATGTATTAAGTAGAAATATGAATTGGGCCCAAGGCCGTCTGATATATGTTGTTCTAATGCACCTTCTTTATTTGATATTATTCACTGGGCTTTCGCTCACGCTCATTCATGTGTTTGTAGGTGAGCCAAGAGAGGTCCAGACCCAGCCCCAGTGAAGTCTGTGTGGAACAACCAAGATTTTGGAGAGTCAGCCCTTGCGTCTCATGCACGAGACACGTCTTCGCCTTTGGCCATCTTAAGTCATTTTGTCATGTCGGCGAAGACTTTTGTTTATGTTAGTACATAGTTTTGATTGGCTGACCTAGATGTGAATGATCCTGTCTATATAGAACTTTATGTTATTACACCTTCTGTTGTGAGTTATTAACATGTGTATGTATGGAATGTTACGATGTGCATGTAAGCATAGCTCTATGGACAAAGTTTTAAATTTGCTTCCGTTTGGCCCCTTTTACTCTAATGAGTTTTGTCTTTTTGGTTTGAGGCCGTAGGTAATCTCGTGATTACTGGCCGGTTATGGCCTTAACCCATAGGGACGGGTTCGGGTCGTGACATATGTGCATGAGCATAAACCCTTCTACATCTTGCCATAAGGCTACTCTCATGGCTAGTTACCTGCAAATTGTAACAATGAATGAAATAAATGAATGTCACTGACTTCAACAATGTACCAAATACCAATGTGTATATTTTTTTATCATACATAAATAAATTATATGATAATTACTTCGCATAAAAAAAATAGAAATATGTACAGACACATTAGTGCAAGACAAAACAATGCAATTTTGATAGTCCAAGTTTGGAAAATAAATGAATGGTTGTACCAAAAATCTCCATCCTGCAGTCTCACTTTTGTTTCATAAACACACATAAATACATATCTATATGACGATTACTTGTAAAAAAAAATATTGTTCTGTAATTAAGTTCATATTGGAATCTCTTGTAGATAGACATAAAGTACATATTTACATATTAGTTAAAAACAAAACAAAGTAATTTTGCTACTCTTAAGTCTATCAAGTAAAAGGTTGTGCCAGGGCAAAGTCTGCAATCTGTAGGTTCCTAATTGTGCACCTTGCATCAATCCTTGTGCCTTGGCACCATAGGTGCAACTCACAGAACCTAGCTGCCTCCTTTTTCTTTTCTTTTCTTTTTTCATTTCCTTTCATTTTATTTTTCTAGACCTTTCCTACAATTCCTATGTGCTTGTTTCAGAATATGGCCAGGCTAATTCAGAAATTTCTTTCAATAAGTAAGTTAATTTCAGAGTATTGTCAGAGCTTTTCTCTGGTTTGGCACTGAGCTTAAAAGGCGTAGTGCTAAAATTGCTTGGGATAAGGTGTGTGTTCCAAAAAATGAGGGTGGCCTGGGCTTTAAGTATCTAGAGACTTGGAATAGGGCTGCTATTGCTAAGCATATCTGGTTCCTATTTTCAGGTGGAAAGAAATCAATGTAGTGTCAATGGGTTAAATCCTATTTACTCAAAGGAAAATTTTTTTGTAAAGTTTAAGTCCCTAATGAGCCCTCTTGGGTCTAGAGAAAGATTATATCCCTTAGGAATGTTGTCTCCCCTCTGATAACCTATAGGATTGGGAATGGTGATATCACTTTCTTATGGTATGATAATTGGCATCCTCTTGGTCCCCTTTGGGACAAGTTTGGGGATAGAATTTTGTATGACTCATCTCAACAATGAGACTAAAGTCAATCAAATTGTTGATGGTGAGTCTTGGAAGTGGCCTACTCTTAATCCTTCGGAACTTAGGGAACTGATTTCATCTACTCCCTGTAGTTGTAAACCTGATCCATCCACAAGTGATCAACCTATTTGGAAGTTAAATCTTGATGGTAAGTTCACTATCAACTCTGCTTGGAATCATTGGAGGTATAAGTGTGATAAAGTTGCTTGGCATAAGCTACTTTGGGGACCCCGCATGATCCCTAGAGTTAGTTTTATTGTTTGGATTGCACTTCATGAAAGATTGAATACTGGTGATAAGTTGCAGCAATTTGGCCTAACTTTTAATCCAATCTACCCTTTCTGTCGAGATCTTGTTGAGAGTCATTCTCACCTCTTCTTTAATTGCATGTTTTCTGCTAGGTTGTGGAGTGCTCTCAAAAGTAAGTGCAATGTGAATTGGCCTGATCTTCATTGGCCTAATTTGATTACTTTGGCTACCAAAGAAACCAAGGGTAGATCTTTGAGATCACATATTCTTAGACTGTCTCTGTTGTGCTCTATTTACCATATTTGGCTTGAAAGGAATAATAGGATTTTTAATAAAGAATTCAAACCTGAAGAGGTGGTCATTAAATCTATTATTCATATGATAAGAGGGAGACTTTTGTCTATTAACAATCTGCTTAGATCCACAGGTGATGGCTGGTTTCTTGCTCATTGGAACCTGCCTGTGACTGTTTTGAAGCCCATATGATCAGTAATGGGGACTGTCGACTGATGTGAGTTTTCTAAATGAGAGTTAAGTGAAGGTCAGCAAAAATGTGTGTTATTCTAATTGTTTGCTAACTTGTGTAGCAGCTTGAGGAGCTCTATAGCAGATTTTGGGGGTTGAGTGTTGTGAGAAACATACTTGAATATCTCCAAAGATTTGAGTGTATATTCTATGAGTGCAGTCAGCCAATATATGAGTGGTTCACTAATCTCTATTTATCTAGATAGCCATCTGAATCTGTATTTGCCCTCTGCAATGTGAACCCTGGCACTATGTTGCAATTTAGCTATGAGACTACAAAAGGTTGATCCCTTTATCTACATTAAGGTAACAATTACTGGAGAGCTTAGAGCTGGGTATTAACAAAATAGTGATCATTACAATCCATTTACATGCTAACACACACACAACATGAAAATGGCAAGTCCAACAGTGGACTACATGGAACTTGCTGCGTCTCTGATTCTGCCTTGAAGGCCACTCTTGTATTGGAAGTGTTAGGTTACAATAATAAGGCTTGAGTTCCTGTTTTAAGCCCTAATAAATTGACATAAATCTAGCTAAAATACTGGAGCTTAGTGTTATAGTGTTATAGTGTTAGGTTTCAATAATAAGGCTTAGTGTTATAGTGTTTTCGTTTTATTTTATTTTTTTAGCTACTAACTATTTAGCCGCTAAAAATATTTATTTCCTTTTTGGCTACCAATTATTTAGTGGCCAAAAACATGATATTATTATTATTATTATTATTGTTGTTTGTTGTTGTTGTTGTTGTTGTTGTTGTTGTTGTTATTATTATTTTAATTTTTCCATAACCTGTATATTCCGTGCAACCTATACCATGTATATAAACACCTCACAACAAATCATAACCCAACCCCATAAAGGGCATTTTTCATAAGGAACCAGAGGTCACAATAACAATAGGAAATATACCGCCTACTACCCACCAGGCCACCACTCTTGTGATATAACAATTCTAAAGTTATGAATGCTACAAAAGGATTACTTCTTCTAGTGCTGCAAATGAACCCAAATGATCATATCACATCAAGCACAATTAGTAACTAATTATCAAACAAAATACTCTGTTGATATACAACAAAACTCTCCTGATTTATATGTGAATCTATCTAATATGAACAATTTAAAAAAGTCAAGAATCATTACCAGAAAATGGGTTTTCTTGACCAAAAACGTTCACTTTTTAACACCGTGATTACCCAAATCAGCTGCAACATTGGCTGTACGCAATACTCGTATGCTCCATGTAACATAGCTCAATAATGAAAAAATAACCTCTTTTTGCTTAGTGATATAAGAGTTATGCTAGCTACTTCTACAAGATACTATTTGCGAAATAATTTCCAAACTTCATAATATCTAGTGATTACCAAATATTGAATGTTTATTCACTATGTTGTAAAAGATGGCCAAAAGATACTTGCTTTACCTCTTTAATGGAACTCTTTTAAGCAAGATTGGACAATTCATGACAACTCATGACTTTACCTACCAATAGGGGAAAGAGAAGGTTCATACCGTTGAGCTATTTTCATCTCCAAGCTTCCATGACGGGTTATTCCAAGGATCTGATTGATCAATATATGTCCCCCAGCATGATATGCATACATGTTGATATACAATTTTAGCTCCCTGAACAGGACGAATCATCAAATCAAAATTCAAATATCACACTAGATATGTAGATTATAGGAACATCAGTTCATAACAACTGGAGCTTCCAAACACAACATGAAAAATATTCTTCATTAATGCTATATATTTAGCAGATCCAATGAGCTAATACCATAAGTTCTACAATCACCTTTTTTATCTAAGAAACAGAAGGACAAAACAAAGAGCAGATCAATGACTTGTAATATTGAAACTGCTGGGGAGAAAAACATTTTGAAAATCAATTCCTTCTAAAGTTACCCTTACTTTCCCTATCCAGGGGAGGGGAGTGTAAATCGAAACTTACACTAAGCAAGACAGCAATTTCCAGAGCATAGGCATCTTTAAATGTCACATAGGCAGTGCAAAAATACTTGCCAGATTTGATTTTAGCAAAATAGAAATTCTCCAATCAAAAACTTGATACAACCAAATAGTTGAGCATATAGATAAACAAGGAAAGCCAGTAGGGCATCCTGTTCTCTAATAAAAGTACCTTGTTTTTTTTTCAGTTGTAAATATGAAATGCCTTAATTTTGATTAAAGAGAAAAAAAAAGGCATTTCAATTAATTTGGTTGGACATTTTCATGTCTTCAGATTGCTAACATTTTAAAATTGAACGTATTGGGAATTGGATCAAAATTCCAAAAACCTAGGAGGTAAATTCATATATCCAGACGAGGATTGTATCAGTTGTTTATTTATTGATATTCTGTAAGAGTGCTGTCCTAAAATTTAATTCCTTGATATACTTGTGCAGGCTATCAGTTTATGTATTTGAATTGGACAATTTTGAAGTATCCCTCAGATTGGTGGCATTTCAAGACAAAGGTTAAGTGCTTTTATATGTTGTAATATTTGACTTCATATTCTGTGTATGTATTAAGTCTACTGCTCGTGTCTACATTAGCAAGCAGCAGCCAAACAGCTTTAAATGCTGGACCATCTAGTGAAAGAGTGGAAAGGTGTGTTCTACTCTAATCAGCATGACCACTACTATGCATGTGTCATATCAATTTCTCCAAGAGCCCTTTGGAAATCTATACAAAGGTAGTATAAATTGACAGTTATATGACCATGGGCATCTATATTCTTAATAGAGAGAGAGAGAGAGAGAGAGAGAGAGGTCTAACCTTGTATGCACCTCGGTACTCCCCAACCTGCAATAAGAAAAGGGCACATAAGGAAAGAACAAAGTGAAATCTTATTAAAAAGTCACAAAATTTGAGATGCTACTAAAATAGCATACTTTTTGTCTTTTTATATTTTTTGGGTCACATCACCTCTCTACTTTTTCTGCACATCTTTTTGTAAAAAATTAAAAAGTTACTAAAATAGAATATTCCCAAACAATCCCCAATCGAAGGTAGAACTAATGCCCCATTTTAATTTTTAACTCCGAAAAAGAATGAGATAGAAATCTAAGGACAGGCAAAAAAAAAAAAAAAGTAAAGCCTAAATCAATACACAGTCCATCCTCCCATAATCATGGATTGATGAGACCAACACAAGTTTAGGGAGAGAGAATTTAAAGGACGAATGACCTCTGTAAACAAAAATGGAGGGTATGAATAAGGAAATTATGCACCTCTGAAATCCAAGAAAAGACAAACCCAAGATACAATTTATTTAAATTCTCATATTTGTGACATGCCTAGCGAAGGATTGTATCTTCACTAGCCTTCTCCAATTTATCCAAAGCAACCTTATGTCGTTTATCATTCTCATTTTCACTTTCTCCTTGAACTGAAGATCCTTCCATATCATCCTCCTTCCAAGATTCTGAGTCCTTCTCAACCACATTCTGCATATCCACAATGCTCTTTGTTGCAGTCTTAGCAGCCTCAACAGCCTCAAGCATGAAACCATAACTTAACAAGGTTGCAAATAATCTACCAAGGACATCATGCAGCATAGCACTGAATGTTAGGAAAATAACACATGGACATTCGAGAACCATGTTTATGTATTGTCTATTTTGTAAAAACCAGCAAATGAAAAATGAAAAAACCAACAAATGAAAAATGAAAATATAGCGATCCCGGTTTTCCCTCCATTGGTTATTGTATTCCGGACTCGGTTCCGTAGATGTCTGTTGTTGTAAATGTTGCGTTTTCATCCTTTAATTCCATGTATTTGAGTTTTAGGATGTGTTGGGCAGGTTTGTAACAGGTTGGGTGTGTTTTGAAACAAATGGTTGCTGCCCAGATTTTGGTGTCTTCGCTCGAGCGAGGCTTCTGTCGATCGAGCGAGAGTTGAGTGTTGTGTCTGGTGGCTCGAGCGAGAAGTCTTGCGCTCGAGCTTGCGTCTGCGTCCAGTTCTGGACCTGAGAGTTGCATTTCTTGGCTCGAGCGAGCGAGGACTATGTTTTGGGTTTCTTCGCTCAAGTGAGCGAGGACTATATTTTGGGTTTCTTCGCTCAAGCAAGCTTTTCTTCGCTCGAGCGTGCTTCTGGGTTGCAGACCTGAAGCTTCGCGTTGTTGGCTCAAGCGAGGCTTTCTACGCTCGAGCGAGGTTTCTTTGTGTCTGGTCGCTCGAGCGACCACTCCTTAGCTCGAGCGAGCCTCGAGTATATCAATTGGCAGCAACGGGTTAAACTTCACTTTTTCATCCTCTTCTTTATACAAACCCTAGATCCGACTGCTCCCTCTCTCTATACACCTTCTCTCTAAGAATACACCTAGTTCTAGTGTGTTTCTATCCTAATCCCTTTGTAAGAAAGGTGGAGCTTGGTGTGGGCTACATTTTGATCCGAAAATCATTGAGTTTGGAGCATCTTGAGTTTTCTTCATCTTCTCCATTTGGTCTCTTCATTTGAGGTAGGGATACCCTACTCCTTCTTATGGGTTTTGACATAAATTTTAGTCATTTTGGTTAGATGGTGTTGTTGGGTAATTTTAGGAAAAGTTAGGGTTTGATTTAAAGTTATAAATAGGGGGTTTTCAAAGGTTAAAATCCATGTGTATGTGGGGCTATGAAAAATGGAAATTATTGTTGTTGAATTGATGAAAATGAGTCTTAGGGCTAATGTTGGGGAAAAAGGGGAAAAGCCCTAATTTAATGTGACTAATTATGTAACGCCCTCAAAAATAACCCATAACATACACAATAATAAGATGCATTACTTAAGAAAATAAACCATACTTCATTCATCAGAGTATCCTTAAATAAAAACATTACATGTAAATGAAAGTAAATGCCCTAAGGCTTACATCTTTCCAAGCCAACACTTGGACACAAAAGATGAGTACTAACTCAATTACAAATTTAGCCCTCGGCTTGAGTGTTTACATGTAATTCAAATAAAACAAGTAATTAAAGACAAAGCTTCAAAATCCAAATTCCTTCCAAGCTAAGTCCTTGGAGGTAGCTTATCACCTGAACCTGAAAATGATGTTCCCATATAGGGTGAGCCACAACCTAGTGGAAAAATACTAAACCAAATATAAGCATTGAATAAAGCAATAGCATTCAATAGATGGTTAACCAAATAATTAATTATGTCTTTATACAGTTTCATGACACTAATGTCAATGACACGTTTCACTTTCCATTATGATCAATATGGCTCAGAACCTGGCCAACCTTACAACAGTGAACTATATATCATATTCACATTATTTCTCATATTCACAAACAAATGAGACTCAGGCTCATATCAAAACACTTCATACTTCCAGTTTGATACACATTTTAGTGTTGTATCAATAAAACACTTCAATATAAATAAGCACACATAAAAGTGATGCTAATGGAGTCCATCCCCTATCTCCTCCCAAACAAAATCCGGTTTAGAGGTCCATCCCCTATCTCCTCCCACACAATATGCATATGCAAATGCTCAATCAATACATGTAATTTTTCTGTATTAATTCAATAGTCAAATATAATGACTTAACCCAATGTGATTAGTTCCAGTTATCCCTAATCCACATGCAACGTCTACAACAATCATGACTATCCTCCACCGATAGCCCAAAACAATTTTCTCTAAACAGAAAATAACTAAATCAACAATTCAATAGGCATATGATTTAAATTAACCAACTACCCCATTTTATCAATAATTCCTCATATTTCGTGAATTCAACTATTATTCCCAATTTTCCTTAAATTAAACTTACCATTCAATTTAATACAACAACTAGGGTTTTTCCCAAAATTACCAAAATACCCCCAACATATTAAAATACCAAAACTTAAAACAAAACGTATACATTGGGTAGGGAATCCCTACCTCAAGGAAATAGCCCAAAAAGAGAAGATGGAGATGAGGATCCAAACTCAAAATGCTCCAAATCCAAACTTGTTCAGATTAAACTGAAGCTCTCGACTCACTCTAACTTTTTAATAAAGGATCTAGGGTAGAAACACACCCTAAATAGATCAAACCTAAGAGAGAAGAGAAGAGAGAAGTCGGACCTAGGGTTTGGAATCAGAAGAAGATGAAAAACTGATAAAAAAAACCCGCTGCTGCCTATTTAAACTGGACAGGCTCGCTCGAGCGAAGACTTGGTCGCTCGAGCGACTAGACACAAGAAAACCTCGCTCGAGCGAAGAAAAGCTCGCTCGAGCCAAAAACTCGATGCTTCAGGTCTGCAACACAGAAGCTCGCTCGAGCGAAGGACTGCTCGCTCGAGCGAAGAACTCGAAAACATACAGCTCGCTCGCTCGAGCCAAGAAACACAACTCTCAGGTCCTAAGCCCAGACGCAGACTCTCGCTCGAGCGACCAAACCCTGGCTCGAGCGAAGAACAAAAACAACAGCTCGCTCGAGCGACCAACTCCTCGCTCGAGCGAAGGTCCAAAATTCTGGACAGCAACACTTGGTGTCTAAACCCAACCACCCTGAAACAAACCTGCCCAAAGACATCCTATAACTCAAAAAATAAAGAATTAAAGGACAACAACAACAATACACAATGCCTGGATCCACGGAACTTAAGTCCGGATACAACAATCTAAAGGAAAAAGACCGGGGTCGCTATAAATTAATTTGTATAATTAATTTGAGAAATTATGAGAATGTGAAATTGAGTTGAAAATCATGAAATTGGGAAATTATGGGATTGAACGGTGTAGTTGGATTAGTTAATCACTCACCTATGGAAATGTTGATATTTTATCTGTTTGATAAATTTATTATCTGTTTAGAGATAACTGCTTTGGGCTATCGGTGGAGGATAGTCTTGATTGTTGTAGACATTGTATGTTGATTAGGGAAAACTGAAACTAATCACCTTGATTATGTCATTGAATATAATGGTTGGAATAATACATCGAATATGTGTATTGATTGATCATTGTATGTGATAAATGTTTAAATACATTGTATATGTATATTGTTTGGGAGGAGATAGGGGATGTACTCCATGGTTTGAGAGGAGATAGGGGATGTACTCTCAAACCTGTTTGGGAAGAGATAAGGGATGGACTCCATTGATAACTAAGTTGGCCGGAGTGTCCAGGGTGAAAGTCCCGAAATCTTAATTGCGTTTGCATAACGTAGATAATTGAAGTATGGAAGTGTTTTAATATGAGTTGTAGTCTCATTTCGGTTGTGGATAAAGGAAGTGTTTTAATATGAGTTGTAGTCTCATTTAATTGTTTGGCCAGGTTCTGAGCCATGTTTATGAATCAAAGTTGTATAAGTGAAGGAAAGTGGAATGAAAATGGATGTATATGTTGTTGAATTGAAAAGTATAATAAGTTGGTTTATAAGTGTTAACCGTCTGTTAAATGCTAATATTTTAGTTGTTGCTCATATTTGGTTTAATATATCTCTACTAAGCTGTGGCTCACCCTATATAGGACATCATTTTCAGGTTCAGGTGATATGCCACCTCCAAGGACATAGCTTGGAAGGTTTGGGAGTTGAAGACTCTTTTGGTTGTTTGTTATTTTTGGGTATTACATGTAAATTCAGGCCGAGGGCTTAATGTGTTTTGAGTTAGTACTCTCTTTTTGTAACCAAGTGTTGGCTTGGAAAGTTGTAAGCCCGTAGGACATTTACTTTTGTTGTCAACATGTAATACTTTTGTAATGAATACTCTGATAAATGGAAATATGCTTTATTCTGTTATATCTCTTTCTTGTATCATGAATGTATGATTTATGGGTTTATTTTGAGGGCGTTACAGAAAAAAATTACATCATCTCAAGTATTCATAAGATACTCATAAAGCCTAATACACATGATTTTAATTTTGAACTTGTTTTCATTGTGACATGCATTGTGACCAGTCTTAGCAATTTTGACTACAACAAATAATTCCCAAATTTCATGAGGATGGATACTTCTCGTACGATTATGAGAAGGATCTTGAGCAGAGTGCTAAGCGAGAGGAAGCATGTGAAGGCACAGGGCTTGGACAATGTGTTCTATGAATCAGTAGAGCGAGCACCACAAAAATATGAGAATTTCAAGAGAAAGATAACTGTCACTCAAGATTTGCGTGAAATGACAGGTAAGGTTCTCCATTTCTACAAAGGAGATTTTCTTGATGAATTGCCTAGAGATTTGTATTTTAGTAAATGCTTTTGTGACTACTTTCTTCTTCCCATGTGAGACCTACCGTTATTGTGCGCACACTCTATTTTCTTCTTCTCTGTTTGTTGTTTCCTTTCTTTTTTTGTATTATTTTTTTTTTTTGGTTAATTAAAAAAAATTCCAAGGTTTCACACGTTTTTTTATTTTAAATCCTACTATTTCAATTTCAACAAATTAAATCCTATAATTACATCCATAGTTTAATGTGCCCTCTCCTCCGTCCATTTTCCTCTGTGTAAGGTAACAGAGAATCGTTTTGAGGTTTAAAGTGAAAAACACTGGGGTTTAAAATGAAAAACGCGTAAAACATAGAAATATTTTTGTAATTAACCCTAATATTTAATTTCTTTTTTTTTTTTGTGTGTATATATATATAACTTTCATATCTTAGTGTATATGTACCTGTGTGCTTATATATATGGTGAAATTTTTTTATTCAAATTTTGACTCTTCTAATGATAAAATTTTGATTTGGTCCATAATTTTGATGACTGTGTAAGAAGAGTTACCTGAAATGTAAGAGACACTTATCATGTTTTAATGGATTAAGGATTAAGACTACCTAAAATGTAAGAGACACTTATCAATGCTTTAATAGATTAATGTTATTTTTAGTCATCAAAATTTTACTCCCTCCATCCAATATTGATAGTCCCTTTTGAAAATTCAAATTGTAAATAGTTAATTCCAAAAGTACCCTTCTATTTCCATTTTTATATATATTTATAATTACTTTACAAGGGATGATTTTGAAAATTTTTAAATTTAAAATTTTGACTTTTCAAAGTAGACATACATTTTGGGACAACAAAAAATATAATAATGGACCAATAAAATAAGACAGAGAGAGTATCATTAGAAGACTCAAAATTTGAATAAAAAAATTTCACCATATATACAAGTACACTTGTACATATACAATAAGATATGTAAGTTATATATACACACACACACACACACACAAAAAAAAAAAAAATTAGGGTTAATTACAAAAGAACTTCAAAATTTCAGGCTTTTTTTCACTTTAAACCCCAAACCGATTCTCCGTTACCTTACACAAACGGAAATGGACAGAAGGGACACATTGAAACACAAATGAAACTCTAATATTTAATTTGTCTAAATTGAAATACTGAAATTTAAAATAAAAAATACGTAAAATCTTGAAGTTTTCATCTTCTTCTTTTTTTTTTTGTAATTAATCCATTTTTTTTAGGTGTTCAAGATTTGGGCCTAGTTTGGGTAAAAACCCAACAAGTTTGGGCCAGACTGGGTTTGAAAGACAAAAAACTATATGCCATTCTCTTTCATCTTTCTTATAATTTTTAAAATTGAGCCTTTGAGATTTATTTAATCCTCTTAAAAATAAGATTTATTTGAAAGAAGTGATTTCATGAAAGAGGATTGATTAAATATATATATATATATCTTTTTGAATTTTTTTGAGAAACATATTTGTATATGATTTTTTTTAGGTTAATCATATTGTTTTGGAAAATATATTTTGGCCTACTACTCATTTATTTGTATTAAAAAATAATTTCAAGTAAGAATATCAAATTTTGTTATAGCTACAATTGGGAGGAGGAAACTCGAATCTCCACATTATCAGTGGGCATCTTCAACCAATTGATGTGTCATCAATGTACTAATTTAATAAATACCTCGCTTCATGTCTTATAACAAATACATTAGTGACACATAAATAATCTAAAATTTAGTCACCGCAACATAAATGAAATTAAAATTATCCAAACAAGCAATTATTAATACAGTTGACAAACAAAAAGGAATCCAAACATGCAACAAGTTCACTACTAGAGAACATACCTTTTGAGTCGGCAGGTTGCTGTCGCAAAAACCATAATTGCCGTCGCAAAAAGTTTTTGCGACGGCCTTTCGACGACATGGTGAGGGACGAGAGTACGCGGGTCGCTAAAACTTTTTGAGTCGGCAACTGTGCCGTCACAAAATATTTGCGACGGCAAATGTATTAATTGAGACGGTGTCCTGCCGTCGCAAAAAAGGTCAAAAAATCTCTGATACTATTATTTATGTCGGGAGATTACCGTCGCTATAGGTTTTTTTGTGTCTGCAATGTGCCGACTCTAATAAAATTCACATGTACATTACATATGTTTTTGAGACTGTTAGTTGCCGTCACAAAAAAAAAAATCATAGAAAGGATATTTCTTTTTTGTAATTTATACCTGTATTATGTTCATTGAAATCTAATAAAAAAAAATGCATTCAATCAATAGACATTCATTCATTCATTCAAAAACCAAAAATATTTATATAAATTCAATCATCATCTTAGCTTCATTGACATCAAAATATTAACAAAAAATTTGTTACATCAATACAAATAGTATGGTAAATATGTTATAATATTAACTACAAAAAGCTTGACATCTCAACCATAATATAATACGTCCAAAAATAAAATTAGCTTCCATGCCATCATTAATTCATCCATCAGTCTTCATGCAAAACCTGAAAAAAAAAACAAATTAAACCAAATATTAGGTTATATAATATATATATAGCTTCACCAAAAATAATATTAACTACAAAAAGGTTGACATCTCAAACCATAATATAATATGTCCAAAAATAAAATTAGCTTCCATGCCACCATTAATTCATCCATCAGTCTTCATGCAAAACCTGAAACAAAAACCAAAACAAAAACAAATTAAATCAAATATTAGGTTACATAATATATATATATATATATAGCTTCACCAAAAATAATATTAACTACAAAAAGGTTGACATCTCAAACCATAATATAGTATGTCCAAAAATAAAATTAGCTTCCATGCCACCATTGATTCATCCATCAGTCTTCATGCAAAACTTGAAAACAAAAACCAAAACAAAAAAAAATTAAATCAAATATTAGGTTATATAATATATATATATATATAGCTTCAGCAAAAATAATATTAACTACAAAAAGCTTGCCATCTCAAACCATAATATAATATGTCCAAAAATAAAATTAGCTTCCATGCCACCATTAATTCATCCATCAATCTTCATGAACCTGAAAACAAAAACCAAAACAAAAACAAATTAAATCCAATATTAGGTTATATAATATATATATATATATATATATAACTTCACCAAGTCATAAACTCAATTTTAGCAGAACACTCCCTAGCTAGTACTATTAGGCCTCACTGAATATAATCAAATTGTCTAGATTATAATCAAATTGTCTAGCTCAATGCTGGACAGTGAAGGCAATTGGGACATTGAAGTGCTGGAAAACTAGGTGTGCTCTTCAACCATACTAGAATGGGATGGTTCATCTTACATGGATTCTGTACAACAAAATCTACAATTAGTTATTTATTGAACTCTTAGCAAGCTTAGTGAATTTTGATCATATATAATCAAATAAAGGTTAATAAACGATCGGCGAATATCATGAGCAACTACAAGGTAAAAGTTTTCCAATACATGAAATAGAGTTCTAACAACAAAGAAATTAAAAATTGAATTAGGACAGATGAACACAGCTTTATCACATAAAGGGTTGTAAAACAAACCCAACTCCTCGAGTTCTGCATATTAAAATCTCATTTGAGATCAACTCGTTATGTACAACAAGCCAAACTTGAATACATTTTAAAACTCGTTAAATTTTCAAGCAAGTCTGAACAATCCACTATAAAAATAAAAATAAAAATAAAAATAAGCTACTCGAGCTTGCATGATCGGTTTGATTGAAGCTTGTTAGACATCAGCTTGAAAGGAAAACAAGCCAAGCTTGAACATATTTTAAAGATCGTCAAGTTTTCAAATCACGATTGACCAGCCTACTATTTGACTTGACTGGGCTCGTTTACAACCCTAATTACATACTGCTAATCCAGACCACAAGCCAAATGGATGCAAAAATGATCAGGATAAAAATGAAGAACAAAATCATAATTCAAGCTAATAAGAGCAGATAATCTTTCATTATATCATTTTCTGAGAGGCAAATTGGTAACACAAGCAAATTTGTAGTTCAAGCTTTACATTCAGCCCAAAAGCAAGAACAGATATAATATGGTAGACACATGCTGAAATCCAGAAATTTGCGGGAAAAGGATACAATTGGCATAATGGTCAAACAAGTGGTAACCAGTTATTTCATGAATTAAAATTTCAACAGCAATTAAAGCTCTAGGTAGCGTTTAGTTCATTGGAACGAAGGTGGAATGGAATTATAATTCCATCAGAATGTCCATTCTCAAATTTGATTCACTAAAAAAATGATTTAAAAATGCACAGAAGATGGAATCATCATCCACCAATGTAAGGGAATGGTCATTCCACAAGGAAGCTAAGGAATAACCAATCCATTTCATTTCACTTTCATTCTAGTGAACCAAGCACTAACTAAGATGATATGATTGAACAAAATGGAAATGGTGAAAGTTTAGTCAGCTTCCTTTGATAAGGAGATTATTTTTCAATTAGAAGCATGCCACTATACTTACAACTTTGGCATTGAACTAGACAAGAAAAGTTAAAATTCTACAGTTATCCAAGGACATAATCATGCATTGCCACAATTTTATTGGAAATAAATAAGACTATGAAGTGTAGAAAAAAGCATATATATAAAAATTGACCAAATTGACCCATGACTTTCCAAGTAAGAGTCTAAATTAATAATCAACTAAGTTAACTCAATTACTTTAATAATAAAAGAGGCTGAAGTTGTTAGTTTCCAAGTGCATGACTTCATTGCAAATAGAATTAAGGTTCAAATAAATTAAATGAATAAAATTCAGCCCTAAAATAATAAATAAATACTATGTTACATTTTGCATCCCTTGGCTTTTATTAAATCTAATTTTGATCTTTTTATTTTTAATTATAACGCTCAACATCTTAATTTTGATCAACTTATGATGCGATCCAGATTGCAATAAATTTTCTTATCTAAAATAAAATTCTTCCATTAGAGTCCAAAATGTAATACAAGATGCTACGTATGTAATAGAGATACCTGCACAGGAGAACCCAACTCATCATCTTGACTATCATGATCTCCTACAGACTTCCTGACTTGTTGACGTCCACTAGAGGCATTTGGAAGCTATATAACCAACACCAATACCATTTTATTAAATATGATACATAGAAATAAAAGAAAAGAAAAGAAAAACAAACAAATTGCTCAAGTTATTCAGATTAGTCATTTTTACTCCACCTGTATACCACTTAGGCCACCTTGGGACCTTATGAAGTCCATCCAAGCTCTAACTTGCTCGAACTCTACCTTCAACTTCTCAGTGACCCTTTGCTCAATCTCAAGTCAGCCTTTGCTTGATCTCTTCAGTAACTGTTTGGCGTACTTGTTGAGTGATCTCCTCAACAGTCGATGATGAGGATGCTTGTGATGAACTGACATCTTTTTTGTACACTGCACTTCGAGGCACACCTATCCCATAAGTCTTGCAATATCCGTGTCCATCCTTTCCTACTAGGTTATGGAAAATCTTATCTTGTACCTCTTCTGTTCTGAGGGGCTCGTCTATCATTGAGAGTTGCTCATTATACTCATCCTAAATTTTAAAGATATTAGTATACAAATAGCACAGTTAAAAAAATATTAAACCAATATGCAAAGGCCCATACCAAAAATAATTTCACATCTGGATCAGTTATCGTGCGTGTCTTCATGAAGACACTCATTTTGTTAGTGCTCTCTCCATCAGTCATCATCTAAAATTGCCAAACAGATAAGAGTTAGCATTTAGTTAATTTTTATATAATTGTTAATACAAATCATTACCTTATGTCGTATATCGGCAAAGGGTGTTCTCCCGGTCCTATGCACTGGACCACGCAGCTCCCGATTTTTAGAATTACGGTTAGCAATCTTCTGTAAAAGTAAAGCATTCACATTTTACAAAACTATTAATTAAATGTCATACAAGAGATACATGAATATGTTTGTATACCATTGCATCTTTACTACTCCAATACGCCACCATCACCCTCCATTGTTCTGGCAAAATGTCCAAAGGCACTTTTTCATTGATATTTGGATCATCTTTCAAAGGCTTGTAGTGATTGGTCTTAGTCTTATGTTTGTGATCCTTCCATAATTTGTTACATGAGTCTATGACCACTTGCTTCAACCCTTCTGGAGCATATAACAAGTTATCCTACACAACACAACGTAATGGAAATAAGATTAGCAAACATATAATTAATACAGTGAAAATAAAATAGCAAACATTATAAATGTATAAGACATTTGAAATAAAATTATTAAGCATTATAAACAAGACAAATGGAATGTACAAACAAATAAATTTATACCTGAACCTCCTTCCAAATGCCTTCCACAATATCTTCAGGTACTGAGCCCCAACTAAGATAAGTTAGAGGAACTCGGTGTGGATTGCGCACAATCTGACCCAACTGCCCCTTAAATGACCGTCCTAGTTTATTAAGTGGCTGGATCATGGCATTGAACTCTACATTTAGCTTTGCTCCTGTACCCCATTCCTTGATTCCCTTAGCACGACCACGACCATGCCTCCGCGAAGAAGGACCTGAAATAAAAAATTTATTTAAAAAAAAATTTAATACAAAACATATCATAAGAAAAAAAATATACCGGAGTCACGTGACTCTAATACAACAGTGGGCACTAGTGATGGTTGACTTCTTTGCGGTTGTAGCTCCAATGATGGTGTCACATCTCTTGGTCGACACACAGACGTATGTGATGATTGAGAGGTTTCAATGCCATCTGAATCATTTTCATGCATCTGTAATAATGCATCACCCATAGTAGTAGCAACATATTTTCTTTTTCCCATAAGTACCTGAAATTATATATTTTTGTTCGGTAAGTAAGTTATAAAATGGGACAAGAAAATATACAGATGTACAAAAGGCATACCTCATGAAACCAAACAAACTAGAAAACAAATAAAAGCAAAACAACACCTGTAATGGCAAAACAACACAGCAAAACCAGTAGAGCTATAGTAGTCCACCTAGCGAACCAGAACTCATATATTGATAATACAATATACAAGTACCTATAAAGAAACATAAAGTAATAGATTCTCAAGTTGTAATGCATTACTAATTGGATTGATAATAGAAATAATTATTACAAAAAACGAGTACTTTCAGATCATCATACAACTACAAATATTCATTACACATCAAATGTCTCTCCTTCTGTTCCTTCCCTCACCCAGCCCACTTCTTCATCCCGGAGCATAACATTTTCTTCCAATTGTTGATCCATATAAGGCTCAGCTTGAGGATCATTAGATTGCATACCAAATAATCCTCTTTGAGACATCTTCACAACAACATTCCAATTGGTTCCAAAGGGTCTGGGACATAGCAAACTTGCTCTGCTTGGGATGCCAAGATGAAAGGCTCATGATTTTGATGGTCATCTCGATACAAAAGTGCTTAAAGTTGACCAACTTGAATTTAAAGACATCTTCTTTCATCCCGCGAATATTGTCAATCCAATCACACTTAAACAACACATATTTTGTGTCATTACTGTACCGGACTTCGATAATGTCAATCAATCGTCCATAATAATAAACAGCTCCCACATGAGGATTTTTGTCCTTCCGGCTAGCATAACTCATTGTATTTGCTTTCAAACAAACACCACTATTTTGAGTTGTTCGATTGTTATCAATGGTGTTGATACGAAATCGACAACCATTGATAATATAGCCATTAAATCTCCTTGCCAAGTTAGTAGGACCATTTGCCAATGTATTGATTTGTTCAGAAATTGTAGCATTTGTCACTCGTAAAGTTTGGACCTATTAAAAAAATAATCAAAATTCAATATAAATAAAAAATGTTAATATAATAAACACTATGTAATATAGATGATATATTTATATACATACATGATCCACAAACCAAGTGTGGAATGTTTGAAAATGTTCACGTTGAATTTGATGATCATCTGCACGTGGCATTTTGCTTTTGAGGAATTCAACGTGCTTGCTATGTAAATTGAAAGATATGTTAAATAATTTCCTTGTTTCATAGGGAAAGGAAGGGGAGGAGAAAGGAGAGAGGGAGGGAATAATAATAATGGATGATGCAACTTACATTATAAATGGACCAACTGAACTTGTATTGAATAAGATATATCGATGAGTTGTGTCCATGCATTATTATCAAGATAAAATATAGTGCTCTCCCCAATAGCACGACCCATGTTATCACCACCATCGTAGTTCCTCACCGGTCGGTTACTTCTAGTTTCAACATCATCCAAATACCGTGCACAAAATTCCATCACTCTTCCATCAAGTAACCTTTAGCAATTGAACCTTCTGGATAAGCTCGGTTACGCACATACTGCTTCAACGTAAGAAGAAACCTTTCAATTGGATACATCCACCTGAATTGCACTGCTCCACCAATCAAAGCTTCATCAGCTAAATGTACAGGCAAATGTTCCATTATATCAAAGAATGCAGGTGGAAATATTTTCTCAAGATGACAAAGTGTTACACTAATGCGATTTTGAATGTATTCCAAATCAGCCGCACGATTCTCCTTGGAGCACAATTGCCGAAAAAAATTGCACAATTCAATCAAGGGTTGAACCACATTCTTGGGCAAGGATTTGCGAATAGCCAATGGTATAAGTTGTTGCATCAAAATATGACTATCGTGACTCTTAAGACCTCCAATGCTTCTATCTTCTAAATGCACACGTCTTGAAATATTTGATGCATACCCATCTTGCACTTTCACTCCTTTTAGTACTTTGAGAAATATATCTTTTTCATTCTTACTCATTGTAAATTGTGCAGGAGGTAAGTACACTTTGTTGGACCCTTTTGATTGCACATGTAGTGGTCTTCTAATATTCATCTCTTGCAAATCACGTCGAGCACTCACATTGTCTTTAGATTTTCCCACAACTCCAAGTAATGTCCACAAGACATTATCACATACATTTTTCTCTATATGCATCACATCAAGATTGTGCCGAATTAGGTTGTGCTTCCAGTACGGTAGTTCATAAAATATACTCTTCTTCTTCCAATTATGGCTTCGAGATTTGGAAGGTCCCCTCTCTCTTTGTCTCTGTTGCCTTTTCTTAAGGTCATCAATCTTGTATTGGGTCAAGATATCTTCTGAATCCAACTGATGCAATAACTCAGATCCAGACAACATTTAGGTTTGCTTCCCCATTCTCGTTTGCCATCAAATGATACTCTATCCTTTCGAAATTTATGATTGCTAGGCAAGAACCGACAATGCCCAATGTAGGAATGCTTTTTACCATGTTTCAACCAACATGATACCTTTTGTGTGTTACAACAAGGACAAGCATATTCACCTTTGGTACTCCAACCTGATAAGTTGGCATAAGCTGGGAAATCATTAATTGTCCATAGCAAAGCTGCATGCATTTGAAACATTTGATTGGTTAATGCATCAAATGTGGCAACTCCTTCATTCCACAATTCCTTCAACTCCTCAATTAATGGTTGTAAATATACATCAATCTTGTCCCCAGGTCCTTTTGGGCCATCGATAAGTACAGACAAAATGAAAAATGGTTGCTTCATGCACATCCACGGGGGTAAGTTGTAAGGAATTAACACGACCGGCCAAGTGCTATGAACTATGTGCATTGATCTGAATGGATTGAATCCATCAGATGCTAACCCAAGCCTTACACTTCGACTATCACTAGCAAAGACACTATTTTGTCGATCAAAATCTTTCCATGCAAGGGAGTCAGCAGGATGCCTTAACACACTATCATCAATTCGTTCCTCTTGATGCCATCTCATGAGCTTTGCCATTTTGGATGACATAAACAATCTTTGCAACCTTGGCTTCAAAGGAAATATCGCATTTGTTTTGCAGCTTTACGTTTACCATGTCTTTTACCATCATTCGATTTCCATCTACAACTCTTGCAAACAACACATTCATCAAGACTTGCATGATCATTTCGGAACAACATACAACTATTAGGGCATGCATCCCAAGTCTCATATGTGAAGCCCAAATCCTCAGTTACTTTCTGAGCCTCATAGTATGAACTTGGAAGTTTCACACCTTCAGGAAAAGCCTCATTCAATAACTCAAGTAGCATGTCAACAGATTTGTCTGTCCATTTATTGAGCACCTTCATATGCAAAAGTCTAACAATGAACGACAATGATGTGAACTTCTTACAGCTTGGATACAGTTCACTTTGTGCATCTTGTAGAAGTTTGAAATACTTTATAGTTTCTTCATTTGGACCCATGCAAGCCTCATTTGTACTTAGATCATCATCCTCAACATTTACATGTACATGTGGATTTCTTAGAGTATCGTTTAGCATTCCAATCATATCATCCCTAACATTTGAATCCACCAACGTTTCCATGTCCTCATTACCATGCAAAGGAACATATTTCACCATGATTAGTCCAATTTTTATACTTCTTAAAGAAGCCATTACTGTAAAGATGATCCTTCACAACTTCTCGTGAAAAATTATAGCGATTCTCACAATTCCTACAAGGACAACTAATATATGAACCTTCAGTCCTATTAGTGTATGCAAACTTTAGGAATGTATCAATCCCATCCAAGTACTCCCTTGACATCCTAGTTCCTAAATCAATCCAACTTTTATCCATCGTCCCACTTTTCTTAACTTTGCCTGTGAAAATCACATCACATTAATTACTAAAGGTTTACAATTTAAAACAGTGAGCTACAAACTACAATATATATTTATGCATTCCTAAATTATGAAGTTAGAACATGTGTATAACTACAATAAACCATTAGAAGTTATGCATAAGACTCTGCCAAGGACAAAAAAATAAATCGTGAAATTAATTGGGAAATTCCTTCAGCACCATCCTTGGCACCTTCAACACAGAAAAATAAATTTTCTCTTTGCCGATAAAAAAGTATATTTGCAACAAATATAGACTATATTCTATTGGAAATTAAAGATGAATCCTGTACATAGCTATGGAATTATATAGGGTTCCACTTTATCGAACTAGCCATGAGAAGAAACTAGAAAGAAATTTCTCCCAAACTCTCTCTCTCTCTCTCTCTCTCTCTCTGAGGACAGTGCAAGAACAAGGCAAGGTCAGAGTATATGGATAATCAATGAATAATGTTTCAGAGTTCATAAATGAGTTTGAGATTATCACTTGTTTATGTCTATTCAATTCGATCGGTTATTGATTAATAACACTATATAAGATGATATCAATATTATACTAAATATTTGTTCAAGCCCACATATCTATACTATATGTATATATATATATTTATTTATGTCAAATGTCTCATTTCTCTAACTAATAAAATAAAATAAAAAGGCTTCCCTTAATGTCTGAGGGTATGAGGATTAAAATTTAAGACCTTAAGTCTAAGGAATAATATTTTTTTCATTTGAATGGCACACCATATATAATAAATTATTTATTTATTTAAATAGCATACGCAAATATGTATATATATATATATATGGAGAGAGAGAGAGAGAGTATGCGTTTAACACTAGTAGGATAGGAAGTTACATTAAAGAGAGTGAGAGTGAGAGTGACAGAGTAGTAATTGTTTAACACTAGTAGCAAGTTATTTTCTTTGAATAAATATCTACTCACGAAGTTGAGTTCTAAGGGTTGGTGTGAAAACATTTTCCACCAGCATGAGCAATGGAGTGGACTGCACTCAAAGGGAATACATATTCATATATTAAGCATGCTTGTGTCTATGTAAGTCAATCTTTTCGGCTCTGTTCAATAAACTTGCCTATAAGTACTTTCAATGAGGCAAATGGCCATGTTTAGGCCATATAATATATCTGTCTTGTTTGGTGGGTACCCTAGTTGGTCTGCCATTTCTTCAATGACAACCACAGTTGAATCACACATATAGGACCATTTGATGGGTACAGATCATCATGACCTCATGTTCAACAATGTACATCACTATTCATGATCATTGTATACAAAACAAACATGTCTTGCCTTCTGAAGTCTCTTGTGGTGTTAGGGTAAAAAAAACTCAAGCATGAGTTGATCTAAAATATAAAATAAAAAAAAAATTTAAAAAAAATCACAAGGATGAATTTGTTAATTATTATGATGAGACATTAGCAATGAAAACAAAAATTATATTCTTACAATTTTTTTATATAAATTCTTCACCAGAATGATATATCATATATATGATGGTGATAGTTTTATTATTAAAGTAGTCATTTATTTTAAAATGATCAAGTTTAAATTTAACTGCATATATATATATATATTTTTTCTGTATGTGTAACATATATATATATTTTTTTCTCTCTCTCTCTCTCTCACTGATATATTTGTCTTTATACTTTAGTAAAAAAAATCAATGGAGATGGAATCATGTGTCCCTCCTGGCTTTAGATTTCACCCAACGGAGGAAGAACTCATGGGATATTATCTCAAGTGAAAGATTAACTCATTGAAAATTGATTTAGATGTCATTGTCGACATTAATTTTTGATAACAACTAGATTAAAATACAATTATAATTAGATTTGTTTTGATAAGTAGTCGAATAGTTTAGGATGTCAAAATAAATACCTTCGAAGATGCCTTTTCTGAAGATTCAACCTTTCAAAATACTTATCACTTGATAATTTAGCTGTGACAGAAGTGCAAATTTACCTTCAGTCATACAGTTGGCCTTAAATTTGCTAACTTCATATCATAGTAGTAAGGAGAGTTAGTTGACCCAATAGACTGGTGATAGAAAAAAATGATTTTTTGCAAGTGATTGCACTCATTATTTGGGTTTGTTAGAAAACATATTTGTTTGCAGAGATTGCCTGTGTATGGGATGGACTGCTTACATTAGCTTTTTCTTCATTATGGACTCATGATTTTTGTTGTTGAACTGTGAAAGATTGGGTAAATTACACTGTTCTACCCTGAGGTTTCTAACCCACTAGTTAATTGGGCAGTTTTGAGCTGGCTCTTCTCACCCACAACTCATATATACTCAGCCCAAACCCACCCATTTTCCACCCATACATCTCACCATCTTCCCAAGTAACTCAACCACCATCACACCATCGCATAAATTGACCCACTTCAGATTACATTGGTGACTTGACATTCATAGCAAAAAATAGGGTCTGTACTTGGTGTAATGTTTGATCAGATAAAGTTTAACTCATTGAAAATTGATTTAGATGTCATTGTCGACATTGATCTCTACAGAATTGAACCATGGGACATCCAAGGTAAATTGGCTTTCTTTTCAAAGTTTTTCCTATTACTTAGACCAATTGACCAACCATTAATCCCTCATATATAGAAAGCTCAAAAACAGAGAACATTTTTTGGGTACATATCAAGCCAAACCCATTCGGTGAAAGAACAGGGCCGAAAGATTACAAATGCATACACAAATCGAACACAAATCGAGGGGTGAAAGAATTAACGAGGGGTGAAAGAACACAAATCAAACCCTCAAATCATCTACTATTTCAATTCTTAGAGAGACTGATATATATATACATATATATAGAGAGAGAGAGAGAGAGAGCACTTACCCGCAAGAGGACAGTCGGCGGTGTTGGTGGAGGGGAGGAGAGTCGGCCGTGCCGGTGGAGAGGAGAATCGGTGGTGCCGGTGGAGAGGAGAATCGGTGGTGTCAATGAAGAGTCTGTGTTTAGTGATGAACCAAGATTGAATTTAGGGCAAAAAGAGAAAAGAATAAAAAATGAAGAGGCAGAGTATATATATCATGTTCTAAAAACTATGTCGTTTTAATTTTTTTCAATTACTTTTTGTGACGGCACATGATACAGACGCAAAAGTGGCCTGAAATGGCGCCAAAAAAAGCGCGGGATGCAATTTTTGGAGCCAAAAAACTGAAAAAATAAATAAATAAATTTTTTTGAGACGGTAAATATTTGGCCAACGCAAATAAATTTTTTTTTGTGACGGCATAGTCTGCCGACTCAAATAATAACACTAAGTAATTTTTTTTTGAGACGGTCCTACTTTGCCGACACTAATAATACATTTTTGAGTCAGCAAATGTTTCTGTCACAAATAATGGGACTCAAATAGCTCATTTTCTTGTAGTGGTTCTTGCTGATGAACATCCAATGCAATTAGCTAATCCATGAATCTACACATTTTCTCACAAAAACAGTTTCTCCATATGTAGCATCATATCATTTTGACCTTTTGCATTGTACAGCATGATCAAAACTAACAGCTAAGAAAGTACTCTAAGATTATGGAATGCAATGTGATTAGTGAGACAAGAAAGTCCTTTTAGACAGTTTTACGAGGGCCCACCAAAATTTATCAGATCAGAATACGAATGACGAAAGAAAAACCCTTTCACGCAGGGGGCATTATCAGAACAAAAATGTCCATGTGACTGATCAACAAATGTGTCTGCTACTACCACTAATTCAGCTATATTTCTGTACAATTTATACCAAAGGGTTCAAGTAAACCGTTGTATAGTTCTTTGTGATCTGTTTTTTAATATTATTATGTCAGTTCTTATCTTTGGGTGATGGGTTATATTACCAGTGTTCCTTCAGTGATTTGATTATCATCTGAAGAATCAGAGGGTTGAGATTTGGGTTTACTCATGATCCGAGAGTATCCATTACCGAGAGAGCTTCCACTTGCTTCAGAGAGCTGCATGCAACATTTGATTGTGGTAACTTAGTCAAAATCCAAATGAATATATATATATATATATATCTTTAGGCCTATACTAACAAGACTAACCGAATTGTGGTAAGCTCAGAAAGATGGCGAGACCTAAACTCATTGATAGTAGCTGCTATTTCTAACATGGGCAGTTTAGCCTAACAGAGAAAACAAGATAAAAAACATTCGAAAGATGCCAAACCAAAATAACCAAGCTTCTATAACGTTTTTGACTTTCCATAGCACATGCTAACAATTTCACAAGAAAGCATCAACCAACAGCAGTAACAAAAGTTTGAGTTGCTGCATTGCAGCTGGTAGATCCACAAGATCATATCCAAATGCCTTCAGTTTTCAATGTGTCAACTGAGTCAAATGCGTTTGTGTGTGTGTGTGTCACGTGAAAGTGAAATTATATCGTATAAATCACAAAACACTTCGGAGAAGCAACAGTCGCTTCTGCTTTTCAATCAGTGAACCAGCATGGACATAAAACAGGTGCTCAACAATGAAGACGGTGTACACAAATAAATGAATTGAGACTTAAGGTAAGCATGTAGCAAGTCACTAATTCAAATTAAAATATCCAATAAGATGTACTGTAATCATTAAGATTGTAGCAAAAAGAGATTAATCTTATAGTGATTTTATGGAATGTTAATCCAAAAATTGATCAATTACATTGCATACTAGCATAGCATGGTGAGTGACAAATTCAATGAAAATAATATTCAGCTTCCTTATGATTTGTTACAATCGGACTCCACGCTACATGCATGCAACCAATTTCCGATGCTCAGCAGAAAAAAGAAAATAGTATTCATCAATATAACTTACGGAGTATGTACTAAATACAAACAACATACAAAGCTCATGCAGTGAAAAATCTTATACAATTCAGTGTCATCGATACTATTTTTTACCTGTGCAAGAATAGCAACAGCTAGTTGGAGACTAGGTTCGAAGGTCTCGGGGACAACCTGTAAGAGTTTCAACTAAAACTCAAGATATGATGTAATTTGAACAAATATTTGATCTTTATATAGATAATGAAAGGTATATTAGTATTGATTAAAGATTTATACACAAATCAAACAAGAATAATGAGCTCCTAAAACATAATCCTAAAATAAAATTGTAAGATTAACCTATATAGGCAATTAGGAAGAGTGAAATAACTAATGGAAACAGCAACAGAAATGTACCGCTGTTGCTCCTGCCTTTTCCAAATTGAGGCCATAATCAACATCATGAGCACGGACAAATGTCTTGACGGTAGGGAAATACTTGCTCGAAGCCCACACTGTTCTATAGTTTGCACCGGGGGTATCTAAAGTTATTGTTGCTGCACATGCTCTTTCAGCACCAATTTTATGGAGCACCTGGTGGCCACGAATACGAGCAACATGTCAGACAATGAACCTGCACAAAGCATATTTAAGTTTGAGCAGGATCATCTATACCTCTCGACTACCAGCATCACCAAAGTACACGAGAAGATCAAGTGCATGGCCAACTGCTACTCGGTCACTGAAATGATGGAAAATCTAAAATCAGTTATCTGGATGTTGTTGTAAAATATTTGCATAACCATTTAACACATTCTCAATAAGTCAAGTAACATATTAACATATCAAACAAAAAAATGAGACGATCAATGAATGCAAATGATCACAGAAATGATTAATATAGCTAAATCTGAGCTCAATCTGTGTTAAAACAACAAAATTGAGATCCAAAAACCCGAGAACGAATCAAACCCAGATCTGAAACAATCGATTAATCACCACAATTCGGAATTGAAGCAAACCCAGATATAAAAGAGCGAAGAAGATATCAAACCTGATTGAATTGGAGCCAAGAAGTTACCCAAGTCGTAGAGAGAGAGGAACGAAAATTGCGAAGAGCTCCTAAAATCGAATCAAACTGTATTTGTGGTGTTCAAATAATGGCAATGTGTGAGAAAAGAGGCGTTTGAGAGGGCTTGGTGTTTCTTTCTCTAGAATTTCAGAGAGAGAATAGGTGTTTGGGAGGGCTTGGAATAACCAGTCCAAGTCCAAATCCAACCAAGTATCTCAATATAAAAGAGAACCTGTTTTAATATAGAGAAAGGGAGAGAGAGAGAGAGAGAGAGAGAGACCGATATCGACAGAGATAGAGAGACTAAGATAGACAGGGATCGACAGAGGGAGATTGGTAGAGAGAGAGACCGAGATCAACGGAGATCGACAGAGGGAGACCGAGATTGACAAAGAAGAGACAGAGATCGATAGAGAGAGACCAAGATCGAGAGAGAGAGAGAGAGAGAAAAAAAAAACCTGCAGCAGCGGCGGTGGCGATGTGCGACGGTGCGACGGCGCGACGGCGGTGAGCAACGGTGGCCAACGACGGTTAGGTGGTGAGCAGGGTTGAGGTTTGGAGGTAATTGTTCTGTATGTGTGTGTAAGAGAGAGAACAGAGAAAGTGTTGGTGTGAAACAGAGGAGAGGGGCGCCGGTGGTGATAAAATTTTCAACCTTTAGCGACTAAACTTTTATTTGTCGATAAATATTAATCAATAATAACTAATCTTTTGTAGCTAAAAGTATAATTTGGCTATTATTTTTTTTTTTCATCACAAAAATTGAACATACAACGATTAAATTTTTTTAGTCACCAAAAATTTATATTTGCCGACAAAATTATTTGGTCAGCAAAGAGTAACCGAAAAATAAGCTTGTTATTTGGTGACTTAACTTCCTTTTGTTGGCAAATAATTGTATACGACGACTAAAATAAGAATTAGTAGCCTAAAATTTAGACTTACGCTAACTAAATTTTTTTAGTCGCCTATTTACATCATATGTAGTGACAAAATTCATTTTTTTAGTCGCCAATAAATAATATAGTAGCAAAACATTGAACCAACGCCAACTAATAAATTTTTTAGTCCCCAAAAATATAACTTTTGGCGACTAAATTCCTTTTGGTTGCCAAAAGTGTAATTTGTGAAATTACTTACACCTTTTGTGAAAAAACTTACACCTTTCGTGAAGAGTTACACCTTTTGCGAAATAATTTTTTCATAAAATTTACACCTTTTGTTATAACTTACACCTTTTGCGAAAAAACTTACACTTTTTTTGAAACGTTACACCATTTGTGAAAAATTTTCTTTCATAAAATTTATACCTTTTGTTAAAAGCTACACCTTTTGTGAAATAATTTCTTTTTTAAAATTTACACCTTTTGTGAAAACAAAACTTATACCTTTTATGAAATTACTTACACCTTTTGTGAAAAAACTTACACCTTTTCTGAAACGTTACACCATTTGTGAAAATTTTTCTTTCATAAAATTTACACCTTTTGTTAAAATTTACACCTTTTGTGAAAACTTACACATTTTTGTGAACATACTTACACCTTTTCTCAAAAGTTACTCCTTTTATGAAATAATTTTTTTCATAAAATTTACATCTTTTGTTGGAATTTACACTTTTTGTGAAAACAAGACTTACACGTTTTGTGATGTCACTTACACCTTTTGTGAAAAAACATACACATTTTTTGAAAAGTTACACATTTTGTGAAATAATTTCTTTCATAAAATTTACACATTTTGTTAAAACTAACACCTTTTCTGAAAATTTACACCTTTTTGTAGAAATACTTACACCTTTTCTGAAAAGTTACTCTTTTCGTGAAATAATTTTTTTCATAAAATTTACACATTTTATTGGAACTTACACCTTTTGTGAAAGCGAAACTTACACCTTTTGTGAAATAACTTTCGCTGTTTCCGAAAAGTTACACCTTTTGTGAAATAATTTCTTTCATAAAATTTATACCTTTTGCTAAAACTTACACTTTTTCTAAAAATTTACACCTTTTCATGGAAATACTTACACCTTTCTGAAAAGTTCCTCCTTTTGTGAAATAATTTTTTTCATAAAATTTACACTTTTTATTAGAACTTACACCTTTTGTGAAAACGAAACTTACACCTTTTGGGAAGCTACTTACATCGTTTGTGAAATAACTTACACTATTTCTGAAAAGTTACACCTTTTGTGAAATAATTTCTTTCATAAAATTTAAACATTTTGCTAAAACTTACACCTTTTCGTGGAAATATTTACACCATTTCTGAAAAGTTACTCCTTTGTGAAATAATTTTTTTCATAAAATTTACACCTTTTATTGGAATTTACACCTTTTGTGAAAACGAAACTTACATCTTTTGTGAAATAACTTACACTAATTCTGAAAAGTTACGCCTTTTGTGAAATAATTTTTTCATAAAATTTACACCTTTTGCTCAAACATACACCTTTTTTGAAAATTTACACCTTTTCATGGAAGTACTTACATCTTTTCTGAAAAGTTACTCCTTTTGTGAAATAATTTTTTTCATAAAATTTACACCTTTTGTGAAATAAGTTTCTTTTTCACAAAAGGTGTAAGTTCCAATAAAATGTGTAAATTTTATCAAAAAAATTATTTCACAGAAGGAGTAACATTTCAGAAAAGGTGTAAGTATTTCCACGAAAATGTGTAAGTTTTCAGAAAAGGTGTAAATTTTAGCAAAAAATTATTTCACAAAAAGCGTAACTTTTCATAATTAGTGTATGTTATTTCACAAAAGATGTAAGTGACTTCACAAAAGGTTTAAGTTTGGTTTTCACAAAAGGTGTAAGTTCCAAGAAAAAGTGTAAATTTTACGAAAAAAATTATTTCGCAAAAAGAGTAACTTTCAGAAAAGGTGTAAGTATTTCCACGAAAAGGTATAAATTTTCAGAAAATGTGTAAGTTTTAGCAAGAGGTGTAAATTTTATGAAAGAAATTATTTCACAAAAGGTGTAACTTTTCAGAAATAGTGTAAGTTTTTTCACAAAAGATGTGAGTAACTTCACAAAATGTGTAAGTTTCGTTTTCACAAAATGTGTAAGTTCCAATAAAATGTGTAAATTTTATGAAAAAAATTATTTCACAAAAGGAGTAACATTTCAGAAAATGTATAAGTATTTCCACGAAAAGGTGTAAGTTTTTAGAAAATGTGTAAGTTTTAGCAAAAGGTGTAAATTTTATGAAAAAAATTATTTCACAAAAGGTGTAACTTTTTAGAAATAATGTAAGTTTTTTCACAAAAGATGTAAGTAACTTTACAAAAGGTGTAAGTTTCGTTTTCACAAAAGGTGTAAGTTCCAAGAAAATGTAAAAATTTTATAAAAAAAATTATTTCACAAAAGGTTCAGAAAAGGTGTAAGTATTTTCACGAAAATGTGTAAGTTTTCAGAAAATGTGTAAGTTTTAACAAAATGTGTAAATTTTATGAAAGAAATTATTTCACAAAAGGTGTAACTTTTCAGAAATAGTGTAAGTTTTTTCACAAAAGATGTAAGTGACTTCACAAAAGGTGTAAGTTTCGTTTTCACAAAAGATGTAAGTTCCAAGAAAATGTGTAAATTTTATGAAAAATTTATTTCACAAAATGAGTAACTTTTCAGAAAAGGTGTAAGTATTTTCACGAAAAGGTGTAAGTTTTCAAAAAAGGTGTAAGTTTTAACAAAATGTGTAAATTTTATGAAAGAAAATTTTTCACATATAGTGTAACTTTTCAGAAAATGTGTAACTTATTTCACAAAAGATGTAAGTATTATGTGTAAATTGTCAAAAGTTACACCTTTGGTAAGTAATTTCACAAAATGAGTAAATGTTCACAAAAGGTGTAAGTAACTTTACAAAAGGCGTAAGTTCTCAGAAAAAGTGTAAGTAATTTCACAAAAAAGCATAAGTTCCCAGAAAATGTGTAAGTAATTTCACAAAAAAGCGTAAGTTCTCAGAAAAGGTGTAAGTAATTTCACAAAAAAGTGTAAGTTTTGACAGAAAGTGTAAATTTTCACAAAAGGCGTAAGTTTTCATAAAAGGCGTAAGTTTTCCCAAAAGGTGTAAGTTTTCAAAAATCACTTACGCCTTTTTCTGAAATTACTTACGCCTTTTGTGAAAATTTACGCTTTTTGTGAAAACTTACGCCCTCTTGTGAAATTATTTACACATTTTTGTGACAATTTACACCTTTAGTCATATAATATATTATTTTATTAATTTACCTAGAAAGTGTCACTACAACAAAACTAACTATTTACGGCATCATGTTTATGGCATGCATTAAATGCATGTCGTAGTTAGTACATTCTACGGCATTTTTTTTTTTTGTATGCCGTTAATGTTTTGTCAATAACAGCATACATACAATGTAAGTCGTTGATTCATATATTTATAGCATGCAAAAGTATGCTGTAAAAAATATATGTTTTTACGACTTACAAAAATATGCCGTAAAATATTTACACTTACGACGACATACATTTCATGTTGTAAAATATTATAATTTTACATGGCATGCATTAACATGTTGTGAAAACTTCTAAAAAAAAAAAAAAAAAGAAAAAAAAAAAAGAAGAAGTTCAATCTGATTTTTTTATGGCATGCAAAATTATGCCGTAAAAAATGTATATTTTCACGGCATCCAAAAATATGTCGTAAAATATTTGCACTTAAGACGACATGCATTTCATGTCGTCAAATATTATAACTTTATACGGCATGCATTAGTATGTCGTGAAAACTTTTATTAAAAAAAATTTCAATCCGATTATTTGTTTTTAATTTTAAAAAGCTAACAATTTTCAATTAAGCTTCCCACATTAAATTTTCCTAATTGAGAGCAACATAAAAAATAATTTATACATTATTTTATAATTTAATGTATTCTTTTAAGGGATAATTGCATTTAGTGGGATTTTAGGAAAAAAAATTACATGTTCATGAAAAAATTTATAATTTTAATTATTAATATTTATATTACTTTTCACTGATTTGTAATTATTTTTTTCAAAATTATCTTGATTCGATATTTTTCCTTTTTTTAATAATTTATTTATTTTATTTTCAACTTTTTTGATGTGCCTAATCTAAATAAAAAGTAAAATATTTGTAAAACAAAAAATACAATAAAATATAAAATATACGAAAATATATTAAATTTTATATTTCTTTAAATTTAGTGATTTTTTTAGAAAATTAAAAATATTGATTCAACCTCTCTACAATACAATCTCCTCTCTGATTCAACGTCGACCTAGAAGAAGAAGAAGAAGAAGAGGAGGTTAAGAATGGACACACAGTCGAAGAGGTCAAGGTCGAGGTCTCTGTATTGTATATCCACTCTATTTAGGCACAGTGATAGTTAGTTAGGTCTACTCTCTCACATACAACAAATCGACTATTTAGACAGTGCTCCATCTCTGTCTCTGTCGGCGATTGGGTCTCTTTCGCTCTAGATTCAGGTTCGTTCTTTCTCTCTCTGATCCTTGCTCTCTCTCTCAATCTTTCCCCCATCGAAGACACTTGCGCAGTCTCGGCCTTCATATTCTCAAGGTAATTTCTATATCTATTCTCTCTTCTTCATCGATTGAAATTTTTGAAATCGAAACCCTAGTTTCGAGTTTTTCTATGATTAGAGCTTAAATCATGTATACTTGACGTGAGAGTTGTTTTTATGTGTTCTTGCTCATCATGAATTTTGTTTTTCTCTGATTTGCTCCCGATTTATGGTGATTTTCTCGGATTTGCTCGTTATCTCTGATCTAAAAATTCCTAAGATTCGCAAGGTCACAATCTTGAAATTAATTGTTATTACTTTTTAATTTCAATTGTAAAGTGAGTTCTTCTCATTCGATGTTGCTAATGCTAAGTTTATGTTTGTGTATTTTCCAGATTCCTCCTTTGCGGATCCCTGTTTAGAGATTTGATTTTCAGTTCTAGCGGCATTGGTGCTGATAGTGTTGATGGAGAGAGCACTGAGAATGGTCGGCTTTTTGCCAATTCCCTCTGTAAGTGATAATTGTTGTTCTATTTGCCCCTTTTGTATTATTGTATGATTGTTTGTGACATTTTCTGTTTTGCAATTGAAGTTCTAATAAATAAACTACATTTGCCATGATAATCCCATTTGGTTTCATATTAATTGCGTATTCTGTTGTTGTACGTTGAAATTGATTCTAATATTTGATTATGGTGGAGCTTATAGGGTTGAGTGATTTTGTATGGTTCAGAAACTTGTTTTTGTTGATATGTTAGTAGCATTGGCATCTTTGGTGGGTTGTAATTGTTTATAAGAGTTCTAGTATTTCATTCAAGTAATGAGGTGTCATATAGATGGGGGGAAAATCATATCACAAGGCTTTTCACCTAAAGAGGATCAAGCTTTTTTGACACAATGACCAGGATTATTGAGTAGGTGTGATTGTTTGGTGGATGTAAGTTTTGAAATTTTTTACTTATGGCTTTAGCTGTTGGTTGAGCACTTGAGCTAAACAATCCTTTTTATTGGCAGCTCAAGTATTTGCTGGAGGACGGATAATCTTTGACCAAGAGGATGGGAAAGCTCCCCATAGGTCCTTTGTTAGTTTGTTCTAAAAAGGAATAGCTCTGAGGGATGTTGGAAATGTAGGAAGGCTGGTCATTTTGAGGTTAACTATGTGATTTGTTTGTCTTGTCTATGTTCACTAGCACTAATTTCTAAAATGATGACAAAGTGAATTGTATTTGGATTCTTGCTGAAATAGGTATGCATGTTGATTTAATGTGTCTTTACATTAACAAATGAATATAATCAATTCTGGAAAGATTCGGTTACTGATTTAAGGTTCCCATATTTTCTGACAAAAATATAAATGCTACTTTGTGGGCCCTAAGGAAGTACCAAAGAATGAATAGTTCTTGACTGCAAATTATTTATATAAATACACCGTCATATTAAGGAACAAGTCTCAAAAGGTTCATTGATGAAATATTCAGAACTCCATAGCCTTCTATGTTGTCTATGGCATTTAGTTTACGAATTCAATTTTCTTACTTTTCCAATTTTCTCCAAAAATGGCACCTTTTGCATGTGATTGCTAATTAAAAAGATTAAGCAGTGAGTGATATACTTCTTATGAACAAAAATATCATCTCAACTATTGAATACTATAAGTGAAAATGTCATAAAATTTACAAATGGCTTCTTATCCAAATTTATTTTTCTGAAATGAACATGTCACTTTATAATAAGGATCCAACCTCCCTATTGACTTTGCTTCTTATTCTTTACTTGATGAATAATAATTCCTATAAGCTTCAAGTTTAGTTGTCTTTTAACTTCGTCTTCTTTTTTTTTTTCTTTTTTTTTTTTTTTCTTTTTTTTTTGTGCTTGTAGGTTTTCTATTATTGGCAAGGGTAATAGCTGTGACATTCTGTGTAACCTTAGCAACATCATTGGCTGCAAGACTCGGTGCAACACCTATGGCTGCATTTCAGTTTTGTTTACAGTTTTGGATGACCTCGTCGCTTCTTTCTGATGGTTTGGCTATTGCTGGACAGGTATGGCCACGTGCCGTTCTTTTTAATTTTTCCCCTTTCGAATATTTGGGAGAAATTCTTCTATTTAATCAGGGAAGACAATGTGAGAAACTCTTTTTTGTGTGTGTCTCTCTCTCCAATTTCTGAGAACCAAAGAGAGCCTAACCAAATAACAAAGAAACTTCGTATTTTTGTTTTTTTTCCAATTGTAACATAAATTGATCAATCAATTATTTTTTATTTTTATAATGTCTATATAAACTGTGTGAGTGATTTTCCGACCACACTGCCAACTCAGTATTCAGTTGGAGAGTACTGGCAGAATAGATGACACCTGGCTGACCTGCAACAGAAAGAGAAGATTCCGGAGGTGGTTCGTCCACCCGGGGGCACTCCGACGATCAAGTCAGTATATCTCTCAAAGATAATCAATGATGCTAAACTCACTGTTCAGAATATAAATTGCGTACCTTAGACCCATCGGGGGTGCCTTTCTTTTATAGTTAACTCAATCCTTGTCCCAACAGAAGCTTGGCTTCAATGGACTTTAGCTCAGTACTTATCCAGGACTCTTTAATAGATATAGATAAACTCCCTAAGAGCTTTATCCTTATCCAGGCTGAGTCCCCTCATCATTCTAGGACTCTTGTGCCCTATCCGCTTATCTCGGATTCCGATATCTTCGGAGATAACCTCGGCCTTTCCGAGATCACCTCGGCATCATGACCAGGACACGTGGCACCTCGGCTTACACGTCGGCGTCACCTTGGCCACGTGTTGGTGTTAGAAAATATATCCCCACAACTGCCCCCTAGGTTCTATTACCTCGGCATTCTGAGGTGATGGAACCTATATCGGTACTTCCTGCCAGTACATCGGCTTAAGTCGAGATCATCATTATAGGCCGACATGTCTTCTTAAAGATCAAGAATTCCAAGAGCTTCTTCACGCGTATGAGTTGTTATTCATAACAACTCAACCGTTTCGGTCACGTGCCTTCCCCTTACTGGATCGTGTTTGTGACGCGTCTTTAAGTTGTCTTACGCCTGCATGCGCCGTCTGATGAATCCGTATTTCTAGGGTTCATCAATTCCCTTTTGTCGCCTTTTCGCGCTTTTGACAAAATCAGTATCCTCTCTCTTCGTCTCTTCACTTTTCACTTTCGTGTCTGAAGCTTTTTTCTCTTTCTAACTTTTCCCTTCAAGATCCTCCATTGCTTAAGCTTCCAAAGTTCTGCAACTCACTCCGTCCATTTCTTTCGGCGAGGTTCTTGCTAATCTGTTCCGCCGCCGCCGTTCTTCTGACTTCGGCGATCCCAACATCGGCTTTTTTCCTCTGGTAAGTCACCGTTCCTCCTGGTTTTAGTTCTTGTTGTGCTCCAAGAAATTTTGTTTCATCATTAGTCGCCATTACTGTTTTACTCAAACATTTGATTCATGAATCATGTATCTGAGCGTGTTTATTTCACGATTTTTCTCTTTGCCCATGTCTTGAATACTCGTACTGCTCACAACTTTCCTGCACTTTTGCAACTGTTCTTTGACCTTATACCCTTCGTACTTACAATATTCTTGATAGTCCATCTTTGTTCTTGATTCTGAAGTGCATTCTTGCTTTTTTGTTTTCCAGATTTGCGCCTTCAATCATCGTTTCCATAGATCTAGGTTTGGGATTTGTTTGTAGAATTCAAAACAATTGTTAGGGAAAATTGAAACGATTCCCCATAGACTCCGTGTATTTTAGCCGAGGTCCATAAAACCCTTTAGAAACACACCCTTCTGAAATCCAACCCCTTCAGTTAAGCCGATATCATGGGTATGTGGAAACATAGGGTAGACACCCCATCCAAGTTGGAGCACTTTAGGCGAGAGTTTGACATCCCAACCGACGTTCATCTGAGGTTGGCTGGGGAGGATGACTCTATCATGCCAACAGCTAATTCCATGCCCCTCCCTGTTATAGCTTTCATCGAGTGCGGACTTCGGCTCCCACTCAATATTCTTTTTCGTGAGATCATTCATTATTATAAGCTGAACCCAATGCAACTTGCCATTAATTCCTACCAAGTCATAAACGGTATAATTAGCCAAACAAGAAAATGTTAGGATCACCTTAGCCGACATCCAATACTGCTACACCATGTGTGGCCTCAAAAAAGATACAGGCTACGTTTACTACCTTAAGCCGAGGTCTACAGAGTATAAAATCGTAGCCGACCTCCCAGACTCCAATAAGGGAGCTGGAGACGATTACTTCATTACCTCGGGGAACTGGGAGTTTGTTCCAGTCGAGGACCTCCATCTCTACCCTCTTCCTCGTTCGGTTTTTGTAGAGGGCAATGGTAAGAGCCCTGTGTTCATACTAACTTGTTTTTAAAGTCTTCAATACTTTATTTATCTCTAACATCTGTTTTTCTTGTAGCTCCCTCAGCCACCAAAGGGCTTGTCAGTCTTTCTTTCCCAGCAAAGACTTGAAGAAACTTGGATCTGCCAGTCCACAAACGGAAGGCCCCTCTTCTACTTAATTTCATTCCTACGTACAAGTCAGCTCTTCCCGACGTCCCCAAGAAGAAGAAGAAGAAAAGTCTATCTCCTCCTTCCGCCACAACTCCTCAAGCTGCCTCCACATCTCGGCCAGATCAAGGATCGACTTCCGATCCTGCAGAGCAGCCGTCAACCTCAGCTCCGTATCTGATCCCGATATCCCAATGCCAGCGTCGGCGACGAACCGTTTTCCCTGCCGAGATGGGCCGTCAAAAAGCAGTCGCCAAGGATCTTTTGGCCAACATTCCAGATTCTGTTGATGCTCAACCAGCACCATCCCAGTCAAAGCCGAAGACAAAAAGGATCAAAAAGGCTCAGCCAAAGGCAAAGGTGACTCAAGTTGACACTGAGGACACCTTGCCGATCTCCAAACTGGCTGAGAGCGATAAGTCCCACTCTGCTGTGGAGAAGAGGCCTGCCGAGGCCCAACCATCCGAGTCTACCCGATCAAAGAGGCCGAGGTCGTCCGCTGCAACTACCTCGGGGTCTTCAAAGCACGATGCCCCCTGGGCCCCCCAAATCACACTGGAAGATAAGCCAGTTATGGCCAGCGATAGTGCCGATGACATTAATGTCGGGGTTGCCCTTAGTACCGCTCTGCTTCTTCCCGGCGATCTCGACCGAAATGCCGAGTTAAGTGAATATGATAACTATGCTCTGATGCTTCAGCGCTCTGTTCAAGTAACTGTCTTTATTTGGTCATTTTTCTTTCTTTCTTTCTTTTTATACTTTAGAAGATTTTGTAATAACTTCTGCTCTGACTTATCTTTTCTCAGGCCATCCAGCATGCCCATTCTTTCTCAGTTCAATCTTTCGAGAACCGGGAGAAGCTGGCCGAGAAGAAGAGGGAGGTCTTCAGTCTTCAAAAAACTAATAAAAAATTGCAATCAAAGATGAAGATTTTAGAGGATCAAGCCGAGGATGCTATCAAGGCTCAACATGATGCCGAAGAAAATGCGGAGTCCGCTGAGGCCATCAAAAAGGTCCTTGAGGCCGAAAAGAAGGAGGCCGAGGAGAAGATACCCTAGGCCCAGAAAGAACTTCAGGATGCTCTGGCAACAAAAGAGGCCGAAGTCAAGGCCGCCGACGAGAAAGCATACGCTGAGGGGGTGGCCGATGTCACAGCGGACTATGAAAAGCAAGTGAAGCAGGCATGCAACAAGGGTTTCACCCTTGGTTGGATGTCTCTTCTAAAAAAGCTTGATGTCCCCGAGGACTAGCCCCTCAGGAACGCCGACGTCATTCCTCTTCCATTCCCTCCAACTCCAAGTCAATCCGACGACGAATCTGAGTCTGAGGAGGAGGTTTTGGTGAGGACGCAAAAAGATGCTGCTGGGGCCAAGTCCCCTTTCTCAAAATGAACAAGTCCTGGACTTGACTCAAGATGAGGAGGTTGAGGAGCTCCCTAAGGATGCCACTTCTGAGAAGCCGTTATCGGACGTGCCTCTTGCCGATAAGAGCCTCGATCTAACCCTTCAAGAAATTGATGCTGAGCTTGCGGCTGAGAAGGCCGCCGAGATGTCTTCTCAGCAGTCCTCCGAGGTCCAAACCCAGCCTGCTAATGCTGCTAAAGACTCTTAATTTCATGTTTTTCTGTTTCTTCTGTGCTTTGTACTTTTGTTTTTCTCTTGAAACAATGTAAACTTTTCATATTGCCGAAGTGCCTTCTTATAAATACAACTTCTTTGTTTTGGACGTTTGTATGTTTGCCTTCTCTTTACTACTCTTGTATGATTCCATACTTATAATTTTTTGCATATCTTTAATATACACTTCAATCTTTGTGCAACCTTTTCGGCGTGACACACCTCGGTCATACAAACTTGGTTTAACCTTAACTTGTAAACTTTTTCTCAAGTTTTAACAAGTGTTAAACATGATCTCGGTTTAACTTCAACTTGTAAACTTTTCTCAAGTTTCAACAAGTGTTAAACATAATCTCGGTCTAACTTGAACTTGTAAACTTTTCTCAAATTTCAACAAGTGTTAAACATCATCTCTGTTTAACTTCAACTTGTAAACTTTTCTCAAGTTTCAGCAAGTGTTAAACATCATCTCGGTTTAACTTCAACTTGTAAACTTTTCTCAAGTTTCAACAAGTGTTAAACATCATCTCGGTTTAACTTGAACTTGTAAACTTTTCTCAAGTTTCAACAAGTGTTAAACATCATCTCAGTTTAACTTGAACTTGTAAACTTTTCTCAAGTTTCGACAAGTGTTAAACATCATCTCGGTTTAACTTCAACTTGTAAACTTTTCTCAAGTTTCAACAAGTGTTAAACATCATCTCGGTTTAACTTCAACTTGTAAACTTTTCTCAAGTTTCAACAAGTGTTAAACCCATTTTTCTTCTCTCTGCCCCCTGATGTGAACCTAGTTCCACTTGGGTTCTCATTATACATGTATTCAGAAACAACGTTATGTATCTTTATCAGTCACAAGTGTATAAACATATATAAACAAGCTAAAACTTTATTTATTTACTTCGGCAAAATGACAAAAAATTCTAATGATAGAAAAATTTCAAATTGCAAGTGTTCCAAGGCCTTGGCAACTCTTTGCCCTCATTATCTTCAAGCCGATATGCCCCATTGCCCAGTACCGAGATGATTCTGTAGGGTCCTTCCCAATTTGGGCCAAGCTTCCCCTCTCTGGGATCCTTCTTGTTGCCGACGACTTTCTCAGACGAGGTCACCGATTTGAAACTCCCTTGGGTTGACCTTTTTATTATAAGCTCTGGCAAGCTGCTGCTGGTATGCTGCCAGCTGAATTGCAGCTCTCTCCCTTCTTTCTCAGTAGGTCCAGATCTCGGGCTAGGAGTACATCATTATCCCGTTCTCTACTCCCTGGGTTCTGATCCCAGGGATGCCGACCTCCAGCGGAATGACAGCTTCTGTGCCATAGGCCATGGCAAAGGGGGATTCCCCGTTGATCTTCTCGGCGTAGTGATATGCCCAGAGCACACTTGGTAGTTCATCTACCCACTTTCCCTTTGCTGCCTGCAGCCTCTTCTTTATCCCATCAAGATAACTTTGTTGGATGCTTCTGCTTGTCCATTGCTTTGAGGAAAGCTTGGGGTTGAAAAGTAGTTCTTGATCTTGAACTTTGCGCAGAAGCTCTTGATTAGCTTACTGTCAAATTGTGTTCCATTGTCTACGACTATTGCTCTTGGGATCCCAAATCTTGTGATTATGTTCTTCCATATGAAGTTCTTTACGTCCACATCTCGGATCTTGGCTAAGGGCTCAGCTTCTATCCATTTGGTGAAGTAATCTGTTGCTACCAGCAAGTACTTCCTTTGCCCAGTTGCTTGGGGCAGTTGTCCGACAAGATCCATTCCCCATTGGGCAAACGGCCAAGGACTGGATACTGGGTTCAGGTCTGCTGCTGGTTGGTGTATCAGAGGTGCAAACCTTTGGCACTTTTCACACTTCTTGACATAGGCCTCTGCATCTTTCTGCATATAGGGCCACCAATACCCCTGGGTAATGGCCCTATGAGCTAGTGATCTGCCCCCAGTGTGGCTTCCGCAAATTCCTTCATGTATTTCATATAGAAAATCTTCAACTTGTGAGGGATGTACGCACCTCAAAAGGGGTCCAGTGAAGGATCTTCTGTAGAGATGTCCTTCTGCTGTCAGACTGAATCTTGCCGACTTCAATCTGATCTTGTGTGCCTCTTTGTGGTCATCTGGCAACTTTCCTTCTTTCAGGAATGCAATAATTGCATCCATCCAGCTTGGTCCCATGTCCACACACATTGTTTCACGCTCTATGGTCAGTGGTTCAATGCTCGGGCCCGACAAGTAGTCAACCATTATTGTCCTCGCTTTTCCAGGTTGTACTACAGTAACTAGGTTGGCCAATGCATCGGTGTGACTGTTATCATCTCAGCTGACCTGAAGTAGTCGGCAGTTCTGAAACAAGGCTGCCAACCTGATGACCTCCTTTGCGTAGGCCGACATCCTTTCATCTCGGGCCGCAAATTTGCCTGTTGTCTGGTTAACTATAAGTTGTGAGTCACAAAAGACTATTACCTCATCTGCTTGCACTGCTGCTGCCAGCTTCAGTCCTGCAATGAGTGCTTCATATTCTGCTTCATTGTTTGAGGCCTTGAACCCCAAACAAATCGATTGTTCTAGTATCTGCCCATCTAGAGATACCAGTACTACTCCTGCCCCCGCTCCCTGTCGATTGGAACTCCCATCAACAAACAGTCGAAAGGAGTCGCCGATGTAAATGCTGCAGGTCTAAGTTTTTCCTCTTTGTTTTGTTCTTTCGCCTTTGGCTGGGCTCCTCCTTGCTTGTTTGGACATCGTTCATCTTGGCTCAATGGAGCCCGATGTTCGATGGATTCTGGCGTGAACTCCGCCACAGAGTCGGCCAAAACTTGGCCCTTGATTGTTGTTCTGGATCTGTACTCCAAGTCATACTAGCCCAAGGCGACTGCCCATCTGGCTATTCTTCCTGTCAAGTCTCCTTGTTGCAGCAAGGACTTCAAGGGGTGTTCAGTTAGCACCACAATTTTATGGACCTGGAAGTAATGGTTCAGCTTCTTTGAAGCCATTACTAAAGCTAGTGCCAATTTCTCTAAGGGTAGATACATTGTTTCTGCATCGGCCAGGGTTTTGCTTACATAGTAAACAGCCCTTTGCTCCCCTTTTTCTTATCGGATTACTACTGCACTTATCGCATGTTCTGAAACTGCTAAGTACAAAAAAAACTCCTCTCCAGGTTCTGGATTTGAGAGGACTGGAGTCGTGGTCAGATACTTCTTCAGGACGGCCAATGCGGCTTCGCACTCCTCGGTCCATAGGAAGTCTGTGGCTTTCTTCACTAAGTTGAAGAAAGGTTTGCACTTGTCTGAGCTTCTGCTGATGAACCTGTTTAGGGCTGCGGCCCTTCCCGTTAGTATTTGCACCTGTTTTGCCGACGTCGGGCTCTTTAAATCCAGGATGGCCTTGATCTAATCTGGGCTGGCCTCAATGCCCCTTCTTGTCATCAGGTATCCCAAGAACTTACCAGATCCAACTCCAAATGCGCACTTAGATGCATTAAGTCGGAGCCGATATGATTTAAGGATTTCAAAGACTGCTTTGAGGTCGGCCAGATGACCTTCAGGTTCCTTGGTCTTTACGACCATATCGTCGATGTAAACTTCCACCGTTCGGCCAATCAGGGTGTCTGAACATCTTGGTTACCAACCTTTGGTAAGTTGCTCCTGCGTTTTTCAACCCAAAGGCATCACCTTGTAGCAGTACAACCTTTTGGGGTGACAAACGCAGTCTTCTCTTCATCCGCGGATACATGGCTATCTGGTGATACCCCCTGTAGCATCCAGGAAGCTCATCCTTCATGCCCTGAAGTGGCATCCACTAGCTGGTCAATCTTGGGTAGAGGAAGCTATCTTTGGGACAGGCCTTGTTTAAGCTGGTAAAGTCTACGCAGACCCTCCATTTACCGTTCTTCTTCTTCACCACTACTGTGTTCGATAGCCATGTCGGGTAATTTACCTCATGAATAGCCCTGGCTTCCAATAGTCTATCTACTTCCTTCTCCACTGCTTCAACGTGTATCAACATCCGTCTTCTTGCTCGTTGGATTACAGGTTTGGCCGACCTGTCAACGTTCAGCTTATATCAAGTGACCTCGGGGTCAATGCCAGGCATTTCGTAGGGCGTCCACGCGAACACCTCAATATTTGCTCTCAAAAAAGCTTCCAACTCTTTTTCCTCTTCTTCGGCTAAGCCCGAGCCGAGAAGAAAGAAGCGTTCTTTATCCCCCTCCTAGACGAGGATTTTCTTCAGTGCTTCTTCACTCTTCTCGGCTGGCTCCTTGCCAACATCCTCTAGGACCTCCACGTCCTCGTCTTCGATCTCTACCTTCTCTGGTTCTCGAATGCTGCAGGTGGATTTCATTGCTGCCATGGAGCAATTCTTTGCCTACAGCTGATCTCCTCTGACCTCCTCAATCCCATGCTCTGTTGGGAACCGCAATAGTTGATGCAATGTTGAGGGAACTGCCCCATTGCATACAACCATGGCCTTCCCAAAATGATGTTGTAAGGGGAGGGTGTGTCAATTACGGTGAACTCTGTTGTTATCTTCCTTGTGCCTGCCTGCACCTCCAAGCTGGTTGTTCCTAGTGGCCATGTCGGCGTTCCATTGAACCCGACCATTGGGCTATTGGATTGCTCCATATCGTCTGGGTGAAGGCCGAGCTCCTTGTAACATCGGACGTACATGATGTCACAAGAGCTGCCTTGGTCAATCAGGATGCACTTTACTTGGCATTCCCCAACCTGGAGGGATACTACCAAGGCATCATTATGCGGATGCTGCACCATCTCAAGGTCGGCTTCAGAAAAGGACACTACTGGTCCTTGGCACTCCTCTGCCCAATGTCGCTTCTCCCCGACTTGGTAGACATGCTGCAAGTGCTTCACCTTCTGGGTCTCCCCCTTGATCTCGTTCTCGTTGACCTTCGAGTGAATTACATTAATTACCCGAGGTCCTTCTACCTGAGGTTGCTGTGCTGGGGGAGGCGGAGTTGCTAGTGCCTGAGGCAGTCTTGCCTGTTCTTCCCTTGTTCTGGCCTCATCGACAAGGTCTCTCAGATGGCCTTTGTAGACACCCCATTTTTGACCGACCTTAAGACTCAGATGTCATCGATTGAGCGCTCAGTGATTGCGCATGTTGTGCTCGTTCTGAGGTTACGGAGTCTCGGCTGAGAGCCTTGCCTCCGGACTTCGGGATTCTTTTGTGCTTTGCCTCGGTTTGCGAACCAGGTTCTGTTTTCTCTTCCCAAAGGGAGGGAGAAGTCTTGTAGACCATCTCTCAGTGGTCGTAGACTACTTTTCATGGTTGTAGGCCACTGTTCCTGTTTGGAGACTAGTTTCTGATTTTCGGGGCTGTCGGTCGTGCGCCTCGATTCGGGACCGCTTAACTTTCTCCGTTTGGCACGGTTTTTCGAGAGCTTGAACATTTTGAACCTTCGTTTTAGCTTCTTGAGGAAGCTTGAACCTTTTGAACCTTCGTTTTAGCTTCTTAAGGGAGCTTGAACATTTTGAACCTTTGTTTTAGCTTCTTGAGGAAGCTTGAACCTTTTGAACCCTTCGTTTTAGCTTCTTGAGGGAGCTTGAACATTTTGAACCTTCGTTTTAGCTTCGTGAGGAAGCTTGAACCTTTTGAACCCTTGTTTAGCTTCTTGAGGAAGTTTGAACCTCTTGAACCTTTGCTCTAGCTTCTCCAAGAAGCTTAAACCCTCTTGTTTCTCTATAAGAGAGGGCCTCCCTCTCCTTTAGAGAGGTTGAAAAAAAAAATTCTAAGGAAAAGCACATATATCTCTCTATACCTCTACATTCTAGGCTTAGAAAGGGTGTTTGTTCTTGGCCTTTAACACCACACCTCATAGCCACACACCTCCACCATTGATCTAAGGTTCTTGGAGGGTCTTGAGAGGTCTTAAAGAGCTAGTTTTTGGTCCAAGAAGCTGCTGGTTTTGCTGAAGCTACAAGGGTAACACACTATTCCCTCTTTTTAGCATTATTTTGATCCATCTCTTAGCCTTACTTGAAAGCATATTTTAGCTTCAGTGTAAATTGAAAAAAGTCTTATTTTGAGGCCCTTAACATGTTTATTTAAGATCATTTTTATGTTGGGGGTCATCTACCCCCTTGCATGCTTCATTTTACCTTGTTTTGAGCCATGCCTTAGAGCATTTGTGTTGGCCTTTGTTTGGCCTTTTAGCCACTAAAATCCAGTGGATTTTCAGTGGCTAGCATGCTATTTTGAGTGCCAAAATCAGAGAGCGGTGACCCTCTCTCTCCTTGTTTTGTTTTCTAGCATTTTTGGCCTTACAAAGGAGCCCTTATTTGCATACTTCCAAGCCATGTTTCAGGCCATTTTTAATGAGTTTTAGGACCTGCATAGACTCTTTCCAGAGCTTTTTTTACCATATTGGATGTCCATCTTGCATGTGTAGAACAACCCTCTTCATAACATATCAAAGGAGCATCTCATTCTTGCATGCATTAACCATGTTTCAGTGGGTTTTTAGGCTTTATTTGGCATGTCATACCTCTCACTTTTGCTGGTTTAGTGGCCTCTTGATTGCCTCACATGCTTGTAGTGCAAATCCTCTTTACTAGCTTACATTGCATGCTATTTTGGCCTTTGATTCTAGCACTTTTTGGCCATGCCTTAAACTAATTTTGTGCATGTTTTGGACTGCCTTAGCTCTTTTTTAGGCCTCATGGTCGAATGATGTTTGCTATGCATGGTTGTAGTGCAATACCCTTGCCTAGCTTTGAGTTTTGAAGCCTATTGCATGCTTATATTGAGGTGTTTGCATGTTTTGGGGTCATTGTGTATGGTATTTCAGAGCATGTAAGGTTGCCATGTTCCCATGTTTTCCACTTCTTATATGCATTTGAGGGTTGTGCTTGTATGCCTCATTTACGGACCATTGCATGAGCTTTATTTCCGTGCCTTTTGAGCCACCATTTTAGTCCATTTTCCTACTGTTTTGGGCCTGCATGGGGACTGTTTGGGGCTAGTTTGGTCATTTGAGCATTGCTTTATGTACCTCTAGTGTAATGCACTTCACTAGTTTCGGTATCCAGGCCATCTAGCATGCATTGTGTGAGGTGTTTGCATGATTCGGGACCATCTTGCATGTCATTTCAGAGCTGAAAAATATGTGATTGTATGCCATATTTCATGCTTACCATGCTTTGATGGAGTTGCACTTTGTGCCTTAGGTTTGGTCCCTTGCATTTGTGCATGTTTGCATGTGTGTTGTTGCTTCATTTTCATCATGTATGGACTGATTGATGTGCTGGGCTCATTCATTTTAATTAATCCATCTTGCTTATGTATGCCATATCCATGTCGTCGCATGCTTGATCGTCGCATTGTGTATCCTTGTTTCATGTCTTCGTGCATGTCCATCTTCGTATGTGCATTGCGTTTAGCCATATAGTTCATGTTGCATTGAGTATGCATTCTTAGTTCATAGCATTGTGTATGCTAGTTGCATGTTTCATATATCCCTCGCATGTTAGCAGATTAGGTTGCATTGCGTTTAGGGTTGCATGCTAGTCGTATTGTGTATGCCATGGTTATTGCATTGTGTTTGGAATAGGGTTTAGTCCAAACAAAAACGAGGGACGTTTCGTACTCCAAGTGAGAAAGTGCCTCGATTCCCGGTCGCCGACACTCCGGATTTACCCATGAAGTTTAGCCTTGTTGTTTATGTGCATTCATTTTACATCGAGTCTGCAATCCGACTCCTCGGCCATCATGCATCGAGATGCGTGATTGTGGCACGAGGATCGAGGCTACACTCCCTGGAGCTTGTGCAATGATGGGGAGAGTGGTCATGCACATATGTTGAAATACTTTGCCATGCCCCTTTCTCACTCTCTGTGCAGCAAACCGGAAACCAGCAACAAAAACTGGTCAACAGCCTTCTGGAGCTTTGTACAGTGTTCTGGACCAGTTGCAAACAGAGGCAAATCGGGGCATCGCGATGGATTTCCCGACAAGGCGACTTGAGCATGCATGCATCCCTATCATTCGGAACAGAGCTGAGGCAGTCCATTTTGTTTAATTTGCATGCTAGTTTCCTTACTTTCTTAGTTAATTCATTAATTAATTAATGTTGTGTAATAATTAGTTTAATTAGCTTAGATTTGCTAGTTTATTCTGTACTATTCATTCGGACCCTCCGCGAGAGGGCGAACTTTGTAATAAGTGTGCGTGTGTGTGATGCACATCTTCCAACCCCACGTCTTTCTCCCTTTTATTTACCAGCTTATGATAGTTAGTTTTAGGGCATGTTTCAATTAGCATCTATATGTTCGCATGCTTGCATTCATTCATCTGTATTGCATGCACCGGGCTCGGCGCATCATGCTAACTGCATTGTATTTCAATTCCAAGTTGAATACATGTATCGATTGTTGCATCTCATATGCCATCTTAGAATAGCCGAGCCTATTGTAGTTGCATTTTTGCATGTGTTGCATTACGCATTCTTAGCATAGTTAGAATTCATGCATGATTTTTAATTAGTTTCTTTCTTTGGCTCGGAGTATCGGTAAGTGTTTATGCTTTAGCATCCTTGCATGTGTGTGAGTGATGCCATGATAGCATGCTTACCATGAGGCTATGTGCTTATGTGATATAACTGCCTGAATGCTGTGGGTGAAGGTTGGGTTGCTTGAGTTGGAATAATTCTCGAAACCGTGTTTTAGCTACTTGCGAGTAGCAAACTTCAATCCATTTCAAAACAAACGGATATGCAATGTTTTGTTCCAACTCAAATGATCCAGTCTATACTTGTATGTTGTGTGCATCACATAGTAATTCTAGGCTAATAACCGGAATAAGAGCACATAATTTTTTCAAAACTCGATATCATGGTTAGTAGAGGCCGATCTTTGATCGGGCGAGCGGGGGTGCTCACGAAGTGACCTTCCCCAATCGTACCCAAATTCTCGAGCCGAGGCAACTTTGGTGATGACGGACACGTGGCCTTAGGCACGAGTCAGGGTTTCCTAAATTCCCCCAAAATAAAATATTTAGGTGGCGACTCTGTATCTGGCAAAACAGTCCATGTTTGGCACTTCTTTCTAAAAATCAGTTTTTCAAAACGATTTGCCGGATTTGGACTCTTTGATGATTCATCGGTCTTGCATTGCACTCTGCGAGATTAGATACAGGACCGTGACATTGAGTCCGAACTGTAGTAAGCCCCAATGAACCAAACGGGATTTTCCCGGGACGTTCGGGGACGTCTACAGCCTTGCCTCACCAGGTCTTCCAAGTGTGTTTTCAGGGCTCTGCAGCCTTGAGTCATATGCCCGTCTTCATTGTGGTAAGCACAATGCCTGCCAAGGTTTCTTCCCATAAATTCTCCTGGTGCCCTTGCTGGTGTTTTGAAATAGGGTTGATTCTGAATTTGATCCAGGACTTTGTGAATTGGGATTCGGAACACAGTTGTCACTGCCTGTGTAGCCCTCAGTTCTGTCTCTTGCTTGCTCGATCCATTGTTACCTCGGCCTCGCTTCGGCGATCTGTTTCCTTTCTCTTGCTTGCCTCCTTAGTTCCCAACATGTCTTCCTCGGCTCTGGCATACTTCTCAATTCTCACCATGAGCTCTTCCATGCTTTTTGGCAATGTCTTTGCCAAAGACTTCGTAGTGGACAGTCGTCTTTTAGGCCGTTTTGAAAGATACGACCACCTCTTGATTACACTCTGGTATTCGGTTAAAACCTCATAGTATCTTTTTGCATAGGCCCTAAGGCCTTCATCCTTACTGATCTTCAGAGCCATCAATGCGTCCACCTCAATGGCTACAGCTTGTTTGTCAAGAACCTGGCCACAAACATCTCGACCAGGCCTTCCCAAGTCTTCACGCTTCCCTTTGGTAGTTTGTGGAACCAATCTGATGCAATCTCGCCGAAGGATGAGGGGAACATTTTGCAGAGCAACGGCTCGTTCCCATATACAATGCCATTGAGTTCAAGTATAATCCAACGTGGAAGTTGGGGTCTGACTTACCATCGTATATTTGGAACCTCGACATACTGAATCTCTTTGGCGCCTCAAACTTGTCCAACTCCACCGAGAATGGTGTCCTCGGCTTATCTGGGGAGGTTACCTCGGCATCGGCATTCTGTTGCTTCCTCTTGAGGTAATCTCTTAAGTCCTCCTTTGTCCGCCCAGGAGCTCGGCTATCTCCTGCTTTCAATCTTTTTGGTGCACTACTTTCAGCTTCATGGTGAGTTCTCTTCGACTTTTCTCCATTAGTTGTGTCGAAGCACAGCGCTCACCCCTGAACATGCCGATGTTCTTTAGGGTCTGCCTCTTTTGTGCGATGTGTCCTCCGCGATTCTTCCCTTCTTGACTCTCCTCGTTCGACTTCCCTGGAAGGTCGGTGGGAATGTCTTTCGCTCCTGGTGTGCTGCGGGGCTATGGGGATTGTTTTCTGCTCTCCTATCTGGGCATTGGCCGCTGGAATCGGCGTGTCTTACAGCGGGAATGGTGGCTGCATAACGTTGTTCTGCATCATGAAATTAACGACCGATTGCAGGTCCACCAATTTGTTTGACATCTCTTTTACCTCTTCGTCCCTCCGCAAGCATCTATCCTTCCATACCTGGAGGTTATCCTCATTGTGGTACCCACTAAGATCTGGCTTCTTTGGTACGTCGCCATCCTGGCCGACGTCTTTGTTGCTGTGATTCTGGTCACGAGTTTCTGTGTTGCAGTTGTCTCCTTCGACGTCAAGGTCGATAGGTCTGCCACTACCAGCAGGAGTGTCGTCCCCAATCTTTTCCTTCTGTCCGTTGCTGGCCATCTATTCTCCTTTCTTTCCCACAGACAGCGCTAAATTGTGTGAGTGATTTTCCGACCACACTGCCAACTCAGTATTCAGCTGGAGAGTACTGGCAGAATAGATGACACCTGGCTGACCTGCAACAGAAAAAGAAGATTCCAGCGGTGGTTCGTCCACCCGGGGGCACTCCAACAATCAAGTCAGTATATCTCTCAAAGATAATCAATGATGCTAAACTCACTATTCAGAATATAAATTGCGTACCTTAGACCCATCGGGGGTGCCTTTCTTTTATAGTTAACTCAATCCTTGTCCCAACAGAAGCCTGGCTTCAATGGACTTTAGCTCAATACTTATCCAGGACTCTTTAATAGATATAGATAAACTCCCTAAGAGCTTTATCCTTATCCAGGCTGAGTCCCCTCATCATTCTAGGACTCTTGTGTCCTATCCGCTTATCTCGGATTCCGATATCTTCGGAGATAACCTCGGCCTTTCCGAGATCACCTCGGCGTCATGACCAGGACACGTGGCACCTCGGCTTACACGTCGGCGTCACCTTGGCCACGTGTTGGTGTTAGAAAATATATCCCCACATAAACTCCTTGTTTTTTTCCTCTAGACAAAGAACAAAAACATTTTTTAATTTTATGTTGTCTATATAAACTCCTTTTTGACTAATAATTTTATTGTATCATCAGGTTCTGGTATCTATAGTGAGCATTGCGTCTTTATTCCTTCTCTAGAAAAGCCACGGCTTTGTTGGAATATGGTTTGCTTTAACCATTTATATGGCTCTGCGTGCATTTTCTGGGATTTTGAGGTAATTTCCTTTGTTAATTTTGTGAATAAATAGTCGTTTCAAACAATTTCCCAATTCAAAACTGATCAAATTTCAGAAGGAAACTATAAATTGGACCACTTTTCGTATTGGCACATTTATACTCAAACCCGCCACTTTTCCTAATTCTTGTTTCCTATCATGTATTATGCTTATTTTCCATTAAGTGTTAGTGTTGTTGTCCCCAATTTTTGCAGAGTATAACTCAAGGCTGTTGGAGTCTACCAATTATGTTACCAGGCGACAAGCTGTCAAGGTAGGATGAAAGTTTGAGATTTTATTTGAAAATATGTAAATAATTAAAAAAAATAAATTAGACATCTCAATATTATCCTAGGGAATGCAATTTTGTCTCTAAAATTGTACCCTTCATAGATGATAGGGATTTGAATAGCTTGATGATGTATCACTTTCTTGGTTTGTATGTTTGAGGTTGTTATTAGCTTGTTTAAAGTTGTATTTAGAGATTAGTGAATCTTATAATTTGGATACTTTTCTTGGTTTGTATGTTTAAGGTTGTTATCAGCTTGATATGATAGAAGTTGAGGATGGAAGTTTGTATGCAAGTTGTTTGGTATATGGATATTAGATTTTTTTACTTACTTCATAGTTGTTGCTTCTACTTGGTTTGTTTACAGGTTGCATTTTATAAACTACTGTCTGCATACTATTAGGCAAGGTTATATTCCTGTATATATATATTATTTTTTAAAAATAACTTTCTACGGCATACAAAATTATATCATAAAAAGTGTAATGATTTATGGCATGCAAGAAAACGCCATAAAAGATTATATACGGCATACAAAGTATGTCATAAATATATTAAAAATGATCTTCTACAGCATACAAAATTATGTCGTGAAAAGTGATGATTTATGACATGCAAGAAAATGTCGTAAAATATTATATACGGCATATAAAGTATGCCATAAATATATTTAAAATAACCTTCTACGGCATGAAAAATTATGCCGTGGAAAGTATGATGATTTATGACATGAAAAAAATGTCGTAGAAAATTATATACGACATACAAAGTATGTCATTAATGTTTAATTTATTACTTTTTACAACTTTACCTGTATGCCGTAAATAACGCTCAACTTTCCACGGCATGTCATATAACAGCATTTGTGTGCATGCCGTGAAAGAGTTTTTACGGCATGCATAGCAAGCCGTAAAAATTCAATTTTGTTGTAGTGTACAGTTACCAATGTGTAAATTTTCAAATATTTTGGTATAACCCAATACATAGAAAGGTGTAAATGCAAAATAGAAATGGTGTAAGTGCCTTGCATACCATATGCAAGGCACACCTAAGAAAGGTCCATTGGGGGTAAAATGGTATTGGAACTCATGTCTTAAAATTACATTGCAAAGGTTCATGATTTATATTTTCCAACTACTCTCTATATATGGAAAATGAGTGAACTTTAAAAAAGTTTACTTTTACATATATATGATTTTTAAAATGTTTTCAATGTTTTGTACTAGATTGTTTGTTATTTTGTTAAATGTTTCAATTTTTTGTAATGGTTTGTTTGTTATTTTGTTAAATGTTTTCAATATTTTGTAATAGTTTGTTTGTTATTTTGTTAAGTATCCAATTTTTTATTGATCCCTGATATATTTGTTATCCTCTCTATTGTACATTTATAAGAGAAAGGCTCTATTATATCACTCAATGTGGAGTATGATGATCCTTTTTAATTTAAAATAATTTAAATTTGTATTCTATTTCATAGTCATTAGATATGTAATAGAAATCTTCCATTACATATATGAAATAGAGAGGATCAAAGTCCATTTTCAAATATCTCACACTTTTGTTTTGTTTTGTTTTGTTTTTTTTTAAATTTCTTTTAGCGATTGATGAAATTGGAGAGGTCTAGTCTAGCCAATTGTGGGCTCATATTGATCCTGCCTCGACAATTCAAACTGTACATTTTGTACGGCTTGTCGATTTTCTAATTTGAAAAATCTAGAAATCCCCTAGATATTGATTTGTGATTATGTATCAATTTTAAGCAGTATATAACAATCCAATCAAACAATCAAGACAAATCAACACAACGATTTTAACATGGAAAAACCACAATTGGAGCACCTCCAATTGGATAAAAAAAAAACCATGGCAACAGCCACAAAACAATCCACTAAGAAAGATATAAAGGAATTACACAGTATACTCTCAATTACCTAGAGATCCACGCTCGATTGAACCCAACCCCTATTGCCTCTTCCAATCCCCGTTTTCACCTCGGAATTTCTTGACGATGAGCCACTCCAGAATCCACAAAGCTTCAGGCTCAAATTCTCAGAATCCACCGAAGAACAACTCTCTCTCTTGTATAAAACAAACAAAAAACCCTTTGATGTATACTCTTTAAACCATGAGTTGAATACTCAATCAAAACATCAAAGAAAACTAGCAAAATATCCCCAGATATAAACCTTAATATCCAAGAAGAAGATCTGGAGGAGTAATCCTAGATTTGGAGCAACTTGTCAATTTATAGAATCTGAAATCGCGAGGTCCGCTTGAGCGTGGAAATTGACGCCCAAGCGGGGACTCTATATTGCGTGTTCCGCACTAGGGTGTACGCTCGAGCGGGGAAATGGACGCTCGAGCAGGGACACTATATGATGTGTTCCAAACTAGGTTGTACGCTCGAGCGGGGAAATGGACGCTCAAGCGTGAAAACACGGATCACAGTATATTTGCAGACTCTGCAAACTTCTGGAACTCAGCATTCTCCGCTCGAGCGGGGGAATGTCTGCTCGAGCGGACAAGCAACTTTGAATGCACTTTTGCATTTTGCATTTTGCTTCGGGGGCGCTGCCCCTCGACCTCGCGAGCAGACCGGGCAGCTCGACCCCCGTTATAATCAGCAAAGTGGCAATCTTGAAAGTATTAACATCACAAACTTCTCTGCAAGGCTCGATTCGGGTTGGATTCACATCTAATAAACTCATAGCTTCACTGAAATAAAAGTGCGAAAACAAATACAACTGAAAGGAGCTTTGTCAAACGGGATTGCCAAGAATAAAAACCTAACATAATTGATACCAAAAATCAAATTTGATCGGATATCGACAATCATTTGATCAGATCACAATTGTTTGAACAAAAATAAATGGATTATCTTCTATATTTTTTCAGACAAATGTAATTCGATCAAGCGATTACCAATGTATGATCAATTTTTATTTTTGGTATGAATAATATACTTAATGAGTCCCATAAAATGAATTGTTTGGATTGTTTAAATTGGCCCAATAAAGACACATAGTGGGCCAAATTGAACCTCTCCAGTCCAATGAAGGATTGGAGATGAGCTGCTTATGAGTACAATGAAATTGAATAATAAAATTGTTAGTGTGTATAAGATCAATTGTGTTTATGTATTAGTGAAATGGTATTAAATTGGTTGATATTAAGGCACTATTTGGGGTACACTATACAAGTACATTTTTTTATCTTTTTATTTTTGTTAGGTCACATCACCTCTCTACTTTTTTGTATATCTCTTCGTAAAGAGTCAAAAATTACACTTATTTAGATCATCCCAAACAATCCCTAAATTTATGAAACCACGTAAAAACTTTTCTAGCATAAAAGTGGCTTAATTATTTGAAAAATAATATATAAGTCCACTTTTTAGACCCATTTTCTAAAAGGATTGGCTTCTCTCCAATCTGTGATTGGACTGGAGGGTGTTGTTAGGCCTGTGAGCGCCCACCACAGGTCCTGTTTCGATAATCCAAACCGTTCAATGTATAGAACTCGTCAAGTACTATATGCCTTACAAAATCACTTTGATCGGATATCGATAACTATTTCATCGAATCAAATTTCTGTCAACCATTTATTTTTTCACCGTCCATTTTTTTATACAAAACTGATTTGATCACATAGCTATCGATATCCAATCAACATGATTTTTTTACACGTATATAGTACTCGACGAGTTCTATACATTAAACGGTTCAGATTATCAAAACGAGACTCGTGGTAAGCTCCCACGGGCCCAACAGCACCCTCCAATCCAATCATAGACTGGAGGGAAGCCAAACCCTTTTCTAAACCCAATGATGTGTAAGTGATATGATTGATTGATGATTGAGAAGATATGAAAGAGAGTATTATCTTAAAAATTCTAATTGATTACCACATTATTGAATTTGAAAATTAATTTATTATTTTATAAAGTGAGTGCAAAATAATTTTCAACCTCTATCCTAGGGTATAGGATTAGCAATGGAATTAGCAAACATAATTTATAGAGTTCACGAATTTGCAGCTCAATTCTTCTTGTCTCCAATTGGAGATCAAGACTGGACCCGTTCAATCTGTACTATGGGTTCATTTTTGGGTCGTATTTCAATAATTCAAATCGTTTATATTTTAAAATTCGTCAAATACATCATTTATGTAAAACATTAAGTCGATCAAATAATGAAAATTACGTGTTCAAATAAATTTTGTATAAAAAAATAGATAGTAAAAAAATGAACGATTCATATTAAACTGATTCAAACACGTGATTTTCATTATCTAATCGACTTATTACTATTTATTTTTTTATGAATGATGTACTCGACGAATCCTAAATTATAAACAGTTCAAATCATTGAAACAAAATCCAAAAATTGGCCCACGATGCAGACTAAACGGTCCAATCTTGATCTCCAACTAGAGACAAGCCAGATCGATTATGGAGGACCTTATGTGGCACAGTTGCACCAAATGTTTATCCGTCATTTTCCTATGATTCTTTTTTTTTTTTTTGGTTTTGATATCTTTAGCAAAAACTGAATAAATTTACAAAAATTATTTGAGCTTATGATTGGAATGTATATTCTCATTAACTTTTGTGTAGGGAGGAAGTTAACAGTCTATAATTATGCCATAAGTAAAATTAATCCAAAAAAATTCAACTACATTACTTGTAAATTTCAAAACACATTTTTTTTTTTGGTGGATAAATCATAAATTAAATGTAAACAATATACACATTTACGAAGAATATACCTCAAGTGACACAACAAATCTAACACTGCCCCAGAGAGGGAAGAATAAAATAAACAAACAAATTATAACAAACCCCGCAATTGAGAAACCAACAAAAAAACACAAATAAAATTCAAATTTGTCCATATATCCTTTTTATCCCAAGTTGCCCTTCCCATAAAAGATGATAGATGGGAATTTGGGAAAGATATATAAGCAAGAATACAAAATGAAACTACATAAAACACTAAAGTACCTAACACGTACTAAAATAGAAAGAAAAAAAAAACAAACAAACAAACTAAAACAACCCCCAAGACCAATCAAAATATGATATCCGCCTCCACAAGGTTCCAGTTTCTACCACAGATAAAATATGGAGTCCAATAAGCCACTCAGTCCTTATAGCCGTGACATTCATAGCCACTCAACAAAATCATGATAGAGAGAAAAGTATATCCCATGAAAGATCCCAAAAGAATCACATGAAACTCACAAGGTCAGTAACCATAATTAACAATCCTAGGGAGTAAAGCGGAAACCAATAACCATTGCAGCATCAATTACAGTCAAAGTCAGATTACCATCACAAGAGCAGTCATTACATCTCCCAATCCCTTCCTCGATTGATCACAAAGCCCAATCTCTACGGTAGTATCCCCTTCATTCCATGTTAAGAGTAGCTTAAAGACCAATCGAGATGGGTCACATGAAGACAAAAAGTAACCAAAATAAATTGATAGATTACATGTCTGCCAATTTCTAATTCACTGGCCATCAAACCACAATTCCCCATAATAATGACCCCTTAATCACCCTTAACTAAAATGACTCAAGACCAACCTTATATAGACTCACATGAAGATCACACGATCAATTATCATGAATAAACCGGCTGTAAACAGTGGAACGCGCCGCTCAATGGTTCGACATAAGAAACCCTCCAAATAAACCTCACATGGGCCACGCCTCCTGAAGCCCAGAACTGTGCCCACCCAAACAACCATTTTAACTAATCCACAGACACAGCAAATAACTAGCCCACAGGTTGAAATACCCCAAGTGGGCCCCACCAAAATAATAACATATATAAGCAACCAGGTGGTCCATGCTAAATAACCCATTAGTTGACATCAATTTGGGATTGTTTGGTATATACTATCAAAATATACTTTTTTGTTTTTTGATGTTTTTAAGTCATATTATTTTTTTATTTTTTTTTATAAAAAAATCAAAAAAAATATACTTATTTAATACTTTCCAAACCATCTCTCAATTTAAAAATTTAAATTCTACCTTAAATGGGTCCTATCAGCCCATGTAATAACAAATTGATTACACCAATTGCACGAAAACGTGAATAAGTAGGGCCATTTCATACAATGGCTCATTTTGGGATCACAGTTATAAGTGGCGTTTTGACTTATTATTCAAACGTCAAAAGTAACTTTTTTGGCCATAATAATTTGGGATTGTGGTTATAAGCCAAAAGGGAAATTATGAAATTACCCTCCATGGGTGAAAAATAACATGATAAAAATGTGTAATTTTTTAATTAGATAGAGGTATTTTGGTCAGTTGACATTAAGACATAGTGACATGATAACATAAACAAATATTAAATAAAAAAGTCAAAAAATAATTTTTTACCAACTTCTCAAATGACTTTATGAAAAAATCAAAAAATTGATTAAAAGTCAAAAAATAACTTTTACCATCTTCCCAAAATATTTCAATATACTATACAATGATGACTAAACCACAACAGCCAATCACGCCTAATAAAAGCTATTTTACCTCCTGAAGAAACTAGCACATTTCTGCATCCATTTGCTTTACTCTCCACACGTAGTGGGCCCCAGTGAAATACATAACCTAAAGTGAACTACAAAGTGCTAGATCAACAAGCGTGAGGATCCTCTAGAGTGTTATTCTTAGAGTCATCTCCTACAGTGAAAGACAAGGAGGTGACACGTGGCCCACTTACCGAACTAAGGGCTAAGATTTTGGTGAGTAATTTGAAAAAAAAATAAAAAAATAAAAAATTCAAATTTCTTTTGCTGTTGGGTTTCACTTCCATCACCGAGTGAGAGAGAGAGACAAGAAGAGAGAGAGAGAGAGAAGAACAACAAAACACAAACAGAGTGAGAAAAGGGACTTGGATTCTCTGCCAGCATCGCCGGATTCCTCCCTCTTAGCCGCCGGAGCCATCTCCGGCTTCTTTTTCTTCCACTAACCGCCACCCCTCCTTCCTCCACCAAAAAATCTTCAACTTCAAACCTTCTCTTAATTACACACCACCAGTTTGGTTCAATCCTTTTAAAACATTAATTTCTAACTTTTTTCAAGAATCGAAAATGAAAAACTTTGTGAAATACCCAAATCAAATTTCTGAATATTCCAAGTATGTCATTCACAAACCCAGAAAAATAAAATAACACAAAGAAAAAAAATTTGTCAAATAGAATTTATTTTCTCAGTGGGTATCCAACAAACATAAATTTTACAGATCCTGAAACACTCATTGATTGCTGATGATTTTAGCTTGTAGAAGATAACCCATGACTTGAAAGCTTCAATTTGTATTCTGCAACTATCTTTACTGTGGAAAGGAAGTTAGGGTTTTGAGGGAAGAAAAAGAAGAAGAGAACAAAGACAAACATATGATTTGTTGTTGCTGTTTTGTTTTTTTTTTTTTTTAATATCAAAACGACGTCGTTTTTTATCCCTTAATATCAACCATTGGATCTAACTTTAGAGATCACTCTAGAAAAGAAACTCTAGAGGATCCTCACGCGATCAGCAAAGCCATCCATCATCCATCCACTGCACCCATCATTCATGATTAAATTTAAATTTGATAAAATATATATATATATATATATATATATATATATCTTCTTTTTATCATTTTTCCAAATAAATATTAAATCAAGAATATTAAAAAAAATTATTAAATTAAGAACTGTGAAAGCTTTCATCAGATTACTATTCATAATCATTAAGTTTTCACTATCAAATGTCCTTCTAAATAACAACTTTTAAATAAAAATTTATTTAAAAAAATACATTAACAGATTGATTGGCTGACCATTTGCGCGTCCGGATCCTCTAGAGTGATCTTGTGAAGTGATCTTCTAGAGTGGTTTATGGCGCAACATGTGTCCCATTAATAGAATCAATGGCTGAAATGATCCCTCACCAAAATAACGTTGTTTTGGTAAGCCAGATCCAAAAGGAAAAAGAAAAAAAAAATTACAGAGTTTGTACTGTAGATCGAGAGGGAAGAGAAGGAGAGAGAGCTGAGGAAGAAGAAAGAAGCCGTTGCCGCCCTATCTCTCAAAGCCATCTCTCAAAATCTCTGCAAATCTTAAACCCATGTTCTTCTTCATCTCTCAAACCCATCTCTCAAACCCATTTTCTTTTATTACGTGAGTTTCTTTGCAAATCCACCCATTTTCTCCTTAAAGCTTCTTGAAGAATAGATTCCATCTTTGCAAATCTTAAACACATCTCTCAAAATCTCTACAAATCTTAAACCCACTTTCTTCTTCATCTCTCAAACCCATTTTCTTTCTATTCTCTGCAAATCCACCCATTTTCTCCTTGAAGCTTCTTAAAGAAAAGATTCGAGCGACGCGACTTCGACAAAAAATTGTGGATCAAACTCTGTAAAAAATTTGCAGAGAAAATTTTTCCTTGGCTTTCTCTCTCTCCTCCTCCCTCTCGATTTGCAGTGCAAACTCTGCAAAAAAAAAAAAAAAAAATCTTTTTTTTTTTGGGTCTGGCTCACCAAAACGACGTCATTTTGGTGAGAATCATCTCAGCCATTGATTTTTATTAATGAACACGTGTCGCGCTATAAAGAATCACTCTAGAGGATTACTTCACAAGATCATTCTAGAGTAGGGGTGTGCGCGGGTCGGTTGTGACCACGGAATCTCCAATCCGCCAGATTGGCGGATTGAAGAAAATCAATCCGCATTCGTCCGCCAATCCGGTGAATGTGGATTGAGCGGATGGCGGTTTGGCGGATGGATGCGAATCGATTTGGCAGTTAAAAATTTTATAAATTTTCAACATAATTCAACTTGTGCACTTCCTCAAAAAAAAAAAAATATTACAGTCAATGACTTAAAAAACTATTACAATCACTGTATGTCTCATCCAAAAAAAGAAAGTTTGAAACTTAGAATATCACAATCACTGCATGGCTCATCCACATATTACAATCACAGCATGATTCATCCACATAAAGTATTACAATCTGTGGTTCTTAAAATATAATAACAATTCAAACCATCAAAATCATGAACATGACAGTAGTAGAGATTGTATGTCTTTGTATTGTTACATTTATATATATTTTTGAAAACAAAAACCAACCAGCATATGTCATATTTTTTATTTATTATTTTTAGAGTTAAATTTAAAAACCAAAAAATATAGATAAATAATACGTTTATTTTTTTCAATTCAAAAAATATATTAAAGTTGAAAACTTTTTTTCAATTGAATATTTAAACTTTTTTTCAATTGAAAACACAAACAAAATATTTAAACAAATTGAAAACATAAAGTCTTATAAATTATTAGGCGTGCTCGCGGTTTGGCGGTTCGGCGGTTCGGTTGCGACCAAAGGAATCTCAAATCTGCCATCCGTCCACCAAATTGGCAGATTGGAGAAAATCAATCTGCAATCGTCCGCTCGTCATCACGCATCCGTCCAAAATGTGACGGATCAGTTCGGTTCGGTCGATTTTGACGGATCGATATATCCGCTGCCCACCCCTATTCTAGAGGATCCGGACACGACCATCTGTTCCATCGTTTATCTTGTCAATCAATATTTTAATCAAAATATAAAATTATTCATTAAAACACTCAATATCTAATCGATTGGCTGATCATCTGCTCCATCGTTTATTGTGTCAATCAATATTTAATCAAAATATAAAATTATTCATTAAAACAGAAATTTTTAATTAAATTTAATTAAAAAAATAAAACGTTGGAGATGATATTAGTAGCACGCGCAATAGGGCTTATTTCAGCTTTTAGCTTAATTTAAACTATTTTGATATATTTGGTTCAACTTAACAATACTGCTTACAGCTTTTTTGTAAATTAAAAATCAACTTATCCTTTGGGGGAAGAAAAAATTTAATTTATAAGTCAAAAATTAACTTATCTTCACAATTATAAAGTATAAGCTGTTAGAGTACAAGTTACAATTACTTTCCCACAATCCTACTAAACGGGTCATAGAACCTCACCAAAAACCAAAGACAACTTTCCACGTGATGGCACTTCCACTTGACAGCACATTGACCAAGCAACAACAATGATTCATCTCCCTTTTTTTTCCACTCCTTTGATCCCCTCTCTCTTTCATTGGTCCCTTTTTCTTTTTTTTTTCTTTTTTTTTCCTACTCCTCTAATCACCACCCGCCACGTGGCAAGGGGGGTAAGGAGGTGACCCCAAAAAGGGAATAAGGATCATCGGCCGCTCTTCCCAGCAGCACTCCCAGCAGCACTACAAAACGACGTCGTTTTGTAGTGCAAAACGACGTCGTTTTGTTTAGTTGGGTTTTTTTTTTTTTTTTTTTTTTAATTCCGAAAATTCAAATTTCCGCCTAAACTTCAACCCTCATTTTGACTCATTTCGTCCCTCTCTCTGTTTTGCCCTAACCACGCAGCCAGCTGGATAGAGAGAGAGAGAAGAGAGGCGCTGGAGAACGGAGAGGGGTCGGAGCCAACTGCGAAGACGAGAACGATGGTGGACGGAGGCGACGGTAATGGAGAGAGGTTGGCGAGGGACGCGAGTCCGGCTGTGACGCGACGATGGCGGAGGCACTCGAGTCCGGCTGTGACGCGACGATGGCGGAGGTATATTTCAGTCTCTGTGTTATGTATATATGTATATTTCAGTCTCTATATTTACATTTTGTTTGGATAATCAAACAGAGATGAAAAGCTTATTGGAGTCTGGTTCTTCTGGACTTGCATGATAGAACTCATTTTGATGATATGTATGTCGAGATTTGTTTCAAAACCATAATAATACACAAATATACATTTGATGGGTAAGGACACAGTCATTAATGGAGCATATCTGTTGAGATGATGAAGTAATAGTAAAGTCTTTCACTATTTTGGGTCCTTGTGAATTTCCTGGCTTAGAATAGGATTTGGTCATAATGAGGCTGGGAAGTTTATTCAAAACTAAAAATCTGAGGGTATTTTTAATGTGGGCAATTTATACTGAATGATTTGTCTAGTTGTTAACATTGAATCCCAAAACCCAGAACCTTCCACAATTTAATTTATTATATGTTTTTTAATTAGTAATTTCTGAATTAACAAAATCCTTAATTATATATAAATCCTTAATTATATATAAAAATTAATATAGAGAACTGTATATAGAAAAATTAATATATACAAATTAATTATAGCACTGGTATATAGACTGAAATATATGTATACATTGATTATCACTGAAATAATCACTGAAATATTTCTGAAAGACTCCACTATATTATTTATATATTTCTTGCAAGTTGCCCCCCACTATATTATATTTGTATTAGTTCTGATTATTTTAATCATATTAAAAGAAAAATTCAAGAAATTATTCAAAACTTGTAGAATTTATTATATATATATATATATATTTATAAAAATTATAAAATAAATGAAGAGTATACGACAATCTAAAAAAAAAAAAGGGGGGGGGGGGGGTTTAGGATTCCCTTATATTTGTCCAAAAAAGCAAAATAAAAAAAGAAAGGAGAGGCTTAGCGAAGAGTGAAAGGATGATTTGTAATTTGTCCATCATTATCCTTATTTTTCAAACCATGTAAGCAGGAGCTCCTTCTTATTGGGACATGGTTTGAAAAATAAGGATAATGATGGACAAATTACAAATCATCCATTCACTCTTCGCTAAGCCTCTCCTTCTTTTTTTATTTTGCTTTTTTGGACAAATATAAGGAATCCTAAACCCCCCCCCCCCCTTTTTTTTTTTTAGATTGTCGTATACTCTTCATTTATTTTATAATTTTTTATAAAATATATATATATATATATAAATTCTACAAGTTTTGAATAATTTCTTGAATTTTTCTTTTAATATGATTAAAATAATCAGAACTAATACAAATATAATATAGTGGGGGGCAACTTGCAAGAAATATAATAAATATATATAGTGGAGTCTTTCAGAAATATTTCAGTGATTATTCAGTGATAATCAATGTATACATATTTTCAGTCTATATACCAGTGCTATAATTAATTTGTATATATTAATTTTTCTATATACAGTTCTCTATATTAATTTTTATATATAATTAAGGATTTATATATAATTAAGGATTTTGTTAATTCAGAAATACTAATTAAAAAACATATAATAAATTAAATTGTGGAAGGTTCTGGGTTTTGGGATTCAATGTTAACAACTAGACAAATCATTCAGTATAAATTGCCCACATTAAAAATACCCTCAGATTTTTAGTTTTGAATAAACTTCCCAGCCTCATTATGACCAAATCCTATTCTAAGCCAGGAAATTCACAAGGACCCAAAATAGTGAAAGACTTTACTATTACTTCATCATCTCAACAGATATGCTCCATTAATGACTGTGTCTTACCCATCAAATGTATATTTGTGTATTATTATGGTTTTGAAACAAATCTCGACATACATATCATCAAAATGAGTTCTATCATGCAAGTCCAGAAGAACCAGACTCCAATAAGCTTTTCATCTCTGTTTGATTATCCAAACAAAATGTAAATATAGAGACTGAAATATACATATATACATAACACAGAGACTGAAATATACCTCCGCCATCGTCGCGTCACAGCCGGACTCGAGTGCCTCCGCCATCGTCGCGTCACAGCCGGACTCGCGTCCCTCCGCCAACCTCTCTCCATTACCGTCGCCTCCGTCCACCATCGTTCTCGTCTTCGCAGTTGGCTCCGACCCCTCTCCGTTCTCCAGCGCCTCTCTTCTCTCTCTCTCTATCCAGCTGGCTGCGTGGTTAGGGCAAAACAGAGAGAGGGACGAAGATGAGTCAAAATGAGGGTTGAAGTTTAGGCGGGAAATTTGAATTTTCGGAATTAAAAAAAAAAAAAAAAAAAAAAACCCAACTAAACAAAACGACGTCGTTTTGCACTACAAAACGACGTCGTTTTGTAGTGCTGCTGGGAGTGCTGCTGGGAAGAGCGGCCGATGATCCTTATTCAAATTAAAGAGGCACTATTTGAAACCACCTGGATATGCACATCCATCCTCCTTTCACGAGATGCTTCCGTTCCGGGGGGTGCTTTCTCTCTCTAGGATCTAGAGAGAGAAACTCGCTTCTTTCTTTCCCAATTAAGGCCTCGTTTGGGAACAAGCTTTTTAGTAACTTTTTGATTTTTTGGATAAAATGTGAAGTAAAAAAAACTAGTATGTTTGGGATGATTTTTTAGTTTTTTACGAAAAGATATGCAAAAAGTAGAGAGAAAATGAAATATTTGACTTTTTAGTATGAATTGTTGACTTTTTGATTTTTTTAATGATTTTTTAACTTTTTGACTAAGAAAGCCACTTGTCAAACGAGGTCTAAATTTCACAACACATGCATCTACTTATATCTGAACATAATAAGATAATAAGATAAATGAATTTAAAAAAAAAAAAAAAAAAACCTTACACATACATCTATTTATATCACAACATATTAAGAGAAATAAAATTTTTAAAAACATTTAAAAAAGTAAATACACAAACAAGACATGTATACTTGGATTATTGAAATTAACTAACTACCAAAGACAAAAAAAAATTTAGAAACCGTGACCACCAACGTGACCACCAGAGTGAGCGTGACCACCAACGTGACCAACGTGAGCGTGACCACCACCATGACCGTGCCCATGAGCATGGCCGTGACCGTGAGCGTCACTGTAGCCGGGACCACCATCACCACCACCACCACCATCGCTTCTCTTCTTTTTATTCTCATTATCTCTATCAGAGTTACGCTCACCACAAGCAAAGATAATCATAGACACAATCGCACCCGACATAAGAATCATGTAAACATAGATCATGAACCCAGACCCATTAACCACAAGTCCTTCACTTGCTGTTCTTGCACCACCACCCACAACATCAAAGTACCTTGCCATCTCTCTCTGTCTCGATCAAGTTCAGAAGATTGAATATGCTTTCTATATATAGAACTTGTTATGACATATTTCTGCAGATATTTCACCTTTATCACCAACATTCTCCTGCCCAGTTTTCTTGCTTTGACCCCCCACACATTTCAATTTTAGACCCTTTCTCCAATTTGAAAATTAACATTCTAATCTTTTTAATTCAATTTCTTAAAAATTAATTTTTTTTTAATTAAATTTTTTAATATTTTTAATAATTCTTTACTTTTTAAATATAATATTTTTGAAAAAATTTCAAAAAAAATTTACCAAATACCAAAAATATAAAATAAAATAAAATAAAATTTTAATACATTTTCGTATTCTTGTATATTTGTTAATTTTTTTTAAAAAAATGTTATAAATATTTCACTTTTTAGATACATTTAGGTTAGATATATTTAAAAAGTAAAAAAATTATTTAAAATATTAAAAAAATTCACTAAAAACAAAAAAATATGAAAAAAAAAAACTTAATTTTTAAAAAATTAAATTTGGAAAATTAAAGGTTGTGTTTGGTTTAGTTTTAAAATCATGATTTAAAAATGAAATTATATGATTTAAAAATGAAACTAATATATATATTTTGAATTTATGAGTCGTTGAATCATTATTTGAAAAGAGAAAATTTGTTTGGTTATGAATTTTGAAAAGAGTTTTGAAATAAAAAAAAAAAAATTTGTTTGTTATGAGTTTTGAAAAAAAATTTCAAAACTAAACTCAAAAACTTATAACTTATAACCAACCACACAACTCAAAACTCTTTTGAAAATTTTATTCAAATCTCATAACTAAACTTTTTTTAAAATTCAATTCAAAAAAATAATTTTTTTATTTAAAAAGTTTTAAAAATTTGAAAATATTTTTTTATTTAAAATATTAAAAAAATATATTATTTTTTGTTAAAAAAAATAGTCAACTAGTGCTTTAAAAAAAATTTGATTGTATGTTTGGTTGGAATTTTTTTTTAATTGTTTTGTTTAAAAATTTTTTTTATTTTTTAAAAATTACTATGACAAATTAATTTTTATTTCAATTTTTTTTTGTTAATTTTAAATAACTAGCCAAATAATTTGTCATTTTGGTCAAAAAAAATAATTTCTATAAAAATATCAAAAGCATATATATATATATATATATATTTCAAATAACAGGTGGCTATTGCCCAATAAAAAAAAAAATACTGTTCCAATCAACCGGCCGGACAATCGGGTAGACCCAAAAATTCAAAACCTCTGGTTTACCAAACATATATTCAAATGTGATTTGGAATCATATTTTAAAAACTGTAATCAAACAGAAACTTAGAATATAAGGATGAAATCATGATTTGAGAATGGAACCAAACATAGCCAAATTTTGTTGCTTTCATATGAAGCTTAGACTCTTGTCTACTTTTATTTTGGAGTTAATTACACTTAGGAGGCAAATCCCCTCCGGTCCAAAACATTGACTGGAGAGTGTTGTTTGGGTGTGTGAGGTTTATTACAGGTCTTATTTCAATAATTTGAATTATTCACTTTGTCGAGTATGTCGTGTGTTTATTCACAAAAAAAATTAAATCGATCCGATAATTGTAACATACTCAATTTACCAAGTTTTTCACTAAAGAAATAGACAAAATTTGTATTTTTAAAAATAAATCGTACATTTTTTTTGTTAAAAAACATGGTAAATGAATAGGTTACGATTATTGAATTGATTTAATTTTTTATGTTAATAAAATATACGATGTATCTGATAAAATGATCAATTTTAGATCATCGAAATGAACCCATAATGAACCTCACAACCAAACAACGGCCTCCAATCTAGATTTTAGACGGGAGGGGATTTGCCTCCTTACACTGCTTGGCGACTTCTAGGAATTTTTGTAGATAGAGTCATTTCATAAATTTAAATTCTATAATGAAAAAAAAAAATTTTGAACTAAACAATATTCACTCTGTTTTGGTTTTAAACTTTTAAAAGCAATTGGAGTTTTTTTATTTTTGTGTTTTGTTGTCTTTAAAATTTTGTGTTCTATTAAAGTCAATTTTTTTTTTTAAATATACATAATCTAAATGTATTAAAAAGTAAAATATTTATGGATTGTTTTTAAAAAAATAATAAATACAACAGAATTGTTCTACGAGGAGGAGTCCGGATCTGCAATAGCGATTTTACAACCCAACGCCTTCATGTGCTTTTTTAAATATATCTAAATTAAAAAATCTAAAAAGTTTTTTAAAAAAAATACGTAAAATATTTAAAAAGTACACTAAATACATAAAAAAAAAAAATCAAAAACTCAAACTTTTTTTTTTTTTTTTCAAGTGCTAACTTTTCAAATACTAGGTGGCTCTATCCCCTAACTTTTTGAGAATATGGTTAAAAGTTGATTCTTTATTTTTATTTTTTTGATTTTTTTATGAAAAAATGTGTAAAAAATATGATATATGATGTGACTCAAAATGAGTTAAAAGTTAATTTTTGACTTTTTTAGTACTTTCCAAATGTGCCCAAAAATTAAATTATATTTAATAAATATTAGCAATATAAATAAATTTTCTTTTACAATTTTTAAATGTTTGATGGGTCATGGGACACTATCAATGCATGTGTAGTCACCCCGCTTACACTAAAACATCCTTTATTTTGGTTATGACATATTGTACTACATATGCCCATAAAGTATATTTTGAAATTACACCATAAAAGTTGTAAAGCATACAATAATAAAACAGGTCATTTATTGAAAAAAATGTCATATATAACTTAGTTGATGGCTAATATTAAATAAATCTTAGGGTTGATATTGTTTCTCGAATAATAAAATGCCTTCAAACATGAATAATTTTTTTTTTTTTTTGGATTCATAGGAAATGTTTAGATAGCAAAAACAAAAAGAAAAGTAGCTAAACAACAGATAAACAAGAAACTAGTCCCTCAGCATTCTAACTCCAGTCATATCATCTATGACCAGAGCCTTCACTTATTCGGGGGGTTTCTCCAACAGCAGAACATGATCATCTTGTGCAACTCCCATGTTTGCGAGTGTATCTGTGCATCTGTTGCGCTCCCTTGGAATATGTCGCAGGGAGCAAGCACATCTCTTTAGCAGGAACTTTGCATCCTCTATGAGAGCTTTATATGTTGAGCTTAGGCATGGAGCAGTCTGAATTTGATTGATTGCCAACTCCAAATCAGATTCGATTTCCACTCCTTTAGTGCTTTTCGGGAATAAGATTGTAAGGCCTCTGTATATAGCCCACAGTTCAGCTTCAAGGCTTGAGCAATGTCCAAGTTTTCCATAAAAACCCCAAAGCGATAGTCCCGTTTCATCTTGCAGCAGCCTCTATATCCAACTTGGCCTGGGTCACCTTTAGAGCATCTATCAACATTAAGTTTAAGCTTCCCTGCAGGTGGATAAATCCAATGAATTAATCTAGGTTGATATGGTCTGGGATGAAGGACAAATTGATTGGCCTCATCAACTCATGAACATAGCTTTTAATGTTCTCGAGACTAAGTTGAATGGGAAAGTTCACATTGTCAAACACAAGTTTATTGCGGTCTTTCCAAATTTGCCAAAGAGTAGTTATAAAAACAAGTTGCCAATTTTTCCCAAAAAATTCACTTTTAGATTTTAAGTTGGAGGTAATCCATTCAATTAAAGGCCTATCACAACCTTCCTCCCATCAATTGAGATCTTTGATTTCAGTCCAAATGTTTTTGGAAGTGTTGCAGTCTCTGAGGAGATGGCTCATATCCTCACTAGCCAAACCACATCTAGGACACAAGTCAGATATGGCTATATTCCTCAGAAGTCTCATGTGGTTAGTAAGGTCTCCCTTGTAGAATAAGCCAGATGAAGCATTTCAGTTTCTGGGAAACATTTAATTTCCAGAACCATTTCCAATCCTACTATCAACAACCTAACCTGCAATGAGATTATAGGTTGAAGCTGTAGTAAAATTACCACAGGTGGATCCAACCCAAACAGGGGTATCAGTATATGTTACAAATCTGGGCCTATGTACTTTAAGGACTTCCTAGATATCTTGAGGATTTAAAATACTTTCCAAAGCATCAATGTCCTAATTGCCCTCTTCATCCAGAATTGAGCTAACTTTTTGAAGGTCATTATCCTGCTGAGACGAATATGTTGCAGATAATGGGTGTTGAACACACCACCAGTCACACCGCAAAGATATTTTTTCACCATTGCCCACATTCCATTTGACTCATTTCTTAAGATTTTCTCTGTTTTTGTATACGCTTTTCCAGATATGAGAAGAATTCCTCTTAAGGGGCCAATTAAAGATAGAGTTCCTCCTCAAATACTTAGAATGCAGAACTCTACACCATAATTTATCTTTGTCACTCAGCATTTTCCACCCAAGTTTAGTTAATAAAGCTCCATTTTGATCCCTTGTTTTTCTCAATCCCAGCCCACCTTCTGCCTTGCTCCTGCAGACATTGTCCCAATTAACCAAGTGAATTTTCTTTATGGAGTCATTTCACCCCATAAAAAAATTCTATTAAGTCTATCCATTTCATCACAAACCCTCCTCGGAATCACCATGGTCTGCATATTGTAGTTGGATATAGCAATATAACAGACTAAATGAGTGCGGTTGCCAGCTAGGGAAAGGTTTCTGGCTTTCAACCTGTGTAACGCCTCAAAAAGTACACAATAAAAGTACACTAACTACCGCTCCTTACGGTAAACCAAAATAAATCTCCAACATTTGCTTACATAATTGTAAGAGATTTACGAAATAATTCCACATGCAAATATACATTCAACGACTTTAGTACATGAATCCATAGTATGTAAAACATCCAATCAAAAGTAAATAAATGCCCTCAAGGGCTACAAAGTCCAAGGCTTAAGCCTAGTTACACAAAATAGTTTTTCAAACCCACACAAATATAGTCATTGGCTTGCAAAAATATAATCACAACAAATCAAGAACATTGTGCTCCCAACATACACATCCACATCCACATCCACATCCTTAGTTTGATAGAATCACCACATCTTTTCCTGCACAAAATCCTATAGGATGAGTATAAAGCCCAGTAGGAAATTCTTAACAAAGTATATTACATTTTATACAAGTCTCATGAAATGAAATGTACATGCCATGCTATGCTTTTAAAAAAAAGTCGCATCTTTATCTTTTGAAAGCCATCATGCACAATGAAATCTTGAAATTTCAACAATTCAAAAATTTTAAATCCAGTTCAAGAGGCGATAAATACGACTCAGGTAATCCCTAGGTTGGTGTCTGCAAGTAGGCATAACTAGCACTACCAAATCCCCACTTTATCGATAGCTAACCGGAAGGCACGTGGTACCTCCTCTGCACGTGTTTTCGGTCTTTCACCCTGAACACTCAAGCCAACTTAATCAATTCCATCTATACCCCCTATCCAGACTTACCAACATATTTACTCCAAAAACAAATCCATGAGATCTTGTTTCACAAATATTTCCTTTCTCAAAGCAAAAATTCTCAAATCTCAATTAAAAAATTGTAACAACCGAATTAATTGAAATGCCAATGCAACATACATCAATCCATTATAATATTCTTTTATTTTCAATTCTTCCACACAATTTTTCCCATTGTGATCACAATTTCCATTTCTCTTTCCAATGCAATTTCACAAAATAAACATATGTTCATTTATATTTATCGAAGAGTAGCAACATTTCCACATTTCATGCATTCTCAACAATTTAATCATTTATGACTATGCCCACATTTTTGAACAATAAACTTCAAAACTAACCATTGCTCATATTCCATGGAATTTCTCATTTATATATAACAACATGAAATTCCAATCATTCATTCATTTTAACACTATAATAAGTAAAAACCCATGAATCCTCAACATCTTCCAAAAATCTCAAATTTTTAGGTTTTCACCAAAACTAGACTTTTCCTCATCTTTTTGAAAGAATCTCTCCAAAACATTTTTTTTCCTCAACAATGTTGTTCAAACTCTCAAGAAATTTTTAAAACAAAGTGCAACCTACTTTTAAAATCATTAACACTCTTGACTCAAAAGTCAAATTTCAAATTTCAATACCAAGAGAGTTCCCCAAAATCAACATAATCTTGCAAAAATATATATATAACTCTAAGAAAAATCCCTACCTCAAGTTTTGGAGAAGAAAAGATGAGAAACCCCAAAATTTGACGGTGTTGCAATCCAATCTCCATTGCACAAAACAAAGCCCTCGGTTGGCCCTCCAAAATTAATGAAGGATGTTGTGTCAAAACTCCAATGGATTGGAAAAAATCAAGAGTTTAAGGTGTTTGGTGGAGGTTTTTAGATAGAAGGGAGAGGAAAAGGTATTTAGAGAGAGAGAGAGAGATGTGTAAAAAGTGAGATACACTTAGCCCAAGAAAAAAGAAAAAGGCAGATTTTCGGACTCAGCGTTCTTCCGCACGTGCGGCACCCATTCCCGCACGTACGACACTCACCCCCGCACGTGTGGTTCATCCTCCGCATCTGACCTCCGCTCGTGCAATAACAGCAGTCTTGCACCATCAGTACTCTCATCTCCGACACATACTACCTCACCTCCCGCACGTGCGACCTCTTTCTGTACGTGCAGCCCAATCCCCCACACGTGCGGTTTTGCCTCCCAGCCAGAAATTTCACCTATTCGACCCGTGACACCCCGGTTCCAACCTCACACCTTCTAAAACAAGCAAAATTTGACTCGGTAATAAAGTAAGGACGAGAATTTTAAGAAAAAGTTTTCAAAACGATAAACCCAAACGGTTGACAAGACCTCAAATTAATCCCCGACACTCTAACATGAGTAATTCCCAACACAAATAAAAGAAAAACAAGACGGGTTACGTACCCAATCATCACAACCTGACAATCTACTCTTTAACTTATCAATAGTACCCCTAAACATGTTTCTATTAACTCTACCATGGATCATAGGAGAACCTAGAATGCCAAGATTCAATAACATTTATGAGGCCAGGATATGACATCCAAGTCGCCTCAAATCTAAAAGGCATATTACGGGGGTTTAAGGAGTGCATACCTTGTGTGTAGACAACAAGAGGGGAATGATTAGAGTAGGTTCAAGGTAGAACTCGAACTATTGCTTCTGGAAACATGGTCCCTCCATTCCGCATTACACATTGCTCTGTCAAGTCTCTCCATGGTGTTGGCAAGCCTTGTCTGTTATTTGTCCACATCAAACGAGGTTCGAGCTGCTTAAGTCAATAAGGTTGCAGTTATTAACTCGATCCAGGAATTTTTGGGGTTCTGCCAGTATTATGGTTAGTGGAGAAGCTCCTTCTTTCCCTTTGATGTGCAAAGTCGTTAAACTCCTCAGCTACTAGCCAAGGTTGTTGCATGTTACCAGCTATATCTTCAAGGTCTTTCCATAGTTGATCTCTAAGGATGGGGTTAGGGCCGGCATGGACAGCAGCTAGAACCCATTCCTCATAGTCCTCCTTATGAACAATAACATGAATGACTTGTGGACTAATTGTAGATGCTCTAACATTCAGTTGAGTGGTATCCCAAACAATCCAGATGCCCCCAACTCTGCCCACAGAATCCACCGTTGAAGAGGCTATGAATCCTAGGCGATTAAAAAAATCACTCATTTTGCTGAAGGGCACTTTGGTTTCTAATAGGGTCAGAATCTCTGGCTTATGGGTCTTAATGATTTCCACAAGATTACACTTGAATTTGTTGTTGTCGGTACCGCAACAATTCCAAAGCAAAATACGGATTAAATCCATAGAAGAGAGTATTGTTGGGAGGTTACCTTCAATAGCTAAGATACTACATATTCTCCGATGATCGTCTTCTGCTGATCTGAGGGAGGCCATCTGCACTGAATGAAGTATTCGTGTTGGGTTGTCCCCCCAACCAGGGGCGGAGGCAGCTTGGGCTCAGGGGGGTCACTCTACAGTTCGGACTCCCTTTTGTGTTTGCGGTTCTAAATCTTGAACCAAAGAGTCCAAATCCGGCAAATCGTTTTGAGAAAACAGATTTTTTAAAAGTAGTGCCAAACATGGACTGCTTTGCCAGATTACAGAGTCGCCACCTAAAATTTTTTTTATGGGGGAATTTGGAAACCCTGACTCGGTGCCGAAGGCCACGTGTCCGTCATCACCAAATGTCTTGGCTCGGGAGCTTGGGTACGATTGGGGAAGGTCAACTATGAGCACCCCCTTTCGCCCGGTTTCGAAGACCGGCCTCTACTAACCGTGATATCCGATTTTGAAAACATTACATGATCTTATAACCGGTTATTAGCCTAGTTTTACTACGTTATGCGCACAGCAAAACAAGTATAGACTAGATTGCCTAATTCGGAAATATCATTGCATATCCGTTTGTTTTGAAAGCGTTTCGGGTTTTGCTACTCGCAAGTAGGCTAAAATACGGATTTCAATGAGTTTTCCAACTCAAGCAACCCAACCTCCACCCACAGGCATTCAAACAGTTTATCTCATATAAGCATTTAGCCACATGGTAATCATGCTGTCATGTTAACATTCACACGCATGCTATGCTAAAGCATAAATACTTACATCGTACTCCGTGCCAAAACAAAACTAGTTAGCAAACATACGTGCCCTAGTTCATGTTAAGATGACTAATGCATCGCAGGCAAGGGTGCAATCTAGAGTAGGCTCGGCTAACCCTAAAATGGCATGTGAAATGCAATCATTCGATGCACGTATTCAATTTGGAAATTGAGAGTACGATGCAGTTTGTATGATGTACCGAACCCGGTTGCATGTTAGACAAATGCATGGATGCACGCATGCATTGCATAAGTATGCTAAAATAGACGTGCCCTAATCTACCATCATAAGCAGGTAAATAAAAGGGAGAAAGAAGTGGGGGTTGGAAGACATACAAACCACTCACCCACACTTATTACAATTATGCCCTCGCTCGGAGGGACCAAAAGAATATACAGATTAATTAACTACGCAAGCTAATTAAAATATTACAGTCCAACTAAATTAATCAAATAAATTAATTAATCTAATTAAAACAGTAAACCACCCCGAGATGAGGGCCGGATGCAGCGCACGCTCGGGACTTGCTCGGAATCGCACTGCCATGCCTAGCTTGTCTCGTTTTCCCTGCTTTGTTCCTCTGAAAACTGCCAAAGTCTCAGAACTACTCCTCAAGGCACTGGGGGACCACCGGCTGAGGGGAAACACCATCGGCTGAAGTATGTGGTCACCGGCACAAAATTCATCCATCGGCCATCAATAGACTGCCGGTCGGCACTAATACTGCCGGCCGGCACTGAATGTTGCAGAACCTGCAACTCACAGCAGCAGAGGGCAGAAACTTGCATGGCAATGTAATTCCAACAATGTGTCACCAATCATGCCCCTTTTCATATTTGTGACTCAAAGGGACATGTTGCCTCGATTCTCGGGCCACCAATCACGCATTTCCATGCATGATGGCCCAAAGAACCAAATGTGCACTTTCAATCTCAAATGCATGCAAACCAAAAAACCAAAATCCCAATCCCTATCACCAAATCAAGGGACAAGGAATGCATGTTGATGCAATGCAACCTAATCATGTTAGCTATCATGCAATGTGAACAATGCAATATACTTATAGCAAAGCATACAAGCAAACATGAGATAAGCATGCAAGCAAGCAAATGACGGTCTTAAACATGACTTAGGCAACTCTAAATAGGCCTAAAATCAGTGGCCAAAGTGCCCAAAAATGAAGGCCAACACACATGCACACATACACATGTTATGGTCCAAGCCTTCAAGTACTAACCAAGCAACATTCAAGCATACTTGAAAGGAGATATCATGGACACTTAGCATGCATCATAAGCTTTGAAAATCATGTTATAGAAGGTTCCAAACCAACTAAATAAACCAAGTAAAGCATGCAAAAAGGCCCAAGCACTCAAGGCTCACCAAAGAGGTAATGGACTACACTTAACACAACCATACATGGCATGCATTAGGCGACCAAAAACAGAGTTTTAACACATAAAACTAAATCCAAAAGACCACTTAGATGGCATCTATATGGTTTAAATTAAAAGGCATGCACACATGCACTTTCAAGGAGCATACAACATGAGCTCTTGAAACATCAAAGAGGCATGCAATGCAAACATATGAGCATGTTAAATGGACTGAAATAACATGGCAAATGGTCTCAAACCATTGAAATGATGCAAACAAGGCATGCTACACATTCATGCTCAAGGCTAGCAAGCCTAAAATGCAAAGAGGCTATACTAAGCATGCCAAGACCAACCCAAACACTTATGGACAGACCTAAAACATGTCAAATAAGCACAAATCTTCATGAATCTAAGCCTAAAGCATACTCAAATTAGGGCTAACAACCTAAGGCATGTTAAGGCATTTACAAGGCATTACATGGCAACTATGCTAAGCATGCATAAGGGACCAAAACCAACTTAATACAAAATTAAAACATGGCAATATAAGTACAAAATACAGCCATGGCATGCTCAACACACACTTGAAACATAGGCTCTCTTAAAAGGCCAAAACTTGTCCTTTTCAAGGGCAACAAGGAGAGGGGGTGGCCCTCTCCTTCTTGGGACTTCAAGGCATCATCTTCACCACTGAAATCCCTCAAGATTTCAGTGGTGAAGAGACCCAACACCAAATCCCGGAACTCTCACAAAATAGCACAAAATGAGGCCTTTCAAGGCCTAAGAGGGGCTAAACTTCCCCAAAGTGCAAAGCACCCTTAATAAACTATCAAGAGGACTAAAAAACAGAACTTTTTTGTATTAAACACCAAGCACAAAAACAGTTCAAAGATAGGTAAAAAAGGAATGCAAGAATGGGGGAAATAAAGCAAGTTTCTCACCCTTGTTGACCTTCTTACCAAAGATGATGGTTGTTGCTTCCTTAAGCTCTAATCCAACCAAAAACACCAAGAACACAAACCTCTTGGAACCTCAGTAGCCAAGGAAAGGTGAAAACTAGGTGTTATGTGCAATAGTGAGACACAAACACCTAGTGTACAAACAAGAGAGCAAAAGGAGAGACAGAATAGATATAGAATTCAAACCCTAAAACCAAAGCTTCTTCTCTGTCTTTTCTCTCTAAAATGTCTAACTCCTTAACCTTTGAGCCAAGAGAAGAGAGCCTTCTCTTATAGGCAACAAAGCTTACAAGCTAAGCAAACCAAAGGCTCATCCCTCCATACACGTGTATGGAGGGGAAACAAATGCTATACAGCTGCTTCAAAATATCTCAAAAAGCAACTGCACAGTAGTCGGCAAGGCAAAATTGTCATTTTGACAAAATTGACTGCCGACCGGCACAAAATGGTGCCGACCGGCACAATATAATGCCGATGGCATCAACAACCAACCGGTGGCCTCTAGCCACTGCCGGTGGTGTGTGGGGATGCCTCACAAGGCATTCCCTGCCCCTCCAAGGCAAAGCACAAGTGTTTGGTGCAAAACCAGACATAAAACGGTCAAGTTCGGAGGTCTTGAGGCAAGGCGCGTAGCCGAGAACTCCGGGAACTCCAAACGAACACGAATATGGATAATCACCGAGTGTTCAAGCGGTGACGTCCAAGTCTTGAAGACGGTCAAAAATGGAGTGTCTACACAGTGCTTAATATTTAAATTAGGGATTTTGATTTGTAATGGATATTAATTTTTAATGTTTAACATTAGTTCGAAAAATTATTATTATGTTATTGTTATTGATTGGGGAAGAAAAAATTTGAGATTGTAATTAATGGGTGCCCCCCTATGTTAACTTCCTGGCTCCGCCACTGCCCCCAACTTGGCTCGATGGTCAACCAAATTTGTTCTATCTACCAGACGAAAGCGACTAGGTGAAGAGCTTCGCTCTCTAATTCTAATAACAGCCCCACCGAACTGGTCTGCTTCAGATGTTCCACTACATTTATCCTCTGATCCTCTAGGTTCATTTCTCATTCCTTCTCCATCATTATGGTCTCCTGAGTCTGGGGGTTCTTTCTCTTTTAGCAATTGGTCCTTGGGTAGAGGGTTGGTAATGGTAGCTGAGTTAGAGTAACTTGAGTTGGAGTTTCTGAAAGGTAGGTGAATATTTATATCTCTCTATAGTCAAGTCCTCTTGCCGTGTGTTAGTATCCAAGGCGCAGACCATGTCAGTCACTCCATACTGTGATTGTTGTTCATTGGTGTAAGTATCAGTTTCAATGTGCTCAGGGCCTTGTACCTCTGCATTAGAGTCTTTCTCTTGCCTCGATGAACTAGCACCAGTTGGTGTGACCGTAGGTTAGTGTTGTTTTGGTTTGTTTTGCCCTATGGGTATGGGTATGCTCGGATCCATCTTCCCTTTTTCCTTTGGATTCCTTGTTTTGGCTTGGGTCCATGTGATTTGCTTGACTGCTCAGGGCCTTCTTAGCTCCTACTCTGTTGTGTTTACGGCCTTATGAGTACTCTCCCTTTCCTTCTTGGTTATCTTCTAAATACTTGAACTTATTGGGTTTGGTTGCTGGGCCAGGTGGTGCTTGGGCTATTATAGGCTGGAATGGTCTTCGGCCACGCTTTGTTACCAGCATCCAAGGCCCAAATTCCTCTTATGTAGCTTCCTTGGGTTGCAGGTTACCGTTGTGGACAGCGATGTGTGTGTCGCGGCTTTCCTCATCGACAACGGCTATCTGTTTTCCCACCGGTTGTGCACTTTGTGATCTGAATCTGCATGACTCTCTCCTATGGTCAATTCTTCCACAGAGGAAGCAGAAGGAGTGGAGAGATTCATACTCAATACTATAGCATTTGTTTTCCAAAACAAATTTGGGAATCAGAGGCTTTGTGAGGTCCATCTCTACACAGATTCTTGCAAATTTACCTCTAGTTGCCATTGCTACTGTCCAGTCGATCTTCAAGGGTTTTCCAATGGTTTTAGCAATTGCAAAAAGAACTTTATCCTGATAGTATTCTATCGAAAGTTCCGGAAACCAAACCCAAATTGCGGTTGTGGTTTCAAAAGCTTCCGACGGTTTAAAATTTGGTTCCCATCGTCTGACTGTGAGGTAGTGATCCATGATCACCCAGGGACCTCCAGTTTACACTTTAGAATAGTCGTCATGATTTGAGAATTTGAATAAGAAATAGTTACACTCCAAATTAATTGCATTAAATTCACCTTGAAGCCCCCAAATATTTTTAACACGAGTGCAGAGCATATTATATCCAAGACTTTTCCCCAATAGCCTTATGATTAAGGTGTTTTCCCATGGCTTTCTGATCTTCTGCAGGAGCTTTTTAGGGAGGGAGACTTTGGGCAAACACATGAAGTCCAAATTATAGTGCACACTAAATGGAAGACCCTCTTGAGCTTCAACTTCTTCATCGAAAGAGAGAATCTCCATCCTGTCATCAAACATATAGTCACAGTTTCTAGTCGTATTCAAAGCTTCTTTGAAAGATTTCGCAGGAAAGTTGCTCTGAGGCGACAGTATTTGTGAGTTGGTCCCAGTTTCCCTTGTTGCAGGATCCATTACCACTTCATTTTCCATTTCACTAGTTTTTGAAGGGATCGAGCTCTTTATTTTCTTGGTTCTTCGAATTAAATGATCTTCTTCCTCAATGGACTTGGCAGATATGGTAGATTCAAGATGGGTGGAGGTGTTAGTAGAGCTGCTCTCAAGCATTTTTAGAGAGAGAATCAACCCTTCACATAGATATGAATAATTTTTTGTAGATAATGTTAAATTATAACATAATAATAATAATAATAATAACAACTTGTTTTCAGTGAATAAAAACTCGATAGTACATAATGTAACTTGAGAATGGCGGACCAACTCAAAATTTATTTTCAAAATAAGTGAAAATAAAATTTTTTATTTATTATAATTTAGTAAAATTTATAAGCGCTTTGCATTTTTTGAAAATAAACGGACCCCAAACAAATTGTTATTTATAATTTTTAAAATTTTTATAAACATAAATAAAAAAAGGGAGCTTTTTTAATAAGTCCATTCTCTAAGAATCCTATTCCATAAACCCCATAGTGTTTTCTACTATTCCATCAGGTCCTATTTCATTTTAGAAGACCAAAACACCCTTCTCCTCTTCTCCTCTCTTTTTGAATCAAATAACTGTCCCTCTTCCCCTCTCTTTTTTGCAGAAAATCACACACAATATCTCCACCCTTCCGAAAATCCAAAATCGTATTCCATATCATCTCACACCCATACGTATCTCATTGTTCCATCGTCGCAACGTCTCATCGTCGGCTTCGTCATACCTCCACCATCTGTCTACGGAAACGTGGAAATCACCATTGGTGAACATCCTGAAGTTCCATCTTCGTCAAAATCATCACCGATGACCATTTGTGACAACCAAACCGTCAATATGGAAAAAGAGTAAGTAATCTCATCAATCTTGTATGTAAACCCTAAATCTCTTGTTCAAATTACACCATTGTGAACTTCCAATATCCCCTGTTTTATTCATACAATATGTGGAATTTCATATTTTTATTGTTCATGCCCTAATTGTTAATGTGAACCCTCAATCCCAATCTCCAAGTATATGGTTTTGTTCACCCAAAAATAATGCAGTGGCAATTACGTTGTGTTGTCAAAAGCTATGAACATTTACATGGGAATGAAAAATGTTGGGCCAAGCCAATTATTTCAGATGTTGTTGTGTTGTTGTATGTTTTAATCATGTGAATCTCTTATACCCATTTCATCATATGAACTTCTACAGTAGTGAGCTTCATAGTATATGATCTTATTCATTCAATGTGTGAACTTCATATTATATCTGTTATTGCAAACATAGATGATGTAAACATTCACATTATTGTTCATTACTGGATAAACTTACATTAGTAGATACTGATGTGAACATTCACATCAGTGTATAATGATGTGAATGTTCACATTACTATCACTGTTGATATTGTTGATTGTTGATATTCATAGAATCTCCAATCTTCACTCAACAATGTAATGGAATATAATGTAAACATTCACATTGTGACATCAATGTCAGACTTGTTGGTGTTGTTGGGTGTTGTTTGGTGCTGTTGGTTCCACCTTTTGTTTTTCAGCCAATTATAACATAATGTGATCACCCATGTAAATATTTACATTGCCCTTTAACTGTTGTTGTTTTCGGAATTGATTTTGTAAACATAGATGATGTGAACATTCACATTACTGTTCATTACTGGATAAACTTACATTAGTAGACACTGATGTGAACATTCACATCAGTGTATAATGATGTAAATGTTCACATTACTGTCACTGTTGATATTGTTGATTGTTGATGTCCATAGAACCCTCAATCTTCATTCAACAATGTGATGGAATATGATGTAAACATTCACATTGTGACATCAATGTCAGACTTGTTGGTGTTGTTGGGTGTTGTTTGGTGTTGTTGGTTCCACCCTTTGTTTTTCAGCCAATTATAACATAATGTGATCACCCATATAAACATTTACATTGCCCTATAACTGTTATTGTTTTCGGAATTGATTTTGCAAACATAGATGATGTGAACATTCACATTACTATTCATTACTGGATAAATTTACATTGTTTTTGTTGGTGTTGATGCCCAATTTTTTATGGTTGCCAACCTTATTTTAGTTCAATGTGAATCATTGTAGGTATGTTATAAATAATAACATCTTATTGTTTCTCTTATTATTGAGTAACAACCAATGTGAACATTCACATTCTAAGGGTAGCCATTTTATGAATTTACATTATGGTGTATGTTGTATCTCCCTCCTTATGTCAATGTCGGACTTGTTGGTGTTGTTGGTTATTCATGGTGATCAAATAATTACAACTTTAATTTTGGATGGTTGTCAACGTTGTTTTAGTTCAATGTGAATTCTTGTAGGCATGTTGTAAATAATAACATCTTATTGTTTCTCTTGTGATTGAGTAACAATCAATGTGAACATACACATTCTGAGGCTAGCCATTTTATAAATTTACATTATGATGTTTGTTGTGTTGTTTGTTGATTATCTACTTTATTCTCAGTTTCGTAGTCTCAAATGTTTGTGTAACAATCAATGTGAACATTCACATTCTGAGGCTAGCCATTTCACATGTGTTGTTTCCTTTATGTTGTGAAATTTTGTTCGTGTCAATATGAAAAATCAACATATATTGGTGTTGTCTCACTCCTATTTGTACCCTAGCAGTAATGTGAGTAACAATCAATGTTTGTGTTGTTTGTTGATTATCTGTTATTGAGTAACAATCAATGTGAACATTCACATTCTAAGGCTAGCTATTTCACATTTGTTGTTTCCTTTATGTTGTGAAATTTTGTTTGTGTCAATATGAAAAATCAACATATATTGGTGTTGTCTCACTCCTATTTGTACCCTAGCAGTAATGTGAATATTCACATCTCTAATTTCAATGTCAATATTCACATTATGAATATAATGTAAATATTCAACTTCTAATATCAATGGAATATGACAGAGCTGTTGGTATTGTTGCATGTTGATGGTTATAAACCAATTAGAGCTCCTAATCTTGGATGATTATCAACTCTCTTTTGGTTCAATGTCTATTCCATAATACATAATCTATACAATGTTTAAAGGGTGATCAAATATGATGTGAATATGGTGTAAATATTGACATTGATGTAAATATTTACTTCAATGTCAATATTCACATTATGAATATAATGTAGATATTCAACTTCTTACATCAATGGAATATGATGTAAATATTTACAGAGTTGTTGGTATTGTTGCGTATTGATGGTTATAAACCAATTAGAGCTCCTAATCTTGGATGATTGTCAACTCTCTTTTGGTTCAATGTCTATTCCATTATGCATAATCTATACAATATTTAAAGGATGATCAAATATGATGTGAATTGGTGTAAATATTGACATTGATGTAAATATTTACTTCAATGTCAATATTCACATTATTAATATAATGTAGATATTCAATTTCTAACATTAATGGAATATGATGTAAATATTTACAGAATTGTTGGTATTGTTGCGTGTTGATGGTTATAAACCAATTAGAGCCCCTAATCTTGAATGGTTAGCAACTTTTTTTTGGTTCAATGTGTATTGCATTATACATAATCTGTATAATATTTAAAAGGTGATCAAATATGATGTGAATATGGTATAAATATTGACATTGATGTAAATATCTACTTCAATGTCAATATTCACATTATCAATATAATGTAGATATTCAACTTCTAACATCAATGGAATATGATGTAAATATTACAGAGTTGTTGGTATTATTGTGTGTTAATGGTTGTAAAAGCAATTAGAGCTCCTAATCTTGGATGGTTGTCAACTCTCTTTTGGTTCAATGTGTATCTCATTATACATAATGTTAATATTTACATCAGACTGCTATAGGTAATGACTTGTTTGTCTTAAATTGTCATGTGTAATACTCTTTGTAATACACCCTATCTCCTCCCTTGTGTCAATGTCAGATTTGTTAATGTTGTTGATTGTTGATGGTGATGAAATAATTACATTCTGAACATAATGCCAATATTCACATTCTAACATCAATGTCAATATTCACCTCCTGTTATCAATGGAATATGATGTAGATATTAACAAAGTGTTAGTATTGTTGCTTGTTGATGAAAAGCCCCTAATCTTGAATGGTTGTCAACCCTTTTTTGGTTCAATCTGAATTTTATTGTACACAATGTCAATATTTACATCAGATTGTTAGATATTGATAATGACTATAAACCAATGGTAAGCCTTACATCAATTTGTACACATCTTCCACAACCATTATACACACCTAAATTTCAAATTCTAACAATAACAACTTTGCATTTTCAGGGTGGATTGCAGGCCCGCAGTGTGTTACATCATCAGGGCGCATGTATACCGGGAGGAACTTGTTGACAGCTTTAATCGCTTTGAATGGTGTCAAATAAGAGACTCATTGTACACATTTTTCTGAATCACACAAAGACAGTGCAATATGAAAACCTATAGGTGGGGGGTGTCCACCTGTAATTGTTATCTATAATTGTTATCCACATTGAAGACAATTTAGTATCAATAGTTTTGACATATTGAAGCAAACTAGCTTAAGTGTAAATCAATTCTATATCAATGCTTGTACTCCAATTTTTCATTCAATATATGTATAAGCATTTTGAGGCCTATTTCGTGTTGATCATTCACATGGATGTGAATATTACTTAAAATATTATTGTAACACAATGTAACTAGTGTGAATTTCATATTTCTTAACACATAAGTGAATATTCACAGCAAATAATTTGATGATGTTAATAGTTACAGATGATATAAATATTCACATCATATGCTTTTATGTTGTAAATGGTAACAGGTATGTCAACATTCACACCGCGCCCATGCATACATCATAATATACATAACAACATCCCGTTTTGCTATCAGAAAACGCTCACAATGACAATTCGTAATACAAATCTGAATATTCACATCAAATGATTTGGTAATGTGAATCGTTACAATGATATAAATATTCATGTTAACTACTTTGATGTTGTCAGTGGTAACAAGAATGTGAAATGTTTATTTAAACTGTTTTCTTTTATTATTTCTTATAGTGCTAGTTTAACTTATTTTTAGTATTATTTGTGCTGTTTCCTTCTTCATGTTCTTTATGTTTCTGCTTCCAATTGTTTAATGGATTGAAACTAACAATTCTTCAAAATACATAACTTGAAAACGAACTTGAAAAGAAAATTACAGAGATAGGTTTTTCTCTTGAGGAAGGGATGCTCTCAATTTTTCTAACTCTGCCTTATTCTTGACTGAAGAGGCCCTTTTATAATCAAAAGAGACCACCACTGTTAGCCTTGTGAGTGATTGCTGTGAGCCTTGTGAGTGAATAGTCTGGACTTGAAAGGAGCATCAGAAGCACATGGGAGTTGTCTGCTGCTTTCGGTGAATAATTAAAGCTTTTACTGTGCTGAATTTGTCGGTGGAATGAATCATGATGAATGGTGAATAGTAATGTTGACTTTTTGATGAATAGTGAACAGTAAAGTTGACTTTTTTACTATTCATTGCTTGGAGGCATGTGACTGAGGGAATCAAATATAGATATATATATCAGCAGCTTTTCTCAAAAGACGAGTATTGATTGAAGCTGATAATTATAGCTATATAGAATCCAATGACTGAATTAAGCATATGGGTCCTGAGCATCTTGGAACTCGGGTCCATATGGATTTTGAGTAGTTGAACCTTCAGAAGAGTTTGAACCGTCTGAACCACCTTCTGAACTGCTGTTATCCGAGTCTGATTTGGCTTGGGCCATGAGTAAACGAGCCATTTGGAGGAGTTCATCTTTGGATGACTTGGACTTGGGCTTAACCTTTGATTTGGATTTATCCTTTGACTTGGGCTGGTCAGAACTGGGCTTTGCTGACTTGGATTTAATCTTTGATTTGGATGACTTGGGCTTGGAAGAACTGGATGATGGGCTTCCAAGATTGACTGGAGGAAGTTGGCTTCCTTGAGTGACTGGAGCAGTTGGGATCTGATGAGCTTTAACCATGGCAGGTGTAGGAGCATGAATGTTAATCGGGAACTCAGTTTGAACAATATCAACAATTCGTTGAATCTTGAAGTTATCCCACCATTTAACCTTATGTAGCCGCTGAATCACTTTACCAGAAATACCATATTGCCATTTGAATATCCAAGGGATCTTATATTTGGATAAAAATAAGCAATTGAGGGAATTCTCTTTGCTGTGGAGTGAATGAGAAAACAGTGGAAAAGTAATTGACTTGATCCAAAATTACTGATGGGAAGATGTCTGGAATGGCACCATAATGTGTCCACCATCTCAGAAACCAAGTAGGTAATTCTGACTTAAACTTTTGATCAAATTGAAGAAACCAAGAGTGACTAAATGTTTCATTTTGATATAGGAGGACTTTGAACCAGGCATCAATATAATCATAATAATTATACTGAAGGGAGTGATTAGGTAAATCTCGAAGTTGATAAGGAGAACCCCATTCAACTAAGGAAACAATATTGTGAATATAAAGTGAATGGTAAACCACTTTACTAGTGTAAGTACGATCATAAATGGGTTTAATCACAATTGATTGATGGTTGAACAGGATGTCTTTATAGAAGGTAATTGTTTTCTCTGGATGGAGAGGAACAAAATGCCATCCAGGAGGGAAATAAGTTTTAACCAGATCATTAACAGATTGACTCTTTGGGTGACTAGGTTCTTTGAAAAAGAGATTAGTAGTTGTTGAGTCAACATAATCAGATCGAGCAGTTTTAATAGGATTAGGAGGGTATGGAGTAACTGCTTGGCTAGATGAAGCAAAAGGATCATAGGCCAAAGCAGATGTGAAACTGGGTCGAGGAGTATTACCAAGAACTTGGTAACGGTTAATCATTTCAATAGGATGGTATTGGGTGACTAACTCCAAAGGAGGGATAAAAGGCTGACTAGTTGGAACCAAGGCTTTAGAAGGGGGCCTTGGGCGAGACATCTGTTTAAAAAAAACAAAGGTTAGCAATAAATGGAGTGGCCATCCCTATCCCCCTTGTAAAAATTCTCGGGTAAGGAAATCGGGAATGGAATTTTGACAACCAGGTATATATTCAATAGTAAAATCGAAAATACTTAAAATAGATTGCCAACGGGCAAAAATTTGCTTACTAGCAAGATTTTGAACATCTTTTTCTAAAACATATTTAGCAGATTTGCAATCAACACGAAGTAAAAATTTTTGATTTAAAATATCATCTTGAAATTTACTAATACATAAAACAGTAGATAAAATTTCTTTTTTAATAGTACTATAATTTAATTGTGCTTTATTCCAGACACCAGAGTGATAACGAACAATTTGTTCAGATGATTGAGGAGTGACTTTCTGAAGGAGAATGCCACCATAACCAACATCAGAGGCATCAGTTTGAATAATTTTGAATGAATTTTCAGTAGGAATACCAAGACAAGGAAGAGACTTGACATATTGTTTAACCTGTTTAACAATAGCAGTATGAGTAGAAGACCAAGGAGGAGGATTGTCTTTTAACCGATCAAACAGAGGTTGACAAGTTTTCCTAAGGTCTTTGTAAAATTCAGCAATATAATTCAGTGATCCTAAAAAACGTTGTAGTTGAGTTTTATCTAAGATTTCATCAGGAAATTTAGACGCAAATTCAATGGAACGACTAATAGGTAAAATAGTATTCTGGTGAATATCATAACCTAAAAATCGGACTTTGGTTTGAAACAATTTAATCTTAGGAGCAGAAATGACTAGACCATGACTTTTAATGGTATAAAAGAAGGCAGTAAGATGTTTCCAGTGTTCACTAATTGATTTTGAAAAAATAAGAATATCATCTATATAAACTATGGAAAAATGACTAAATGGATTGAAAATATCATTCATTATATGTTGAAATTCACTAGGAGCATTTTTTAACCCAAATGGCATAACATTCCATTCATAGTGTCCAAATGGTGTAGTGAAAGCAGTTTTATATCTATCCTTAGGATGAATTTGAATTTGCCAAAAACCACTTTTTAAATCAAATTTACTAAAAATAACAGCTTGACTAAGTCTTTTAATCAAATCTTTTTTATTAGGAATAGGATACCTAATCCATTCTAAAACAGCATTTAAAGGTTTGTAATTAATGACTAATCGAGGGACACCTCGTTCTAATTCAGCATTTTTATTAACATAAAAAGCAGGACAAGACCATGGGGATTTACTCGGACTAATTATTCTATTTTTTAACAATTCATTAATTTCTTTTTTACACATTTCAAGTAATTCATGATTCATTTGAATAGGTCTAGATTTAGTAGGAATTTGTTTTTCATTAAAATTTTTGATATATGGCAAAGTAACTACATGTTTTTTCCTATGCCAAAACGCAGTAGGTAAAGTTGAACAAACAGTTGATTCAAGTTTTAATTTAAATTCATTAATCTGAGAAATAATTACGGGATCAGTTAATTGTTGATCAATTCTTTTGTAATTAATTTCTTCTTTAAGAAATTTTAAATGTCTACTTAGTCGATTAATAGTGTGAGAGATAGAACAATCTTTTAATTGATTTAATTCTAACATTTCAGGTGGAGATAAGAATTTAAATGTAACAGGTTGACCGAAAACATGAGTAGTTATTCCTTCACTAGATGTAGTAAATGGATATAGTAAATAGATAAATGGTGTACCTAAAATGATTTTATCAGTCATGTTTTTTACTAAAACAAATGAGGTTTTAAAACAGACATTATTGTGACAAACATGAACTTTAGGTAATTTATATTTAATATGCATTTTACTACCATTAGCAGAGGTTAATCTTTCATGACATTTTTCATAATATTTAGTAGGGAGTAAACCTTCTTGAATGCAATTTAAATCAGCACCAGTATCAATTAATGCAACAAGTTCTAATTCAAAGTTATTAATAACAATTTTAATTTTTGAATACCACTTTTGAATATAAATTTTATTAATTAGATTTAATCTTTTATTTTCAAGATTGTTTGATTGAGATTGGTGTGATCGATTATCGAATAGAAGGTTTTCAGGATTAGTATGGTCAGAATCATGACCAGATTCATTAGGAGATTCATCATTATTATCTTGGAAATTTTCTAAATTTTTATTAGGTTTTAATGTAATAATTTCGTCTTCTAAATGTTGATCTTTATTTTGTAGTTCTTTAATAGTTTGTTTAATCTGATTGATTTCTTGTTGTAAATCTTGAAGTGTAACTTTTTTTGTTTATTCTTAAATCTTTCTAAAGTTTTAGATAGACTAATAATTGGTTTATCTTGCCTAGGTTTAGAATCAGTATTATTAATTAATAAAGATTTAAGTCTATCAGTATATTTCTTCTTTAATTCTGGATCATCTAATTTACTAATTAGTTCAATAAGAGCAGATTCTTCTTGATTTTGTTTAGTAAGAACAGTAATTTGTTTAACAGGTTTACAACAAACATCATTACATCCTAATTCTATATTATTATCAGAATCATTACTAGGTGAATGGTAATCAGATGAAGTATTCGGATTATCAGAAGAGGAATCACTAACAGATTGATTTAATTGAAAGATTTCAAATAATTGATTTTTTGATTCATCATTAATTTGAAGTTGATTAACTTTATCTTTTAATTTTTGTTTCTCTTTACACTTATTAGAATAATGACCTTTTTGACCACAGTTATAACATGTAATATCTTTATTAGATTTAGATTTTGGATGTGATTTTGACTTGTAATATTTCTTTTTTGGTTTAGTATAAAATTTATCATTTGATTTAGAAGGTGAATAGTTCTTTTTGTATTTATTTGAATATTTGTGTCTATGTTTACTATGTTTATGTGGTTTCCTACGAGAGGGTGCTACAGGAGGTAAACCATATTGTTCACAGAAATTTCCTAATTCATATTTAGCCTTGTGCTTATCTTTTTGAGCTTTTTGACTAAGTTTAAGATCAATACACATTCTTAATCCTTCTTTTTGAATAGTGCTAATTATATCACCATAGGTTAAATTATCATATTCAATTATTCCAGTAGGTTGACTAAGAACATCTCTAATTTTGTGAGCAAATAAATCAGGTAATCCATTAATAAATTTTTCTTTCCAAAATGATTTAGTACAGTCTTCTCTTAACATAACTCTAGAGGTAAAAACATCTTTATACCATCTAAAATCACTTAAGGTAGGACAGGTCAGGTTACTAAGTTGATCATGTATGCGAGAATATATATTAGTAGGAGTTCCTATAAAATGTCTAACTATTGTGTAGATTAATGTGTTAACACCATCAGGTACATAATAACCAATATGTTCATCAAAGATAGGGAGATCATTTGCATCTTTTTGATTAGCATGTAAGATTGATTCACGTTGTTCTGCAGTGAGATATTTTTCCCACCAAGATTTGAGCATACCGGTAAAACCAGAGGTTATTAAAGATGCAACTTCAGGTTGAGAGTAATCAGGGTAATTAGTTAAATAACTATTAGCAACCATAGATAAATGATTTAATTTTTGCAATATTTGATCTTCACTTAAACCATCAATATTCCATTCATATAATTTTTTGGCAGAGACAGAAAATTGATTAGCAAGATTATTTTCTTCATATTGGAGATCAGGAGGAGTTGGTCTAGAATACCAATTTTTTGTAAGAGATGTAGGATTAGGTTTAGGATAATGCAATTTGTTGAGCTGAGTAGAGGGTTGAAATTGTCGAGCTAATTGATTAATCTCATTATCAGTTTGAATCAGAATCAGATTGAGTAGAAACAGGTTCTTGTTGATTTAAAACAGTAAGACCTTTGGAGGGTGAAGCTTGTTCATTGGTAGCTAATTTGGTAATAGTTGTTCGATATGCTTTTACAGCAGATTGATCATTGGTGACTAAACTTTTGCGTTTGGAACGATCACTGGGAAGGTTTTATTAAAGGTTGATCGAGAGATTGTTTAGTAGATGTGGTATTAGCAGAATAATCATCTAAATTAGTTTCTATTTATCTAATTGTTTTACCAATTGTTTTTAAACATTGATTAGTATAATTATTTTGTTCAATAATTTTTTTAATTTCAGGGTCAGTGCCAGGCAACTTAAAAGGAGAGGCTGGGACTTCAGAACCTTGGCATTCAATTTATATTAGATAGAGGTGGATGACTAGAGGTAACAGATTTTAGGGGAAGTTTTCCATTTATGTTTTGTGATTGTATTAATCTTTTTATAATAGTTTATCCATATATTCAAAGAAAGATAATTCGAAACCATATTCTACCCTAAAATCATACATCCATTTCCTAGTTATGCTGGATTGTTGAGCAGAATCATATTTAGCACGATAAGCATGTCTTTAGTTCTATTTTCTTTAGATCTAAAATCAATAAGTAATTTATCTAAATCAGGAGTAAATTCTTTTTGATTGTCATTAATTGAGGATTGATTGGATGTGTAATTTCGAAATCAGTTTGAGTAGGAGAATTTTGAGATTCTTATCTTCTTCAGGTAAATGTGTGTGTGTTGAATAACAGGTTTACTAATTTGAGAAGTTGTAGAGTTATCAATTCCTTTGAGTTTACTATTTGTAGTGTGACCAAAATTGAGTTGACTATTTTTTCGAAATAAAGGAGTATTAAATATTTCATCTTCAGTTTCAATTTCAGTAGGTTATACTAGAAGTACTATGTCTAGAGGATTGACCTCGATTAAATTTAATGTGAACTGAACCATCAGTATATTGTTGGATATCTTGGATATCTTGAATAGAAGATTGTTTTGTTGATTATGTTTGTAATGTTCATTTACAGTGATCCATTGATCTGGTAAATCTACATTTTTCCATTCAATCATTTGGGGAACATTTATATGGGTATCAGTACTACTACTTTGGATTAGTAAAGTTTTATCTTTAGGGGACTTGTGCAATGCGTGAACATTTAAATTAGTTTTTCATGCACTTATAATGAACACGATAAATTAAAGCAATATTATGGGTTTTATTCATCATATTGGTAAATGAACCATGTAATTGTATATTTAATGTTAATGCATGTAAAATATTTGGATCTCGTAAACTAAGAGTAAAATCAGGAAAACAATTAAAATGTACTGGACCTTTATGAAGACCAGTTTCCATCATACCCATTAAACTATCATTGTAATTAAGAAAACGAGCATCTCTTAAACATAATAAAACAGAAGTATTTTTACCTTGTTGAGTTAATGGTTTGACACCAACTTGAATTAAACCTATATGAATAAAATTGTAATCACTTTTTAAATATCTTTTTATGAGGTTAGCATCAAATAATTGACAGGTTTCCCGGGGTTTTCTAAAAGCATATACTTGTTCAATTGTTTAACATGCAAAGAGATTTTGAAGTATTTTGTATATAAGAAGTTTATAATTCTTATTGGCAATTTTGGGATATTCCAGTCTACATCAATTTACATTTTGTATTTCAACATCTTCTTCATTATTACTAATCCTTGATTGAGTAGTTGAATATTTGTGTCTATGTTTACTATGTTTATGTGGTTTCCTACAGAGAGGGTGCTACAGGAGGTAAACCATATTGTTCACAGAAATTTCCTAATTCAATATTTAGCCTTGTGCTTATTTTTTGAGCTTTTGACTAAGTTTAAGATCAATACACATTCTTAATCCTTCTTTTTGAATAGTGCTAATTATATCACCATAGGTTAAATTATCATATTCAATTATTCCAGTAGGTTGACTAAGAACATCCTAATTTTGTATGATTGAATATTCACATCATATGTTTTCATGTTGTAAATGATAACAGACATGTCAATATTCACACCCGTGCCATGCATAATATACACCAACAACATCCCATTTTGCTAGCAAAAACACTCACAATGACAATTCATAATACAAATCTAATATTCACATAATGATTTGGTAATGTGTTGGTAATGTTTAATAGTTACAATGATATAAATATTCATGTTACCTACTTTGATACTGTCAATGGTAACAAGAATGTAAATATTCATCCACCACAACATGCAGCCTCACAATATACATGACTAGGAAAAACTCATATCCTCATATAACCAACCAAAATTTAATTTAGATAATGATGTTGAAAGCAAGAAATAGATCATACAATCATTCATAACATTCACATTCTTAATGCGATGTGAATATTCACCACATTCAAAAAAAACAGAGCCATAACTCAACCACATAACCAGCCAAAATCCATAACCCCATACAACCAAAAAAAACTTGCATGTCCACAATTCTAGAAAATGAAATTGGAAGCAAAAAAGAGCATACAACACTTCATATAAATCCAATCACAAATGACATGCATCCATTACAACTAACCTTAAGACAATATAATCAAACAGAGCACAGTATTCGTCTTCTCTAAATTCAAAAATCTCAATCTCTCAAAAAATAAAAAAACCATCACACAAATCCTCCTCTGTATCTTCATAATTTCCGGCTCCATCTTCATCATTATCACTATTATTAACACCTCTTACAATTCCACCATTACAGTAATCCAAATCAAACCAAACACTCCTCATCTCTTTATAAAGAAAGCTACATTACTGTATCAGAAACTCATTCTTCACAATTCTAACACTTATTTCTTAAGCTTCCAAACAATATGAAATGTGAATTCACATTGATTGACAGAAAAACAAAAATAATGGCAGCAATAGAACTATAAATACAAAAAAAAACTCAATCTCTCTGAAAACAAAAAATTATCACCCACACTTCAGCTTCATCATATCACTATCATTAACAACCCGTGTAATTTCACCATTCCACCAATCCAAATCAAATTAAACCCACCTTCGAAGAACAAGTATTCAAAACCAGCTCATCTTTCCCTTTGATTCAATCCAGTTGAATGTGGGTTTTAGTCAATCTACTGAACAAGTTTGTAAGCCATTACCCCTGTTTTCTTTGATTCAAATCCTTTTCTCTCCTTTGATTTCTAGCTGAAATCATAACTATGGCCAAAAAAAAAAAAAAAAAAAACAGAGCATAAGCTCTGAATCGTTCTTCTCTTCTACAGGAATGAAACCATATCGCAATGAAACACTACCGCGAACTATGTGTTGTTGTCTTCTCTCTTATAGGAACGAAATCTTACCACAACAAAACAGAGGGAAACATGTATGTTATTTTGTATAAATATATCACAAATAGACATAAGGGTATAATAGTCAACAAATAATATAAATTAGGAAAAAAGGACTCATGAAATAAAAGTATAAATACATGGGATAATTAGGTTATAATTTTCCTTGGTGGACTTATTGGGTTAAAACACCTCTAAATGGGATTTATCAATAAAAAACCCATAAATTGTATATTAAATGTTACCGAACAGATTTCCTTTATTTTTTTCCCTCAACATTTAATCAAAGAAAATAATAAATATAGTAAATAAGACGAAAAGAAGAAAAATGATTTCTTATCTTTGCATGTTTTATTGAAGTTCTAGTTTTGGGAAATTAAGAAACATAAATAAAAGTCTAAGATAGATAGTGATTGTTGAATATACATAAAAGATAATGACTAAAATATTTTTTTTTCATCGGTTTTACTCAACGAAAGTAGATAAATGATTTAAATTGAAAATAAATTAAAAGATTAGGAGCCAATCCAATCTCATTAAAGGATATTTAGGGTCCGTTTGGCAAGAGCTACAGTGGGTTTTTTTGGCTATTTTAGCCACAAAAGACAAAATAGGCTACTTTAGGCACAAAAAACAAAACATCACATTCAACCCATAATCATTACACTATTCTCTCACAAAAAAAGTCAAAAAAGTCAAAAAGCCTTTCCCAAACCAAGCTTTTTAGCCCATGCTAAAATAACCAAAAAAGCCAAAAGCTAAAAAGCCAACCCACTTCCCAAACTCAACCCTTAAGAGTTCGTTTAGGTTGTGAGTTGATTTTTTAATTTTTTAACTATTTTAACCTGGGGTTAAAAAATCTCGTTTGTAATAGGCTTATTAACTTTTTTTATTTTTGTAAGAGAAAAAAAATGAAATGATTATGGATTGGATATAACATTTTGTCCTATTTAACTAAAATAGTCAATTTTATCTTATATGACTTAGCCCAAATATATATCCCAAACGGAGCCTAACCCTTAGGATGGATCCTCCTCTCTCTACTGGGCTTGACTCGTGGGAACAATTTATAACAATAACCGAATCCTTGTCTCTGTTGGATCCAAAGTGCTTAAAGCCAAAGAATGCTTATCCTCTTCCAGCGATAGTGCTTTTGGAATGGAAGCCGGAGGGATAAATCCAGCATTGGACCCCCTTGAACTACAAAAAGAAAAGAAAAAGGGAAGGACTTTCAAAGTTCTTTTAAAGAAGCGGGTTCACGCGGGTTTAATTCGTCAAGATTAAATCTAAGGGTTTTTTTTTTTTTTTTGTTTGTTATAAGAGTGAAACTTTGGATTTTTTTTTTTTTTTTGTAATTTTTACCATAATTATATAATATTTTCTTGCATTGATCGCAACTGGATTTGAGTTTTATACACTGTTTTCCCCATTTTTCGAAGTTGAAAATGAAAATTCACAGGAAATTGTTGTTGGTTTTTTTCTGGGAAGGCGCACTATTTGTTTCTTTCATATGAAGCTTAGATTTGTCAAATTTTATTGGGATAAATTAAATCAATAGTCCATGAATTTTGCATAACTATATTGTTTTCTTCCTCAATGTTTAAATTCACATAGCACTTTATCTTACAAAAAATGTTTTTATCTTTTATACAATAAAATATATACTTTATCATTATTTATCCTTGTGTCCTTATATTCTTTGTATTAATTTCATTTGATTTAATCTTATTAAAAGAAAGCCATCAATATAATTATGCTAAATTTGTACAGTTTTTTTTTTTTTTAAATCTCAAAAATGTCGTTATAATTTATTCTTAATTTTGTTTCACTTGTTTTCTTTTATATAGGAGTTTCTATCGTAAGATGATTTTATTAGGTAGATTGACATTTATAAGAGTTCATCTCCTCATCCTTGTGCTTTCTAGGGGTGGGCGCGGATCGATTACGGCCACAAAACCTCCAATCCGTCATCCGTCAGCTAGATTGGCGGATTGGAGAAAATCAATCCGCATCCATCCGCCAATCCGGCGGATGCAAATTGAGTGGATTGGTAGATAGATACAAATCGGTTTGGCAGTTGAAAATTCTACAAATTTAAAATTTTCAACATAATTCAATTGTGCACTTCCTTAAAAACACAACATGGGCAATACAATATTCACAATCTAGTGGGCAGTGGGCATAATTCAAAACATTGTGCATAATTCAATGAGCATAAAACATAAGGAAAACATATTTCAAAACAACCTATGGGCAATGGGCATAATTCAAAACATTGCGCATAATTCAATGAGCATAAAACATAAGGAAAACATATTTCAAACAACCTGGCCATAATTCAAAACAACCTAGACAGTGGGCATAATTCAAAACATTGTGCATAATTCAATGAGCATAATCTAGTGGGCATGATTCAATGTTAATTCCGGTTCCGGTTTCAGTTACAGTCATCGAAGTTACACATAAAACATAAAGAAAACATTGTGCATCCAAGTTACAGCCATCCAAGAGTTTGTTTTTTTTTTTTTTTTAAAAGAAAAATTAAAGTCATCCAAAACAAGAGTTCAAAAAAATAAAAATAAAAAAGTTACAGTCATCCAAAACATTGTGCATCCAACAAACATTGTGCATCCAAACAATGGTATTAGAGTCATCCAAAAATAAGTAAAAAAGCAATTCATTTCCTTGAGCCAAACCATGATAAGCCATCTAAATCTGCATAACAAAAAAATAAAATTATTTAATAAGGGAAACACTAAAAAGTCTTAAACTCAAAACAAGTAAACATATGTTAACAACAGTTAACAAATGGAAAGTATTTTACCAATGATATTAAATTTCAATAAAACTACTCTCTAGACTTGGGCTTGAACATGAACTTGATTCCGAAACAACTACACATAAAACATAACATAGCAAAAACATGTGAAGTGAAGATAATGAATCTTGAATAATACAAAATAAATCATTGTATATTACTCGAATCATATTGTTATTCAAATTCTTCAACATCATCCATTGTTTGTCGAAGGCATATTGGAATGTTACTTCGGAGCCAATTTTGTGTACAAACAAGAACCTCCACCATCTTGGGAGCAAGTGAACTATGAAATGGATCAAGTATACGACCTCCTCTACTAAAAGTCGACTCAGAAGCAACGGTGGAAACAGACATTGCCAACACAACTTGTGCTATAAGTGATAATACTTTATACTTTGTTGAATTAACCTTTCACCACTGCAAGATGTCAAATTGAGCATTCTTCCCACCTTTCTCAATATCACTTGTCCAATTCCGACGTACTCTCACTACTAGAAAATTGCCCCTCCAAAAATGAGTTAAATTGAGAGTTCACAATAGAGTGTGGGTCATTTTCATCTATCACCATAGCTACTGTTTCATTTACATTGGAGGCATACACATTTGTTTAATCAAGCATGGCATAATAATCATGCAATTGACTTAAACAATTTTTCACATTTTCTAACATTTCTTTCACTTTCACCACATCTCCACCAAAAATTATTGAAAAACAAAATTGTAAGTATGTCATTTTTCTTCGAGGGTCAAGAACAACCGCAATGTACAAAAGGAGATTGATTTTATCCCCATTTCCCCAATACTTGTCAAACTTCTCTTTCATTTTCTTTGCCATTGAAAACAAAATAGGATCATTGTCTTTGATTAATTGTCCAATCATATTTTCAATGACAAAAATTTCAGTGTAGAATGTATTTGAAGTAACAAATAAAGACCCAGAAAATCTCTTTGTTACATTGTAGAACATTCTAAGAAATTTCAAAACACCCTACAATTATCCCAATCCTCGGCGGTAGGCATCTGTCTCTCTCACCCCCTTCATTATCCAAAAGTAGTGTTTTATAATTGTAGTCCTCCTCACCCATTCTTTGAAAAGCACTCTCAAATTTTTCCGCCGCCTCCAACATAAAATATGTGGAATTCCACCGTGTTGGCACATCTAGGCACAAGAGACTCTTACTCTCAATTTTCAAACTTTCCACATACTTTTTAAAAGAGTCAAGATGGTTTGGAGAAGACCTCACATACCTCACTGCATGTCTCACATTTGCTATACAAGACTCAAGATCCTTCAATCCATCACTAACAATGAGATTTAAAATATGCGCACAACAACGCATATGTAAAAATTCATGGCCCAAGACAGTTCCCCTTCACAGTTTTGTAGTTCGTTTCAAGAATCTAATGGTTAGATTATTGGAACTCGCATTATCAACAGTCAAGGTAAAAAGGCCATAAATGTCTCACTCTTTTAAGAGTGCTTCAATTTTTTTACTAAGTGTTTCTCCTTTATGGTCTTCAACTTGACAAAAATTTATGATCCTCTTTTGTAACTTCCAATCATAATCAATGAAATGTGCAGTTAGACACATATAACACAAATTTTGTATGGAAGTCCATGTGTTTGTGGTAAAGAAAATTCTACGCCCCTTCACAATTTTCTTCAACATCTCCCTTTCATTAGTGTATATGTCTACAATGTCCCTAGCAACGGTATATCGAGATGGAATCTTGAACTTGGGTTGCATGACATTACAAAACCTCTTAAAACCAACCCATCCACAAATCTAAAGGGCAATTCATTAATTACTATCATCCCGGCAAGATGCCTCATAGCAACTTCTATAGAAAATGACATAACCACAACATCAACAACACCCTCCCTACCAACTTCTCTAGGTTGAAATCCCAATATTTGTTGATAAAGCATTTGTTCCAACTCATCAAAATCAAGAAGAGGAGGCTCTCTTCATCTTCAACAATCAAAAACTAGTTTTGTCAATACTTTCAATGTCAACCAGATCATAGTTCTTCATGTTGTTGAAATGCCTATAATTTTCACTTAGAAGTAAGATTACTTGAATAAATATTCTATTACTAAATGTATGACAAGGTAATGGTTCATTTACCTATTCTTTAATCGCAAATTATAATGAATGTATACAAGATCATTAAGCCTTTGATGTTCCAATCTATTTCTCTTCTTCGTATGAATACGTTCAAAAACACTCCAGTTCCTTTCACATCCAGAAGAGTTACTAGTTCGACTAAGAATTCGAATAGCCAACTTTTGCAAATTTGAAGCACTATGGCCAAATAACCTCCAACATTCATCTTATTATTAAAACAAAAGAAGAAATAAATAAATTAGATCTAATATTACACTTAAAAAATTATTAAGCAATCACAATGAAAAAAAATTAAATGTAATAAATAATTTTACCTGGTTGTGTTGTCTTGGATGTAAGTAGCAAGCTCTCTTCCAAAACTTTCTAATTGATCTCGAAACAATCTTGCTTCGTTCAAGAGTTTTGTCTTGCTACATGTAGCTTTTGTTTTTATCACATCAAGCACACTTGCCATAACCTCTGGTTTTTTGCAAAATGATGATTGATCATATTGAAAAGCCAGATTCAACCAATAAGCCGCAGCATGGATATTTTTGCGTAATGTCCTATCCCAACGATCTTTGACAATACTTGTATTAGGCTTGTACAATCTTTTTTTCTTCATGAAAACATTCTTAATTGCTATTTTTCCCTATACATGCCCTCACATACATATCCCGTTGAAGGTTTTTATCTCCATCAACAATACGCAACAATCTTATGAGTGGCTCAACAATCTTAACAATGATCAAGCAATCATTTGAAAACTTAAATCTAAAATGATAGCAACAACTTCTTTTGCTTTCTTATCTTTTGCATGCCTTGAATCGACAAAATCCTTACTTGTCACTAAGGCTTTCAATCATGCATATGTTTTTGAATACTATGCAATGCAATGAAAGTAGTGGCAAAACGAGTTGCTCCTGGGCGCACAATTTCAGTCCATCCTTTCCTTTTCCTCAACCAAGCTATCAACCATGGGCGATTGTAAATAAATCTTGTCACACTTGATGCTCTAGACGCAAGCTCTTTCACATGATTCAACTTGGAAATATCACTTAACACTAAGTTCAAACAATGTGCTGCACAAGGAGACCAATTAATATTCTTGTAAGTTTCACTAACAAGCCTTCCAGCAGCAACATAATTTGCCCCATTAGCTGTCACCATGTGCACAATATTGCTTGCTCCCACCCACTCAATAATTTCTTCAAACAATTTAAAAAGAAGAGGAGCATCTTTTACAACATCAGAGGCATCAACAGATTTAACAAAAGTGATTCCTCTAGGACAATAGACAAGAAAATTAATGAGAGTTCTATGTCTACCATCAGTCCAACCATCACCCATAATTGTACACCCAGAATCAGCCCAAGTACTCTTTATAGAGTCAATAAACAATTGAAGCTCTTTCTTTGAGCCACTCAATAAAGGAACTCGAACTTCATGGTAGGTAGGAACTTTAAATCCTGGACCAATGGCGATTGCAGTATCAAACATGGGCTAAAAGTATATGGAATTGACAACATTCATTGGAACACATGTATCATACAAAAATTTTTCCACAATCATATGTGCCCTATGTACAGCTTCTTTAGTTGCAAGGGCACTTTTGATAGTTGGTTTAGAGCCTAGAGTGGTCCTTGGTGCAAAAAAATTATCAATTTTTGCAAGGTCCTTTCCTTTTCCTCTTTGTGTCATTGTTGCCTTACTTTTATTTCTACTACCACCACCTTCATTAATTAAGATGCCCTTATTGCGTTGTGGAATTATTTCTTCAATTTCAGCATCATCCTCAAATTCGAAAATAGCCCGACCAAAGGGATTATATTCCTCACTTCGTTTATTTTTCTCAATAATTGCCTTCAAAGCCTCTTCCATTCGATACCTAACATCACCTGGAACTTTCTTACATGGCCCAACCTCACCAGACTTTCCTGCAAGATGTTGCTTCATTCTATTAATCCCTCCACCTTTGATAGTTTTCCCACAATACAAACATGTTAAAGTTTTCTTCCCATCGGGAGCTCGCCCCTCAGTTACATGGTCCCATGCTGGATCAAATTTACCTCTTGTTGATGATGGGGTATTAGAGTGTGCAGTTGAATTATGGCCAGATGAATCCATTTCACCTAAAACAGGCCTATATAATATTTGAAATACAATTATTAAGTCAAGAATCACATAAACCAATTACAGAAGTCATTCCCAATATTATTCAATTGATTGTATGAAGATAGCACTCAATTGTGATTTTTTGTTCTAATTTCTGTTCTTACATAATTAAATTCAAAGAATACCAATGTTTAATAGAAGCAATAAAAATATAGGTGTGAGTTCAATAAACAGGGACGTCTGTTTTGGTCTTTACTATGTTGTTAAGTTGATATAAATTTTCATGGAGATCTAAGAATACCAACTACTATTATCACTATGTTGTTAAGTTGATATCAATGTGCTTTCCACCTAAAACCCATGGAATTTCTTAGGTATCCCTAAATTTTGAATGTATATAGCATCTCCAATTTCAACATTCAAATTCTTATAATTTATAATTTATTATTACCCTACGTTTTTTATATTCTTTCAATTTTTTTTATTATGTATTATTATTAAAATTAAATTAGGAGAAATACAATTGAATCAAATAAATTTGCAATAACGGGAGTATTCAACATCAACAACAACAACAGTACATAACATTTATGGTCTCATTCTCATATATATTCTCATATTCTCATATATACTCTCATATCCAGAAAATAAAATTTCAATTGCAACAAACAAAGAAGAAGAGATATATATATCAAAAAAAAAATTCGCAGTAGCAGAGGTCTCACTCGCACCAAAAAAAAAATCAATTTCGCAGTAGTAGACTAAGCAGAGGTCACTGATCTGATATATATATATAAAAAAAAAAAAACCAAAAACCAGCGGGAAAAGAGAAAAAGGGAAGAGCAAAGCAGCAAAAGAGAAAAAGAAGGGGGAAAGAAAGAGAATACTTACCAACGAAGCAGTAGCAGAGGTCGTCAGTCACCGCCAGATTTGTGTCCTCCGTTCACCACCAGAATTTCGCAGAGAGAGAGTGAGATTTCAGGCCAAAACCAACGAGCACCCTTTTTGAGAGAAAGATGAGCCGAAGAAAATCTGATGCAGCCCTAGAATTTGGGTTTTTTTAGTGTTATATATAACTTCAATCAACCCGTCCGGTTCCTCAAAACCCGTCCGGGTCACTGGTTTTTCTGGTTAAACCGGCGGGCCATCCGATTTTCTTGTTTATGAACGGTTTTGAGCCACCTCTGGGTTTGCTGGGCTGTCCGGACCGGAACCAGGCCCGGTTCCTGGTTCGACCGGTCCGACCAACCGGTCTGGTCCGAGTTTGAAAACCTTGCTCTAAACTATTGATGCATTTCACTTTGACCCCTTCTATTAGGGGGTTCAATTGATACATTTTTATAATTTAGAGAGTCTATTTGTACACTTTTATAGTTTAGGGGTTAAAGTGATATTTTTAATAGTTTAAGAGATTCATTTATACTCTTTTATAATTTAGGAAGTTAAAATGATATTTTTTTTAATAATTTAAGGTTTAAGGGTCTTTGTGCAAATAACTTCGTTTATTTACAATTCAATGTAAAAACACATATCATTGTCAACAAAATATAATATAAAACGATGATCATATGACATTATTATTATTTTTCCTTATCTTATAAATAATTTATTTACTTATTTAATTTTATTTTTTTAAAAACTCTTATCCTACAAAGCAAAACAAAAAAAACCCTTATCTTATCCTCTTGATGCCCTCTTCTTTTAACCACTGGCCATTTGGTTGAGTTTTTTTTTTTTTTCTTTGTGGCCTGGACTACAAATTGAAATATTTTATTTTTTATATATTTTTTTATAAATATTTATTTTTTAGATACACTTTATCTACATATACTTAATTTTTTTTAAAAAATTGACCAAATACAAAGAATATTAAAACAAAAATTTAGTACATTTTCGTATTTTATTATATTCAATAATTTTTTTAAAAATTTTTGTACAAATTTTATACTTTTAATATATCGAAATTAAACAGATCTAAAAAGTTAAAAAATAAATTGATTAAAATATTTTTAAAAATCACTAAAAATGTAAAAATATAAATTGAAAATTTTAAAAAATATTTTTAAAAATTCCAAACCGTAACTACCATCATCCTTACCCTTCTCTAAATCCACATCACAAAATCCACACCCAAAAATGATCATGGGCATGATCAACATAAACATAACAATCACGCAAAGAGACACCATAACTCCACAGCCATTAACCACAGATCTGCTTCACCTCTACTTGCGCCGCCGCCAGTATTCCCTGTCACGTTTTCTGGCTAGTTGGCTATTGAATAAATATGTTTATTTATTGGTTAAATTACATTTATACCCCTGAAGTTTAGATTAATATGTATCACCCTTTGATGTTTAAGAAATTACACTAATCCCTAATCATTGTAATTATTTAGACAGAATTAACGTTGGTATCAAAAAGACATTGAATTCATACACTCCCTCTTTTCTTACTTTATTTTATTTTTTTCCTTTCCTTTGCTTTACTTTTTTTAAAAATATAATTTTCTCTATTTTTCTACCAGGAGTTGTTACCTTTTATATAAGCACAGAGAATTTGTGAAATAAGACTATTAACCACAGGGGTGGGAATGTAATTTCCATAACGTCAGGGGATGGAATGTAAGAGTGGTGCTATTAGCACCCCATGAATTATTTTGAACTCCTCATTTCTTTGGGCCCTTATAAATTTTGAAACCCTCAAAAAAAATTTCTTCCCCCAAATAATACCAAAATTATCCTTATGAAAACATTTCACCCGTTGAATGCACACCCCCACACCCCTACCCAAAAAAAATCTCTATTCCAAAAAACCTTAACAAAACCCACTAAGAAGAAGAAGAGCCAATGTGATTACTGTCTTTGCTACCTTATCCACCATTGTCACAGTTAGTATTCTCCCTCCTCTCTCTCTCTTTATGTATATATATATACATAATTTCTTAATTTTTTCGTAATAATTTCTTCTCTTGCAGGAAAAAATTATAATAATTGGTTTGGTTGGTTTGGTTGGTTTTGTTGGTAGATATTATAAAATTGTGAGTTCAACAGAGAACTACGCAGCAATATCATCAAAGCTACATGAAGAATGAATAACTTTTGAACCTGATAATGGATTTGTTCCGATAACTTCTGCAAGTGTTAAAAATTTTGACCATTTAATGTGTTAAGAAGTTTCCATGTTCGGACTTGCATTTCCAAATATTACTTATTTGTTTCCGAACAAATAAGTAATGTTCGGGCCTATATTCCCGAACTTGATAAATGAAAACTTCTGCAAGCATTAACAATTTTGATCGTTCAATGTGTTAAGAATTTTCGTGTTCAGACATGTATTCCTAAACAAATAATAAATGTTCGGTTACTAGTTTTTGAACAAATAAACAATGTTCAGGCTTGTGTTTTTGAATTTTGGTCATATGTTCAGGAGTTCAGTCTCGAAAAAATGACGAACATATTTTATTATTTTTGCCTTTGTTTTTTTTTTTTTGTTGAGAAACTAACCCTTACAAGGCCAATCTCTTCTAAACTAAGAACAACATCAAAACTATAAACCTCCTCTAAGGTTTTATTGTTATACTCCTCTCGTCTTATGGAGTTGTGGTTATTAAAAAAACTTTCACTCATTGTCATTGCTGGAGAAGTGTAGGTAGTCAAATGGTTGCCACTGTTACCGCCGAAATATTACCACCAAAGGGTTTTCAAGGTTTGGAGGGTGGGTAAGTTTTGAAGGTGAGATTTGGGGAAGATGGATGGGTGGTGATGAAGGTGGGTGCTCTCATAAACCTTAATTCATGATGTAGTGGATGTGTAGGTTTAATTATGAGATGGGGTGTTCCAAAATTAATGATGTCCTTTTTAGTAATTTTATTTGAGGTTATTATTATAATAAAAAAAAAGTTAAAAATTGAGGGATCCAAAATAATTTATGGAGTGCTAATAATAGCACTAGGTATGTAATCGAATTAAACCTTAGGGAGTGTCAGTGTAATTTATCCTTATTATTTTTTTTTTTTGGCACTGTGAAAAGGTAATATATATGTTTATATAGATGTTACTGTGGGGATACATTTTCTGAGTACCAACACGTGGCATGGTGATGCCGACGTGTCAGCCGAGGTGCCACGTGTTGTGGTAGTTATGCCGAGGTAATCTCGGAGTTGCCGAGGTTATCTCCGAAGACATCGGAATCCGGGATAAACGGATAAAGGACAGGAGTCCTAGATTGGGAGAAGACTTCAGTTTGGATAAAGTAAAACTCTTGGAGAGTTCTGTCCTAAACCCATTGGGAGTTCCAGATTAGCAGTGATCCTGAGTTCATTGGGGTTAGGCTCTTATGGACTAGGACTGTATTGACTATAAAGAGAGGCACCCCATGGGTCAGAGGTATGTTTTTTAAGACTCAAACTTGAGAGTTGAATACTTGATTATCTTTGAGAGATATACTGACTTGATCGTCGGAGTCCCCCCGGGTGGAAGAACACCGCCGGAGCCTTTCTTTCTGTGCAGGACAGTAAGGTGCCATCTATTCTGCCTGTGTTCTACAGCTGAATTCTTAAGGAGAGCAGTGTGGTCGGAAAATCACTCACACAATTTGGCACCGTCTGTGGGAAAGAAAGACGAATAGATGGCCAGCGACCACAAAACGAAAAGGTTGGGGACGATGCTCCGCTGGAGTGGCAGGCCTATCAACCTGACGCCGAAGGAGACAACCATAACGAAGAGCCCGTGTAGGGACACGGGGAAGGACGTCGTCCAGCGAGGGTGACACTTCAAAGAAAACAGACAGGGCAGATATTACAATGAAGAGAACTCCAGGTATGGAGGGATAGGTGCCTACGACGGGATGACGAAGTAAAACAACTGGCAAACAAGTTGGCTGACCTACAGTCGGTCGTCAACTTCATGATGCAACAATGTCATGCAGCCACCATACCCGTTGCAGGACAACGCCAATTCCAGCAGTTAATACCCAGAAGAGGAAGAAAAATAATTCCTGAAGCACCACAACACTCCAGGAGCAAAAGGCACTCTCACCCCACCTCCGGGAGGTCAGACGAGAGGAGCCAAGACAAGAGAAGTCCCAGAGAACGTATCAAACGAAGGATCGGAACCCAGAAAACATCGGCATGTTCAAAAGCAGGCGCTCTGCTTTGACACAACCCGGAGAAAGATCGAAACGGGCCCATCACGAGGCCGAAGAGTAGTGTGCCGAAGAGACTGAAGTCCAAAGACAGCCGAGCTCCGGGGAGGAGTAAAGAAGACTAAGAAACTACCTCAAGAGGAAGGAACAGAACGCTGAAGCCGAGGTAACCTCACCTGTCAAGCCGAGGACACCGTTCTCGGTAGAACTACAAATTTGAAGCACCAAAAAGATTCAGCATGCCGAGGTTTCAAATATATTGATGGTAAGTCAGACCCTAACTTCCACGTTGGACTATTTTTGAACTCAATGGCGTTGTACAGTGGAAACGAGCCACTACTCTGCAAAGTGTTCCCCTCGTCCTTTGGGGAGATTGCATCAGATTGGTTCCATAAATTACCAAAGGGAAGCGTGAAGACATGGGAAGGCCTGGCCGAGATGTTTGTGGCCAGGTTCATAACAAACAAACTACAGCCATTAAGGGTGGACGCGCTAATGGCTTTAAAAATCATCAAGGATGAAGGCCTTAGGGCCTATGCGAAAAGATACTACTAGAGGTGTACACGGTTCGGATTGGTTCGGTTCTAAGAAAAATCCAAGAACCGAACGCGATCCTAACGGTTCTGTGATTGAGAACCAGACCAGACTGTTACATTTGTAAAACCGAACCAGAACCAAACCGAAAAAAACCGGTTCGGTTCGGTTTGGTTACGATTCCAAAAATTTCTATTTACCAACCAGAGATAAATTCGGTTTACTTTAGCAAAATAATTACTCAAACTAATTACATTTAACTCATGATAAAAACTAATAATATTAAGGCATTACTTAATATTACATATCTATACCACCCTAATATCATTAAAATTATAAAAAAACCAATTAATAAAAAAAAAAACTTGATATTATATATATATATATATCTTCTTAAAATTCTGTTCGGTTCGGTTCGAACCGCGGTTTTTTCATAAATCCATTAACCGAACCGTTTTACGGTTCTCATATTTCTTAATCCGAAACCGAACCAATTCTTAATAGAACCGAACAAACGTACAATTCGGTCTGGCTCGGTCCGGATTACTCGTTTGAACGGATTTTTGAACAGCCCTAGATACTACGAGGTGTTCAATCGAATACCTGAATGCAACCAGGGTAGCGGTCGTGTCTTTCAAAAACGGCCTAAAAGATAACTATTCACTACGGAAATCTTTGGCAAAGACATTGCCGAAGAGCATGGAGGAGCTCATGGCAAGAATCGAAAAATATGCACGAGCCGAGGAGGATACATCGGCCCACAAGGAAGTCAAACAGGAAAAAGGGAACGGCTCGCCGAAGCAAGGCCGAAGTAACAACGGATTCAGCAAAACAGAGATGGAGTTAAGGGCTAAACAGGCAGTGGACAACCGTGTTCCGAATTCCAATTCAAAAATCCTAGGAAAAATTCGGAGCCAGCCCTATTTCAGAACACCAGCAAGGGAACCAGGAGAATTCATGGGGAGAAACATGGACAAACTTGTGTTTATCACAATGAAAAAGGACATACAACACGGGCTGCAGAGCCTTAAAAACACACTTGGAAGATCTGGTAAGGCAAGGCCACCTGAGAGACCTTGTCGATGAAACCAGAATAAGAGAAGAGCAGGCAAGACTGCCTCAGGCCCCAGCAGCCCCACCACCTCCGCAACCTCGGGCAAAGGACCTCTCGGATAGTTAACGTGATTCATTCAAAAGTTAACGAGAACGAAGTCAGAGGAGAGACTCAGAGGGTAAGACATCTGCAGCATGTCTACAAGTCGGGGAAAAGAGACATCGGCCAGCGGAGTGCCAAGGACCGATGATAGCCTTCACCGAAGCCGATTTAGAGATGGTACAGCACCCACATAATGATGCCTTGGTATATCCCTCTAGGTTGTGGAGTGCCAAGTAAAACGCATCCTAATAGATCAAGGTAGCCTTGTGACATCATGTACGTTAGATGTTACAAGGAGTTAGGCCTTTACCCAGACGACATGGAGCAATCGAATGGCCCGATGGTCGGCTTCAACGGAACGCCGACGTGGCCACTGGGTGCTACAAACTTAGAAGTACAAGCCGGCACTAAAAAGATCACGACAGAATTCACCGTGATTGATACACCTTCTCCTTACAACATCATATTGGGAAGACCATAGTTACATGCAATGGGGGCAGTTCCCTCAACGTTGCATCAACTATTGCGGTTCCCAACAGAACATGGGATTGAAGAAGTCAGAGGAGACCAGCTACAGGCCAAAAATTGCTCCATGGCAGCAATGAAGACTACCTGCAATGTTCGAGAACCAGCAAAGGTAGAGATTGAAGATGAGGACATGGAGGTCCTAGATGATGTCGGCAAGGAGCCGGCCGAAAAGATGAGGAATCACTAAAGAAAATCCTCGTCCAGGAAGCGACGAAGAACGCTTCTTTCTTCTCGGCTCAGGCTTAGCCGAAGAAGAAGAGAGAGAACTGGAAGCTTTTTTAAGAACAAACATAGAGTGTTCGCCTGGACACCTTATGAGATGCCTGGCATTGACCCCGAGGTCACATGCCACAGACTGAACGTCGACAGATCGGCAAAACCTGTAATACAACGAGCTATAAGACCGACGTTGATGCACGTTGAAGCTGTGGAGGAAGAAGTAGCAAACTCCTAGAAGCCAAGGCCATCAGAGAAGTCAATTATCCAACATGGCTATCAAACACTGTGGTGGTAAAGAAGAAAAACGGTAAATGGAGGGTTTGCGTAGATTTTACAAGCCTAAATAAAGCCTGTCCCAAGGACAGCTTTCCTCTGCCCAAAATTGATCAATTAGTAGACGCCACATCTGGACATGGAAGGATGAGCTTCCTGGACGCCTACAGGGGGTACCACCAGATAGCCATGTACCCCCCAGACGAGGAGAAGACAGCGTTCATCACCCCAAAAGGCCTGTACTGTTACAGGGTGATGCCTTTTGGGCTGAAGAACGCAGGCGCAACCTACCAAAGGCTGGTAACCAAAATGTTCAAGCACCTGATAGGCCAAACAGTAGAAGTCTACATCGATGATATGGTCGTGAAGACCAAGGAGCCTAAAAGTCATCTTGCCGACCTGAAAGAGGTATTTGAAATACTCAAAACATACCGGCTCCGACTCAACGCATCCAAATGCGCGTTTGGAGTCGGATCCGGTAAGTTTCTAGGATACCTGGTAACAAGAAGGGGAATAGAGGCCAGCCCAGATCAGATCAAGGCCATCATAGATCTACAGAGCCCAACATCGGCAAAAACAGGTTCAAATGCTCACTGGCAGGGCCGCAGCCCTAAACAGTTCATAAGCCGAAGCTCAGACAAGTGTAAACCCTTCTTCAACCTGGTAAAAAAGACTGCAGACTTCCTATGGACTGAAGAATGTGAGGCCGCTTTGGCCGACCTGAAAAAGTATCTGACCACGGCCCCAGTTCTCTCAACACCTGAACCTGGGGAGGAGTTGTTTCTGTACTTAGCTGTGTCAGAACACGCAGTAAGTGCAGTGTTAATCCGAGAGAGAACAGGGAGAACAGAAGGCTGTCTATTATGTAAGTAAAACCCTGGCCGACGCAGAAACAAGGTATTTACCGCTTAGAAAAGTTAATGCTGGCCTTAGTAATGGCCTCAAAAAAGTTGAACCACTACTTCCAAGCACACAAGATTGTAATACTTACAGAGCACCCACTGAAGTCCTTGTTGCAACAAGGAGACTTAACAGGAAGAATTGCAAAGGTGGGCAGTGGCCTTGCAGTAAGTATGACTTGGAGTTCAGGCCCAGAACAGCGATTAAGGGCCAGGTTCTGGCCGACTTCGTGGCAGAGTTCACACCTGAGTCCTCGAACATCGGGCTCGATGAGCCAAGATGAACGAGACCCCAGCAAGCAGGGAGAATCCCAGCCAAAGCCAAGGCACAAAGGAAGGAAAAGCTCAGACCCTGCAGCATCTACATCGGCGACTCATTCAAACTGTTTGTCGATGGAAGTTCAAACCGACAAGGAGCGGGGCAGGAGTGCTGCTGATATCCCAGATGGAGAAATAATAGAACAATCCATCCGTTTGGGATTCAAGGCCTCAAACAATGAGGCAGAATACGAGGCATTAATTGCAGGACTAAAGCCGGCAGCAGCAGCAGAAGCAGACGAGGTAATAGTTTTTTGTGATTCAAATTAATTCCAGACAACAGGAGAGTTTGCAGCCAGGGACGCAAAATGTCGCATATGCAAAAGAGGTCATCAGATTGGCAGCCTTGTTTCAAAATTGCCGACTTCTTCAAGTAAGCCGAGATGATAACAGCCACGCCGACGCGTTGGCCAACCTGGCAAGTTCAATGCAGACTGGAAAGACAAGAACAATTATGATCGACTACATGTCGGGCCCGAGCATAGAACCACAGAACGCCAAGCAAGAAACAATGTGTGTGGACATGGGGCCAAGCTGGATGGATGCAATTGTAGCATTCCTGAAAGAAGGAAAGCTGCCAGAAGACCGCAAGGAGGCGCACAAAGTCAGATTGAAGTCAGCAAGATTCAGCCTAACTGCAGACGGACATCTCTACAGAAGGTCCTTCACTGGACCACTTTTAAGGTGTGTACATCCTTTAGAAGTTGAAGATTTTTTATATGAAATTCATGAAGGGATTTGTGGAAGCCACATTGGGGGCAGATCATTAGCCCATAGGGCCATTACCCAGGGGTATTGGTGGCCCTACATGCAAAAAGATACAGAAGCATACGTGAAGAAGTGCGAACAATGCCAAAGGTTCGCACCTTTGATTCATCAGCTAGCTGCTGATCTGAACCCAGTATCCAGCCCTTGGCCGTTTGCCCAATAGGGCATAGAGGCAGAACCTCTTGCCAAAATCCGAGATGTGGACGTCAAGAATTTCATATGGAAAAACATTATCACCAGATTCGGCATCCCTAAAGCCATCGTTGCCGACAACGGAACGCAATTTGACAGCAAACTTATCAAGAACTTCTGTGCAAAATTCAAGATCAAGAATTACTTTTCAACACCAAGTTTCCCCCAAAGTAATGGGCAAGCGGAAGCATCCAACAAAGTAATTTTGGATGGAATAAAGAAAAGGCTGCAGGCAGCAAAAGGGAAGTGGGTAGACGAATTGCCCAACGTACTTTGGGCATATCGGACTACGCCGAGGAGATCAACGGGGAATCCCCCTTTGCCATGGCCTATGGCACAGAAGCAGTAATTCCACTGAAGTCGGCATTCCAGGGATCCGAACACCCAGGGAGTTGAGAATGGGACAAATGACATACTCCTAGCCCGAGATCTGGATCTTCTAGAAGAGCGAAGAGAGAAGGCTGCAATTCAGCTTGCAGTATACCAGCAACAGCTTGCCAGAGCTTACAACAAGAAGGTCAACCCAAGAGACTTTCAAGTCGGCGACCTAGTCTTGAGAAAATCGTCGGCAACAAGAAAGATCCCAGAGAGGGCAAGCTTGGCCCAAACTGGGAAGGACCTTACAGAATTACTTCGGTGTTAGGCAATGGAGCTTATCGGCTTGAAGACAATGAGGGCAAAGCATTACCAAGACCCTGGAACACTTGTAATTTGAAATTTTTCTATCATTGAGATGTTCATTATTTTTGGCCGATGTCATCAATAAAATCTTTTCAGAATTCTTCAAGCACATATGATTGATTAAGATACTTAACATTGTTTCTGGAAGACAAAAAATGAGAACCCAAGTGGAACTTAAGTTCACATTGGGGGCACAGAGAAGACAAAGTCTACCACTTGTTGAAATTTGTAGCAATTTACAAGTTGGTCAGACCGATACAAAGTCTACCACTTGTTGAAATTTGTAGCAATTTACAAGTTGGTCAGACCGATACAAAGTCTACCACTTGTTGAAATTTGTAGCAATTTACAAGTTGGTCAGACCGATACAAAGTCTACCACTTGTTGAAATTTGTAGCAATTTACAAGTTGGTCAGACCGATACAAAGTTTACCACTTGTTGAAATTTGCAGCAATTTACAAGTTGGTCAAACCGATACAAAGCTTACCACTTGTTGAAATTTGTAGCAATTTACAAGTTAAAAGTAAGCCGAGATGGTTCCTTAACCTCACTTGTTGAAATTTGTAGCAATTTACAAGTTGAAGTTAAGCCGAGATATCTGTTTCTCCTCGCTTGTTGAAATTTGTAGCAATTTACAAGTCGAAGTGAAGCCGAGGTTATTGCTTACAGATTTATAGCAATCTACTGGTTGGATAAACCAAAGAAGATGTTTAACACTTGTTGAAATTTGTAGCAATTTACAAGTTAAAGTTAAGCCGACTTATGATCATCTGTTGAAATTTACAGCAATTTACAGGTTAAGGTAAATATAATTGTGTAAACCCTTGTTGAAATTTGCAGCAATTTACAAGTAGATCATTGTTTAATACTTATTCTAACTTGAGAAAAGTTTACTGTATATATTGATCCTTGTTGAAATTTGTAGCAATTTACAAATAGGACAGATTGAGATTGCTGTTTAAACACTCGTTGAAACTTGAGAAAAGTCTGCAAAGTTAACATTGAATAGTATATGTTTTATACTTGTTGAAATTTATGAAAAGATTGCAGGTCAATATCTTGCCGAAGTAAAATTTGCAGTTATTATACCCGAGGTATGTAACCCCGAGAAGATTGTGCAAAGGAAGAATTATGTAAATCGTCCAAAATATTCTAAGTGTAGAACCACACAGAAGCAATGAAGAGAAATTAAAGACTAAAGCATTCAGAGAAAAACAGTTACAGTTGTATATAATAAAGGCACTATGGCCTAGCATAAGTTAAATGTTCACAAGTGACAAAGAAAGGCGCATCGACCATAAAGAGGAAGCTTACATTGTTCAGAAAACAAAAGTACAAAAAAGGAAAAAAGTACAAAAGACATTTTCTTCAAACATCAACAGATGGCTGGGCTGGGACCTCAGAGGACTCTGGGAGAACCACCTCGGAATCCTTTTTTGCCACGACCTCGGCATCCTTTTCCACAACCTCGGCGTCTTTTTCTGCCGCAATCTCGGCGTCAATTTCTACGACTGTTTGATCAAGACTTTTTTCAACCAACGGGACATCAGATAATGCTTGTTCAGGAGTAGCCTCTTTAATGACCTCCTCATCTTCCTCATTAGTCAAGTCAAGGACTTGATCACCCTGAGGAGGAAACTTGGTCTCATTGGTATCTTTGGGCTTCCTTACCAGAGCATCATCATCTTTATCCTCATCTTCGGCTTCAGACTCGGATTCATCTTCATCACCAGTTTGACTTGGAGGTGGAGGAGGAGGGAATGGCAGAGGAATAGCATCGGCCTTGCGCCATGGTGAATCATCAGGAATATTGAGCTTCTTTGCCAAAGACATCCAACCTAGGGAGAAGCCCCTGTTGCATGCCTGCCTGACTTGAAGCTTGTAGTCTTCGGTAACGTCGGCCACGCCCTGGGCATAAGCCTTTTCATCGGTCTCTTTGATCTCGGCTTCCTTAGTGGAGAGGGCTTCCTGAAGCTCCTTCTCGGCCTGGGCAGTTTTCGCCTCTGCCTCTTTCTTTTGAGCTTCAGCAACTTTCTTAATGGCCTCAGCAGACTCGGCCTTCTCGTAGGCTATTTGTTGGGCCTTGGTGGCAGCCTCGGCTTGATCTTCCAATTTCTTCATTTTTGCTTGGAGACCCTTGTTAATTTTTTGAAGGGCAGAGTACTCCTTTTTCAACTCGGAGAACTTCTCCCTGGTCTCAAAAGATTGCATAGAAAAGGAGTGGGCGTGCTGAACAGCCTGAAGGAGCATAAAAACTTAGTATAAAATTTACAAGTATAGAAAAATGAAGAAAGAGGATACAAAGTGAAGACACTTACTTGAACGCAACGCTGAAGCATCAGAGCATAATTTTCGTACTCACTGCACTCAGCGTTCTTTTCAAGATCTCCTGGGAGAAGTAAGGCTGTGCTTAGTGCAACGCCGACGTTGATGTCGTCGGCGCTGTCACTGGCAAGAACAGGCTTATCCTCCAGGGTAATCTCAGGTGTCCAGGGGACATTTGGCACCTTGGACTTTGAAGTCGTCGCAGAGGAAGACCTCGGTTTCTTTGATTTCTGGGACTCTGCTGGTTGAGTTTCAGCAGACCTTTTTGCCGAAGTAGAAGCAGTCTTATTGCTCTCGGCCAATTGTGAGATGGGCAAAGCATCTTCAGCCTCAGCCTCAGTAGCTTTGGTCTTTGGCTGAGCCTTCTTTGTTCTTTTTGGTTTTGGTGGGGGCATCGTTTGAACTGGTACAGCGTCGGCATCGACTGGGAGGTCGGCCAGCAGATCTTGCGCAACAGGCCTTGGGCGAACCATTTCGGCGGTTTTGACAAGTCTTCGCCGACGTTTTCTTTCTGGTATTGGGACTAAGTATGGGGCAGAAGTGGATGGTTGGTCGGCTGGATCGGAAGTTGATCCTTGGTCAGCCCGAGATGTTGACACGGTTTGTATAATGGTGGTAGAAGGAGGCGATGAGCTCTTTTTCTTTCTCTTTGGAACGTCGGGCAAGGTAGATTTGTAGGTAGGGATGAAGTTCAACACCAGTGGAGCCTTGCGCTTCTGGATCGGAAGGTCCAGGAGCTTCTTCAGGTCTTTTCCAGGAAAATAGGACTGGCGGAAGCCCTTTGGTGGCTTGCGAACGTCTGCAAAGAAGAACACAACATTAGCAACAGATAAAATCTTTTGAAGACTTAAAAAAAAAACACAACAGCTAAGTAGTTGGCGTTGGGCTCTTACCCTTGCCCTCTTTAACCGTTCGAGGAAGAGGGAAGAGATGGACATCTTCGTCTGGGCCAAACTCCCAATTTCCAGAAGCAATAAGATAATCATCTCCAGCCCCTTTGTTAGAGTCTGGGAGGTCGGCTACAATTTTGAATTCGGTAGATCTCGGCTTAAGGTAATACACATAACCTTTTTCTTTCAGGTTAAGGGCGCACATGGTATAACAGTATTGGATGTCGGCGAGGGTAATCCTAACATTCTCTTGTCGGGCTAAGGTTGTGATACCATTAAGCACTCTATAAGAGTTAATGGCGAGTTGCATAGGGTTCAGGGTGTAGTAGTGAAGAACTTCACGAAAGAGGGGATTGAGTGGAAGCCGAAGTCCACATTCAACAAAAGCTACAATAGGGAAAGGCATCGTATTATCTGAAGGCATGATGGAATCATCGTCACCAGCTAGCCTAAGGTGAACATCATCTGGGATGGAGAACTCTTGCCTAAAGAATTCGAGTTTTGTTGGGGTGTTTACCCTGTGTCTCCACATACCCATGATTTTGGTATAAAGGTACTTGACTATAGAAACAGAGTGCTCTTAAAGGGTTTCTGGGACCTCGGCTTAAACCTAGGTATATATTGGTGAGGATTGTTTCAGTTTTTCCTAAGAATTGAAGGGTTTATAAACAAATCCCAACCCTAAATCTATGAAAACAAAGATTGGAGGCTCGAATCTGGGAAAAACACAGAAAACAAGAAACAAACACAAGTTTTCAGAATCAAGAGCGAGGGTAGGCTGTCAAGAGCCTATAGAATATAAAGAGTTGAGGGCCAAGAACAGTGGTGAAACGGTGCAAGTGTTCATGGCGTGTGCAAAATCATGAAATAAGATGTATTCAGGTGAATGATTCACAAATTAAAAGCTTGAACAGAACAGTAAAAGCAGGAAATTCCAGAAACAATCAAGAACTGGGAAAGAAGGGTCGGTTGCTTACCATAATGAAATTGGCCGGAATGAAATTCGCCGAGGACAGACGACGGTTGAAACAGTAGCAGAAGCTTCGCAGAAATGGCAGAATGAAGACAGTTGCAGATCTTATAGCAAGAGCATGGCGGGTTTGGGAAAGTTTAGAAAGAGAAAAAGCAAGTAAATCGAATGCAAAGTAAGAAAAGAAAGAGGGAAAAACAAAGTTTTGTTAAAAAACTTGAAACGGCGGCAAAACAGGGCATTAAATGCGCCTGGAATAACGCAGATGTCAGGCGGCGCGGACAGGTGAAAGACGACTTGCAAGCGCGTCATAGGCATGAGCCAATAGAAAACACGTAAAAAAACGGTTGAGGAAAGATGCGTGACAGCTCATACATGTAAGAGAGTTCCTTTGAAATCATATTCTTGACAGAAGACATGTCGGCCTGAAATGAAGGACCTCGGTCGGAAATTTTTAAGCCGACGTATGAGAAAGAAGAACAATATAGGTTCCATCACCTCAGAATGCCGAGTAATAGAACCTAGGGGCAGTTGTGGGATACATTTTCTGAGTACCAACACGTGGCATGGTGATGCTGACGTGTCAGCCGAGGTGCCACGTGTCGTGGTAGTTATGCCGAGGTAATCTCGGAGTGCCGAGGTTATCTCCGAAGATATCGGAATCCGGGATAAAACGGATAAAGGACAGGAGTCCTAGATTGGGAGAAGACTTCAGTTTGGATAAAGGTAAAACTCTTGGAGAGTTCTGTCCTAAACCCATTGGGAGTTCCGGATTAGCAGTGATCCTGAGTTCATTGGGGTTAGGCTCCTATTGGGACTAGGACTGTATTGACTATAAAAGAGAAGCACCCCCATGGGTCAGAGGTATGTTTTTTAAGACTCAAACTTAAGAGTTGAATACTTGATTATCTTTGAGAGATATACTGACTTGATCGTCGGAGTCCCCCCGGGTGGAAGAACCACCGCCGGAGCCTTTTCTTTCTATGCAGGACAGCAAGGTGCCATCTATTCTGCCTGTGTTCTACAGCTAAATTCTTAAGGAGAGCAGTGTGGTCGGAAAATCACTCACACAGTTACCATAGTGATCCCTTCATTCATTAAGCATTAAGTGTTGGAAAAATGGTTTAATATAGGTATATTTTGGGCCAACTTTGAGCCCAAAATTGAGTGGACCCCGAACGTCTTTTGGGGCGGGTCCGAAGAGGTGAAGTGTTCCTTGCCGCGTAGCAAGTCACACGGTGAAGACGGTTCGTCAAAACCATTTATGAGTGAATGGAAACATGACGTCGTTTTCGGGTTCGTGGAATGGACATTTAAAGTTTTTAATGTGGGTTTTCTTGTAAGGCTTGTCCCACATTGAAACTTTAAGAGAGTTTATTGAGTATATAAGCTCTAACCTAAACACACTTGGGTTGGGCCCCAAGGGGCACCCCAAGTTTGTAGAAGGGAGGAGTTATGGACAAAGTGAACCTTAGCCCAAACCACCACACACACGCGCCGCCGCCGCCATCCATCCGTCCGGCCGAGCCAGTTGTGGGTCAGGTCGATTCTTGTATTAATTTTTTGGACAAAATTCATTTGAATTTTTTCAAAAAATATTGCAAAAATTTAATTCAAATTTGAATTCCAATTTTTGTCCAATATTTAAGTCTCATTCTGTCCGAAATTCCTCTCAGATTCAAACTGAAAAACTGCCCAGCAGGTTCGGTTTTAACTGCCCAGTAGTTATAGATCTGTTACTTCCGAACAGATTCAAAACCTGGCAGCAAATCTGTTTTAATTCAAAACAGCATCTGTTCAAATCTGTTTCACACTTGTTCACTTCTTTTGCACCTGTTCGAACAGTATCTTTTTTGCCTATAAATACCTACTGTTCCAGCAGTTTGGTATCCGAAAATCAGTCTGCAATTTTCATATTGCTGTCCGAATTTTCTCCTTTGCATTTTAATCTTCATTCTAGTTTTAGAGATAAAATAAAGAGAGTATAAGAACACAAGGTTCTAGTTCGCCGTACAAATTTATGTGGAGTGCTACTACAAGTTTGTAAAGATCATTGTATCTTGGGAGATAGACGCCACTCAACCATAAGCACCGTAGCGGGGCTTATCTGTCTTAAAAGCAGAGTGTCACACACTCGACTTGGTCTTTTAATTTTTATTTGGTTCGACAAATAAATTCGGTACGCTTATTTATTTTGTTTGACTTTGTTTCAATTTTTATTTACACAGAAGATTGTTCCAACAATCTTAAGACAGATCGAATTATTTTGTTTGCAGAATTTTTCGTTTGTTTCCTTTTTCTTTCTTCTTTTAAGAAAATTATTTTCTGTGGATTTACAAAATAATATTCTTGTTGGAAAACAAATAGTGATTATATGCTATTTGACAGATAGTAGTAATATACTGTCTATTTTCTTTGACAACTAGCAGTAATATACTGGTGTCATTAATAATTCAGAATATATTTTTGTGAAATTTTTTCAGAAAATTAATTTTGGTTTTTAGAAATTATTTTCTGAGTGTTTATTAATTAAAATTCTATTTCAGTATTTTAATTATTGGAATGTTACAGAAATTTAATTTTTTGTGTGGAATTATTTTAGTTAAATAAAATTTTATTTTATTTCCAAATTAATTGAAAAATAAAAGTTACATTCTTGTTTCTTTTATTTTTATAGAATTTAATTCTGCGAATTTGGATTAATTTTCTGTATAGTGTAAATTCTAATTATAATTTTGTTTTATAATTTAGAATTTATGGCTACTGAAACTGGTCAAACTAATGTCCAAACCAGTATTGGTATGGTAATTGCCATTACGCCAACCCCTCCTTATGTTGGGACTATGCCAGTGAATCATGGTGAAAAACCAGAGAAGTTCTTAGGAACTGTTTTTAAAAGATGGCAGAAGAAAATGCTATCTAAAGGAGGGGAAACTAAGAAGTACAAGTTTAATGGCATGTGTTACATTGTAATAAAGAGGGACATCGGGCAAAGATTGTCGTTACAAACGTAAAGGCAAAGGAAGATCAAAGTAAGAAGGTTGCTAAAGCCAAAATGACCGAAATGAATAAAATTTCCAATGGTGTAGATGTCATAAATCTTTCTGCAGTTGTTTCCGAAGCAAATCTTGTCGGAAATCCTAAAGAATGGTGGGTGGACACTGATGCTACTCGCCATATCTGTGCCGACAAAAAGATGTTCACATCTTATTCTACAGTAGACAATGGTGAATAACTTTTTATGGGCAACTCCTCAACTTTCAAAGTTGAAGGACAAAGAAAGATTGTACTTAAGATGACATCTGGAAAGGAACTCACTCTCAACAATGTGCTGCATGTACCGGACATTCACAAGAATCTTGTTTCCGGATCTTTGTTGAGTAAGAATGGGTTCAGGCTAGTTTTTGAAAGTGACACGTTTGTACTTACTAAGAATGGGATGTATGTAGGAAAAGGTTACATGTCTGATAGCCTTTTCAAGATGAATGTAATGACCATTGTACCCTCAGTTAATAAAAATACATCTTCTTCTTACTTGCTTGAGTCTTCAAATTTATGGCATGATGATAGACTAGGACATGTTAATTATGGATCTTTGCGTAGATTAATTAATATGGAATGTTTACCTAAATTTGACATTGATTAAAATAAATGTGAAATTTGTGTTGAGGCAAAATTATCTAAACTCATTTTCATTCAATTGAAAGAAGTACGGAACCACTTGAATTAATTCATAGTGACATTTGTGATTTTAAATCAATTCAAACCAGAGGTGGGAAAAAATATTTTATCACTTTTATAGATGACTATACTAGATATAGTTATGTTTATTTAATTCGAACCAAGGATGAAGCTTTGGAAACTTTCATTCAATAGAAGAATGAAGTTGAGAATCAACTTGGTAAGAAAATAAAAAAACTAAGAAGTGATAGAGGTGGTGAATATGAATCACCTTTGGTGAATTTGTAAAGAACATGGAATATTATCAAACCACGTCCTTACTCCCTCAGCAAATGGAATTGCGGAAAAGAAAATAGGACTTTAAAAGAAATGATGAATGCCATGTTAATAAGTTGGATTACCTCAGAACTTGTGAGGGAAAACATACTTTCTGCTAATTATATTTTAAATAAGTACCCGAAAGAAAGTGAATCAAACACCTTATGAAATGTGGCATGATAGAGTACCATCCTACAAATACTTAAAAGTGTGGGGGTGTTTGGCTAAAGTGGCTATTCCTAGTCCTAAAAAGACTAAGATAGGTCCTAAGACCATTGATTGCATTTTCATTAGTTATGCCAAGAATAGTAGTGCATATCGGTTTTTGATTCATAAATCAGAACATTCCGAAATGCATGTAAATACTATTATTGAATCTCGGAATGCATCATTCTTTGAACATGTATTTCCAAATAAGACTGGACAAGAGACTAGCAGTAATAAAAGATCTCATGATACTATTACTAGTCAGGATCAAGAACATGAACATGATTAAGAACAAGAGTTAGATCAAAATGAGGAAGAGGAACTTAGGCGTAGTAAACGTGCTAGAACCTCAAAATCTTTTGGTCCAAATTTTCTAACATATTTGTTAGAAAATGAACCTTTAACTTTTAAAGAGACTATGTCCAGTCCTGAGGCTCCTTTATGGAAAGAAGCTGTCAATAGTGAAGTTGAATCCATCTTGCAAAATCACACATGGGAATTAGTGGACTTACCACCAGGTTGTAAACCTCTTGGGTACAAGTGAATTTTCAAAAGAAAAATGAAAGCAGATGGATTAATTGACAATACAAGGCAAGACTTGTGGTCAAAGTTTTAGACAAAAAGAAGGTCTTGATTACTTTGACACATACTCACCGGTTACTAGAATAACATCCATTAGAATGCTAATTGCTATTGCGTCTTTGTACAATCTAGAAATTCATCAAATGGATGTGAAAACCGCTTTCTTAAATGGTGAGTTAAATGAAGAAATTTACATGGAACAACCATAAGGTTTTTCTGTTCCAGGAAAAGAAAAGAAAGTGTGTAAATTGGTTAAATCATTATATGGTTTAAAAACAAGCGCCAAAGCAATGGCATGAGAAATTTGACAAGGCAATGATGTCAATGGATTTAAAATTAATGAGTGTGACAAATGTGTTTATATTAAAAACACAGACAAAGGTTATGTCATTGTATGTCTTTATGTAGATAATATGCTCATCATAGGTAGTATAATGATATGATTAAAACTACTAAGAAATATTGAATAAACATTTTAACATGAAGGACATGGGCATTGCTGATGTAATTCTGGTATGAAAATTACCAAAACATCAGAAGGATATGCTTGTCATAATCTCATTATATTGAGAAAATACTTGACAAATTCAGCAAAGATGATGATCATCTTGCTAGAATACCTGTAGATGTTAATTTGTATCTTTCTAAGAATGTACAGGAAAGTATTTCTCAATTAGAGTATGTCCAAATTATTGGAAGCTTAATGTACTTGATGAACTGCACTCACCCGGATATAGCTTATGCAGTAAGTAAATTAAGTAACCCGGGAGTAGAACACTAGAAAGCGATTATAAGGGTTCTAAGATATCTCCGATTTACTCGTAACTTTGGGCTGAATTATACTAGACATCCAGCAATACTTGAAGGTTACTGTGATGCAAACTGGATATCGGATACTAAAGACTCAAAATCCACTAGTGGGTATGTTTTTACTTTTGGTAGGGCGGCTGTATCGTGGAAATCTTCCAAACAGACTTGCATTGCTAAGTCTACTATGAAATCTAAATTCATAGCTTTAGACAAAGCAGGGGAAGAGGCAGAATGGCTTCGCCACTTTCTAGAAGATATTCCAATATGGCCAAAACCGGTGCCTGCTATATGCATACATTGTGATAGTCAATCAGCAATAGGTAGAGCACAGAGTCGTATGTATAACGGTAAGTCGCGACACATTCGTCGTCGACATAACACCGTAAGACAACTACTCTATAATGGAATTATTTCCATTGAATATGTGAAGTCTAAAGACAACATAGCGGATCCACTAACCAAAGGGTTAGCAAGAGAGTTAGTTAAGAATTCATTGAGGGAAATAGGACTTAAGCCTATTAAATAAGAGTTACCACAACGGCAACCCAACCTAGTTGACTGGAGATCCCAAGATCTAGGTTCAAAGGGACAACCGAATTGTGTATGACTCAGAAGGATCGCTGGGGAGTTAAACTCCTACCCATTTCTATAATGAAATAGTGATGTCTGCAGCGTTTGAGGTTAAGTAAAATTTTAATGATTCTTATATCTAGGTAAACCTAGTGAAATATGGCAGGATACTCTTCATAAGAATCACCTATGTGAGTGTGAACTGGGCCGGTTCTATGAGATTTGTAAAGGGCTACAATTCTCTAGAGCACTCATGAAATACCAGGTTGTTCAGGGCCAAAATGAACACAATAATGAGAACTAAACTGTGTCTGGAGATATAATGTGTGAGTTCTATTGTCTTGGTTTACACAACGGCTGAACAGTTCAAGATATCATGTTCACTGGTTAGCTAGTAAATCCAATAGTGTTTCACAAGGGAAGGTTCAAAGCCAAAAGCTACCTATCTTTGCAGAATATTTTCAATTTCTGTACTCTCTGTATTAGATCATGTTGTTGCATTTTCTCTCCGTCAAATTCCATTCATGTGGGGGATTGTTGGAAAAATAGTTTAATATAGGCATATTTTGGGCCAACTTTGAGCCCAAAATTGAGTGGGCCTCGAACGTCTTTTGTGGCGGGTCCGAAGAGGTGAAGTGTTCCTTGCCGCGTAGCAAGTCACACGGTGAAGACGGTTCGTCAAAACCATTTATGAGTGAATAAGAAATGACGTCGTTTTCGGGTTCGTGGAATGGACATTTAAAGTTTTTAATATGGGTTTCCTTGTAAGGCTTGTCCCACATTGAAACTTTAAGAGAGTTTTGTTGAGTATATAAGCTCTAGCCTACAACACTTGGGTTGGGCCCCAAGGGGCACCCCAAGTTTGTAGGAGGAAGGAGTTTTGGACAAAGTGAACCTTAGCCAAACCACCACACACGCACGCTGCCGCCGCTATCCGTCCGGCCGGGCCGAGCCTGGGTGTGGTTTGTGGGTTGTGGGTCGGGTCGAATTTGAATTTTTTCAAAAAATATTGCAGGAATTTAATTCAAATTTGAATTCCAATTTTTATCCAACATTTAAGTCTCCTTTTGTTCGAAATTCCTCTCAGATTCAAACTGAAAAACTGCCCAGCAGGTTCAGTTTTAACTGCCCAGCAGTTACAGATCTGTTACTTCCGAACAGATTCAAAACCTGGCAGCAAATCTGTTTGAATTCAAAACAACATCTGTTCAAAATCTGTTTCACACTTGTTCACTTCTTTTGCACCTATTCGGATAGGATCTTTTTTGCCTATAAATACCTACTGTTCCAGCAGTCTTTGGTATCCGAAAATCAGTCTGCAATTTTCATATTGCTGTCCAGAATTTTCTCCTTTGCATTTTAGTCTTCATTCTAGTTTTAGAGATAAAATAAAGAGAGTATAAGAACACAAGGTTCTAGTTCGCCGTACAAATTTGTGTGGAGTGCTACTATAAGTTTGTGAAGATCATTGTATCCTGGGAGATAGACGCCACTCAACCGTAAGCACCGTAGCGGGGCGAATCTGTTTTAAGGACATAGTGTCACACACTCGACTTGGTCTTTTAATTTTTATTTGGTTCGACAAAATAAATTCGGTACGTTATTTATTTATTTTGTTTGACTTTGTTTCAATTTATTTTATTTATACAGAAGATTGTTCCAACATTAAGGTCATGTTTGTTTGGGCACTTGGAGGGTGGGATTGGATTAAGATAGCTGTTGGATATATGAATCCATGTTTGGTTTAGTTTTGGAGCTCTTAGACTAGTACTCCAATGGTATTCATAATACCGAATTAGTATAGTTATGGGAGAGGTGGGATTGAGAAAATAGTCTAGTGGATTAGAGTGCATCTGGCCATTTTTTTTTTACCAAGTGTACCTGTTTGTTTTAATATTTGTTTTTAAAAAAATTAATATAGAAATGATGTTTTTATTTATTTTATATAAAAATAATTTAATAATCTCATCACTAATCATCTTTCATGTTATCATCAAAATAAATACACTTTTACTTAATTCTCTTATTAATGATTTTTATATTAACAATTTTTTCATTAATCATCCCTTTACTAATAATCTCATCCAACTTAACCCGTCAAACAAACGTTATCCAAGTGAGTTAGACAGCTGCTTAGGTGGGGCTCATATTTGAGAAAGACTCCAAACTAAATATCAAAAAATCCACGAAATCCCAAAAATAGCTGGGCATGTCCTGGGATACTTTATAAGCTTGTGTTATTGGTTACGTGATGTTTTAAATTAATGATATAACCAAAAAATTTATAAATTAGTTTATTTGATTTATTTTTTTGTTAAATAATTATATGATAATAAATGACTCAATTAATATTTTATATAATTTTTTAGTTATCAAGAAAACTCACAAAAATGTCACATAATAATAAAAAATATTTGAAATTTTCATAAATCTTTCATAATTTAATTTTTAATTAGTTAAACATCTAATAACACCACTCTTATCACATGATTATAAATATATTTGTAAATGTAAAATATGAGTCTCTAATATTGTTGCATAATAATATAACTTAATAATTGTCAATGTATACTGATATTTTTTCTGGGGTAAGTATTGTACGTATACATAGAAATATTTTCTCTTATCTTATCATATTGTGACGTGTTATCAACTCCTATCAATCAACCTTGACAAAAAATTAATTAGGGTCTTTCTTGTTTTTGTTTTCTTTTTTTTTTTTTCAATAATTAATTGTTTGGATCAGTTTGTGTGCACTTTGACTAATCGTTGGGAGATCAATCTCACCGTCCACTAGCGAAGATTCCAATTAAAGTCAAAGTAAAGTTTTGTATAGACTGACCCAATAGAAAAATTGATAACTCTGGTCTTTAATTTCTTATGAATAAAAAAAAAAAGATAGCACCTAGGGCCTATATGTTTTGAGAGGTAGGTGTCAAGACTAGACTAATAGTGAGGAAGGGATAACAATTATTATGTTTATTTTCAAAATGGACCTCAGGATTCATAATGACTATAAAGGGCCTTGAATGAGGGGACTATTAGTGACCTAAGGCCACGTTTGTTTGGCAGATTAAGTTAGATGAGATTATTAGTGAGAGGATTGTTAGTGAATAGATTGTTAATGTGTGGATTGTTAGTGAAGGGATTAAGTAAAAGTGTGTTTGTGTTGATAATAGTATGAGAGATGATTAGTGATGGGATTGTTAAATTATTTTTATATAAAATAAATAAATAAAATATCTCGATATTAAAAAAAACTAAAACAAATATTAAAACAAATAAGTGCACTTGGTAAAAAAAAAAAAATTAAAAAAATAAATTTTTTTATATAAAATAGACTCAATCCCCTCACTATTTTTCTAATCCCACCTAAAATTCACCCAAGCTAATCTCCCTACAGAGGGGGATTACGAAGTTCTCTTCACTACTAACCTATGACATTTTGTTGCATCCAAACAAGGGTTTAGTGGGTTCTACGGATTGGTAATCCAATCCACCCTCCCAAACCCCCAATCAAACATGGCCTAAGAGAGGTGGTATTCAAAAATGAATCCCTTGGAACTATGGATTAATTGACTATTTTACCCTTATGTTTATTGCTAAATTTGTTACTATGATATTCACCTTCAACATTTATTAGTAGTCCAATGATAATAATGCCAGAAATTTTTGTCTAGAAATTTTTAACTCTATCCAGAAATTTTTGAAGCTAAAATTTAATAACAATGTAAAGGGTATTTGTGAAATTTTACATGGTTAATCCTACTTCTATCTCTCAAACAAACATGGTTATCAAACAAACATAATTTTTCTTAATCTCCTCATTAGCAGTCAACTCACTAAAAATCCCCTCCGTTTTACCTCTGAAAATAAACGGGCCCCTAGGAGGTTTCGAATATAAAACCTAGAGAAGAACAAACTCTTAAGTTTCAAATCTACACCACTAAGCCAACCTTTAGGGTTTAGATTTGGGTCTTTCTAAAGAACAATAATATAAAATAATTATATTATGTTCATTCTTTTTTATGTTATCACAAAATTAATAATTGATGCGATGACTATTAAACCAATATAATTATATATGTAATAACAATAATGTTCTTTTAAATTAAGAAATATATAAGTGTGCAAAGAAACTTAAGATGTATCCAAATTTATGCTAATTGTGATGGACATTACATCCAAATTAAATTTGGATCACATAATTTTTTTGATGAATGTTTACGTGTGTGACAATGAAACTTACGATCATGGTGGCTAGTTTTCTTGCATTGACCGCAACTACAATTGAGAGACTCCAATAACAATTTTGACGTTCGTGGGCTCAAAACGATTTGAGAAGTTAGATTGGCATTGCTTTCATGAAGTTTTTATTTGTATGAGGATCTTAATAAAATTTATTTTTTATCTCTATTAATCCTTTATTTTAGAATAATCAATCTATGTTAAATATTAAGTTTTAATAATTTTTTATTTGTATTAAATGCAGAAAATACAACATGGAGCGTAATATTTTGGCTAAATTGGGACTCGTGTTCTAAGACCATTGTCATTGTGGCTAATGTTCTAAGTGATCACAACTGGATTTGAGTTTTATGTGTTGTTCTTTAATTTTCATTGACTTGAAATTTTTTAAAATTTCACGTGAAACCCATTATTTTATGTTTTATAATAAGAAAATCAGATAAAATATTAATTTCAGATAATATTTTCTTTAAAAAAAAAAATTATACTCAACGTCACACCCCACAACCAATCTACTCAATGACTTCTTTATCATTTTTATTTTCTGCATCAAATAAATTTACAAGAATTATTCTTTAAGGAGCAAGCTCCTCTCCAGTTAGATTTTCCAATTGGAGGGTGTTGTTGGGCTTCCATGGACTCACCACGGAACCTGCATTGATGATTTGAACCGTTTACTATATAAAGCTCGTCGAGTATTTCATCTCTACAAAAAATCATATTGATCGGATATTGATAAATACTTGATCAGATAATAATTATGTCAACAATTTATTTTTAAAATCAAACTTACCGTAGACACAAATGTAATCTGATCAAGTAGATATCGATATCTGATCAAAGTATTTTTTATAGAAACAAAATACTTAACAAGTTTTACATTAAACAATTCAAATTATCAATTCCAAATTGAATTGGATAGAAGCCTCCATTTGGCAATATGGATATTCCAACAGTATACACTGAAACATAAGGAGGAATTGAGTTCCAACATTTATTTAGTTTACAACATATTATAAGAGAGATGAAATTTTCTAAAAACATAAAAATAAATAAATAAATAAAAACAAACAAACAAACAAGAAAGTACTTCTTGAAACTCCATCACAACCACAACCACCACCCCCACCCCCACTGCCATCACGCCCGCTCACAGCAGCAGTGTCATTGACTAGTCATGTTGTTTGCGATCAGACAAACCAAAAGCAAAGATGGATCATTGATACAATCGACTCCGACATAACAATCATGCAGAGATAGAAGGTAGCTTCATCCGTTTCAGTACTACCACCACCACCCCCCACTATATCAAGGTACCTTGCCATCTATCAGGACAACAGTATCAAAATATATATCAATTTCGACATACAGTTATAGACTCTTTGATATCAGAGAGACTGTTTGAGTTCAGAAGAGTGAATGCTCAAGTTTTCTTGCTTTGACGGTTGACTTGTTTACTCTGTTTTCCCCTTTGTTTCTCCACATTGAAACTTCAAAAGAATTGTAATTGGTTTTGGAGGAAGTTACACTCCGTTTGCTTCTTTCATATGAAGCTTATGTTGGGGTCCACCTTTTTTGAGGTATGACCCAAACTCTCATTTGTAAACCTTGCATTCACCAAGTTTGGATAACACTGTCGGGAGCCCCAAACACATTTTTGGATTTTGTAATTTGTAAGTGTGAATGTATACATTGAAAAGACTAAAGAGTCGGTTTCAAATTCATGAAAGTGTTTCACTTAAATTATAAATATTCTATTTGGAGAGGGAGGTTCCAAGAAATGAGTTTGTCCTGAGCCTATTTTCATAATTCGAATCATTTATATTGTAAAACTATCAAATAAATTATTCATAAAAAAATTAGATTAGTTTGACATTATAGCTCCATAACAAGACTACATTTATTTATTTTTAAAACGATTAACATGATTTTGATTGTTATGTATTCCTATTTATAGTTTCAGTATCCATAATTGGCAGACTATTTGTGCATAGAGTCATGATAGGGACCCCCTCCAATCACCACCCCACAACCCCAAACACACACGTGGCGGGTGGTGATTGGAGGAGCAGGAAAAAAAGAAAAAAGAAAAAGAAAATGTAACCAATGAGAGAGAGAGGGGGTCAAAGAGGGTGGGGAGAAAATGGGGCATGAAACATTTTTATTGTGCATATCCATAGTTGAATAAAGAGTGTTTTCTTCAGTTTAAAAATTCCTAAAATTTGGAGCAATTGTGTTGGAAGATTTACATAATTACCCTCATATTTATAAAAGGGCAAAAGTTGTTCACAAATGAAATTTATTTATTTTTTAATAGTGTCACAACTTTGTTTCGCGTTCACACCAACATGCATTCTCTACTTTACATAATAGTATAGATATAAAAAGAACAAAACAGAGCATGAGGCAGAACTCAATACAGAAGGATGAAAAAAAAAGAAGCATACCTGACATGATGAAATGGCATACTTACACCTATGGTATAAGACTAGTGTTGACAAGAGAAGTAAATGTATGTTGCATTTTTTTCATGTATCATTGACTTTCACTACTACTAAATCAATATGAACACTATCAACTATATACAACCATATTTGTTCCGACCACGAAACCGACCGCTGGCTGCCTCAACAAAAAAGTGCACTGACAATGCCTTCGTAGAAATTGGACTGACAAAAGGCGTGGATCGATTTCTGATACTATACAGTGAAATACCGGAGGTCCTCAATTCAACAAGTTTTCTAGGGCTCATCTCTTGCATAGACACAATCCCAGACTTTGTGCTTCAGCTGGTCCACTTCATAAATTCTCTGCACTTTCTCATCTATGTTTTGGGCTTATCCCCTGAAAAATGACATGTCGAGTGTGTCATACTTTCAAACATCACAAGTAAAAAATTAATGGAAGAACCTCAAACTCAAAGTATAGATGTGAATGAGAAAAGTCATCTGGAGGTATATTATTAACGGAAACAAGGGGATTTCAATAATTGCATATTCCTCTAAGGGGATCCCATGAAATGAGCAATAAAAAGCAAAGTGGATAATATTCCAAAAAGTTTCACAAACTGGAAAAGTTAAACGCATAAATGCAGGCAATCAAAGCTATAATAAAAATAAAACTAAAAAACTATAAAAGCCAAAAGTTCAAAATGTCTCAATTCAATGAACTTTTCATGCTCTCATTTGTCCACTGGACAGGGAAAAGGGGTAGAAACTCACGTATGGATTCCGGATCTATATGTACAAAGAAACTTGCAGCAACTATCATATAGCAGAGGAGGAGCATTAGTCCCTTGAAGTAATTAGAAGTCCCCTCCTGCAAGCACAACGAAGAATGACTATTGAATGAACCATGAAAAAGATGAGGCGTTCAAATGCTTCAGAAAAATGATATTGAAAAATTATTCTTTACCTAAAATTATTTAAAATTAAATAGAAACTTTATCACAATTAAAAAGCAAAAAAATAAATAAATAAATAAACAAAAGAAAGGGCAGTAATGGAAAATAAGGAAAATATATCTTTGTCAATGGACAAACCTGCAGCATGAAGGCTACAACTAAAACTGTCATGAAAAGAGTTGCTGTCTCAAAAAGTTGAAAATTTAAGTCCATAGGATGCCCTAAGAACCATCCATAAACCACACAAAACGGAATCTGTGTGCAACACAATAAAAAAAGGAGTTAAGAGGTAATTCACCCAAAGAACAAAAACATAAACAACATAAACACATTATTTGAATAATGAATTTAATATAATATGTATATATATATCCAGAAAAACCTTTGAAAGGATATGCGAGTTATATGGTATTAAATGGTGGATTTCTTTATTAACAAAAGGATGATATTTCATACCCTAGTCTATAGCATGGCATTGACGAAGCGATGGAAGCAATTACAATGGCACAAGTAGTTTTCAGCTATCTCAGAATTTGTTATGAGCTACAAAGATAAGCAAATCAACAAGAAACTCAACCCATGCCCATTTAACCAATTGTTAAGAATGCTTTATTGCTCCCAGTTTTTTCACAATGGAAACAAATGGTGCACTTCTATCAGCATCTTCAGTGATAAAGAACATCACGAAAAAGAGTGAAAGATGAGAACAAACAGATGTAGATGAATAAGTTCTAGCTTGTCACCATGCTCTGCCCAAATAGCACACAGTCTTTTCTGTCTTGTTCCAAGGTATATACAAAAATGGAGATGGCGCTATCCATCTCACATGCCCAAACCCTCCCTGACCCCAAGCCCCCAACCCTTCCCAACCCTTGATAAAGTTGGTGTTTGATACTTGACCTTTGGTACAACCTCCAAAAGACTTCATTAGTTAACCTAAGTGGCACCTCCAATATCACTTGTTATTCCAAAATTCAAAAGTGCCACTCTACTTTCTCCTATTATATTTCAATTTGTACATAATTTCGGCAATGCCTTCAAACCAGAATAAGAAAGGAAAATATAATACCAAGAAAGCAGCTCTAATTCTAAATGTACAATTAGAATCAGGTATAATCAGACTCAAGAAGCACACGCAGAGGCATGTGCAATTCAACAAGAGCTAGATACGCCATAAAATATTTAATACCTACCCCAAACATGGATATCTGCGTTGATGATCCTATTGCCACTCCCAAAGATATGTCCTACATGGAGATTTAGTAAGAGTACAATTTGTAGTCACACATATTGGTTACCAGAAGGAGAAGCCCAACAGAAAAACACTTACAAGCTTGTCTTTCATGGCAAACATAATAGCACTTGCATGCTCTGCTGCATTTCCAACAATTGGGAGCAAGATGACACTTATAAATGCAACAGGAATATTCAATGTAACAGATGCACCCTGAAACATAACCATATGTTGGTATAAAAGAAGGTTCACAAAAATATAAATACAACTAAAGGATTCTCTTTCTCTTTGTCATGCAAAAACTTTTTGTGTAATTCAACATACCAAAGACAGATGCATATGAGAGAGAGATGCAAGGTAGATGAATATGTGAAGGCATCGTCATTGGAGGAACTAAAAAAGAGCTACTGCTTAAAGGCACTACCATTCCTGATGATAATAATACTCTGCAACATTGAGAATGGTAAATAACTATAGAATTAGATTAAGAAAGCAAGAGTACCTCTATGGCATTAACTAAGTATTCTGAGAGGAATGAAATCCACATAGTCAAGATAAAAAGCCATATTATTGATTCCCATTTGGTGATCTCAGGAGCTTCTTCATCAACCAAGCTCCCATCAGCCTGACTTTCTTCCTGATTTTAAGCCATTTATCAGACTAAATCATTCATAACAAAACAGAAAATGTAGTAAGAACTGTAGGAGAGTTCCCTATTTTATGCCATGTGTTGCATGAGATGCAGAGATGCACAGAGAAAGAAAGGAAAAAGGTAGTGCAGGTTTTAGAAGTATTGAGACAATGAATAAAACTCATCAGTCAAGTTATTTTTATCTGTCACAGTCCCTACTTCACCTTAGCAACTTGCCTATGAGAGCATGGTTGCTAGAGCAAGTGCAAGAGCAACTGGCAAAGTGGAACTGATATGTAAGGTTTCAAAAATTGGAGGGGCAAAATTAGGAAGCGAGAAGCAACTAGGAAAAGCAACCCTCTGCTAAGGTAATAAAAGAGGGGAAGCTTGTAAAGGTTCTCCTCCTCTTCATCATAACAAACATGCTCAATAATCTTCATTGAGAGAGAGAGAGAGAGAGAGAGAATCTTGTGATTGAAACATCTAATAGTCATAATTATAGTCAGACCAAACTCTACATTGAACAACAAGTATTTGATACCAACAGATTAATATATTTGATGTCTGAAACATAAGAAATGCATGTCTGTGTTTCAGGAAAGCATCAAAGGTCCAATGACTCCAACCTCATTAATAGTGCCATAGAGATTCCTCTGACTCTTTAGCTGAAAAAAAAGATAGGCAGCATATGCCACAAGCATAACACAGCTGCTGAACCTTGAAAGGGCCAACTCTGACTTCCCATAATGCAACTCAGTGTGTGTAACGTGAAGCACAGCTGGGAACATCAGGCCCATAACTGCCATCAAGAGCAATCCTGAATTCATCTCAGCATTTGCCTGCCAACAGGATTTGAACACTAATATTTAGTCCATCAAAGATATTAAGACATGGGAAAATGAAAACTAAGCTATACACCAGCCTTTTTCAGAAAAAAAAAAAAAGAAAGAAAGAAAGAACAAACGATGATGGGAATCAAAATTAGCCTACCTTGTTGAACACTTGTTGCTTATTAGAATGAGAAATTCCTCCAATGAAAAATGCAGATCCAAGCACCAGCAACATGTTTGACAGAATTGAGCCCAGTAATGACTGCTGAACAACACGTAACAAGCCACTTTTCATTGCATGAATTGATATTATCAGCTCTGTTGCATTTCCAAAAGTAGCATTTAAAAGGCCCCCAACTGTAAGTTCAAACCAAGGCCATTACAAATTACCCTAGAGGCAACAATGATCAAAGTCACAAAAATGTGAAAGGAACAAACTAACTATTAGCAATGCTACTACCACAGTATTGAAATTGTAAAAGCCAAACTGTATATGGTCATTAGGATCCAAGACAATTCTAAACATGTAGAGTTTTCCAAAAAAATTCTGAACTTCCATAGTTTTACTGAGTTTTTGCTACAACAAGGAGTTAGGCTGCATTATACTGAGGCAATTGGAAAATTTTACAAATCCAAAAGACAATAGAATCAATTTCTAACAATTTTATGATTCAAATGACACAGTTCAAGGGATTCATACATGAAAACCTCAGAGTTGTGTCTCCTTCATTGCCATTAAGTAGTATAATTTTGTTAAAATTATTTCTCACAAAATTCACTTAGATCTTGCTGTATCAAGCAAAAAGGAATTGACCAATAATTCTCATGACAAACTTTTATAGTCAACACTCAACAATGAGGTAATGTTTAGTTTTCAATGTTCTTTTTTACTCATTTAGATGGAATTAACTGTCAAAGTCATAAACAATATGCCAGTAGCATAATACGATAACAAGATAGTGTGTAAAAATTAACTTTGCTTACCCTATAATGTGTACCTAGGTTTAGAGTTTACGCAATCTATTATTCTGAAGTGTTGTGTTTTTAGTTCTTTTGCACTTCTTTTATTCAATTTATATTGACACCAACAAATAATGTTGACCTTAGAACATGAACATAAGCCCAAAAAAGATATATACAGAAGCAGATGATAAATATGGAAAAGTAAAGGGAAAACAGCAGTGCTTACAGATTTCGACAATAAATATTATATCAACACAAAGTATAACAGTTCAAAAAAAAATTTAATTTGTTGTTTATATCTTGCGCAGCTTCTAGCATCAAATGCAGATATTTACACAAAAATGATATTAACAAGCATTTAAACAGGGAATATATAAGAAAGGAGTAATAATCAAAATAAGAAAAATAAAATACCCGTAGGTCCAGTATAAAAAGCCAGCTGCCTGCATTGAAAGGAAGCTAAACTATATTAGTTCCCATCAATCTTCATTACTGGAAGAGTAAATAGAAATCTTTGTTGCATGGACTTAGTAAGACATCAGTTCTAAGTGATTTATTCATGTGAACAACTGAAATATCAATTTACCCAATTCTTAAAGAATCCACTAGTCTTTTAAAGTATTCAAGTCAGCACACTTTAACAAACAAAAATGTGGCCTGCTCTTTCCTCATTAAACACACTAGTTGAGCATGTGTATGAAACCAGATACTTTAGACATGTATGATGTATCTGACATTCATAACCATGTTGTCCATGGACATAGATATTACTAGGTATAGAGGAAATGCATTAAGTATTACTCTGTAATCCAACCCAAACGCTCTGCCAAAGGGATGGTGCCTAACAAGCTTAGCAAGAAGACCGAGCCCTGAAATCAATTTGAAGTAATGAATGAGAACAATCATTTAATTAGATAGTGACCAAAAAGATGTAGTAAAATAAAATAATTAAAATAATTAAGAGAGAGAGAGAGAGAGAGAGAGAGAGAGAGGCGTAAAACTCACCTGATGACCAGTAAACAAATCAACCAGTATTGCTAAAGGCCCACAAGGCACCAGTAAGTTGATTTTGTTTGAGAAGAATACTACCTTGGTTCTGCTTAACACAATCTTCCATATATGTTCCCAACCAGAATCCTCCAAACATAAAGCAACAGAATTATATCTTTGTGGTGGTTTTGTCCTCCCATCAATAGACCCATGGTTGATCAAGCACTCATCCTCGAGATCAATCACTGAATGTTCCTCTAATGATCCCATCTGTGAAAACGATGTCATTACCACCAAAGGCCTGTGTATTTCAGACTACACATATAAAATCTCATCCAACATACTAATGAGCATAGTCAATAGGTTCAAAACCTCATAGTTGGTCTCTAGCAACAAAATGTCGCAGGTCACAAAAGCTACAATGCTCATCAAAGAGGAAAGTTCATGTAACATATATACCAGATATGGCATGCACTATGCACATTATCCCCACCTTGAATAATCCATTCCTCTTTTCCCTCATTGTTTTATAATTATCAGAGAAATTTACATTTGCAGTGAAGATTATGTGGCAAGAGTGATCAATAACTTTTCATACTTAGAATTGTCTTCTAACCCATTCTTTGATTGACACTAAACCAGTGTTTGGCAGCATAAAATTCACATTTTGGAAATGGATTTGGAGAGTTCAAAATTTGAATTAACTTGATTTTCCATTCCAAATCCATGACATGAATTATATACTACGGAACATAATATCAATGAAAATCTGATCAATGCATGCGATTCACAAAAAGGAGTATTGAATTTATAAAATAGTAATGAGAGAACTCACTTCAACATGTGATGGGATTCCAGCCATTGGTGAATTGTTGTTAGCCATCCACTAAAGATTCCATCTCCGAACACGGGCATAACTGCTGAGCCCCAATTTCACAACAAAGATGAAAGAGAACATCAAATAGATCAAATATACATATATATATATAACCCTAGTGAAAGCAATCGAAGATCTAGCTGAAGAAGGACATAGAATTGCTGAGAATTCACAGAGAAAACAAGATTTCCAAAGAAAATTTACGCAAAAAAGTCCCGCAATTGTTATAGTTGTGCTGATGACTCATGTGATGTGATTAATTCTGGTATGGAAGAGAGAGAAAAGTGAGAATTGCTTGATTCGTTTGTTTGTTGGTTTTCTTGATCCTTACCCTTCGTTTTCGGTGGAGTGAGTGCATAAACTGTGGGGAATTTACTTGGTGTACTCTCTACGCGGAGGAGGTGGTTATGCGTGGTTGGTAGGCTGCAACTTGAGTGGGTTGAGGCCGTGCCAAGCCCAACTCAATGCACGTTCGGACGTGGGTTGACTTTTTGATTTTTTAATTTTTTTAATTATTTTAATTTGAATTAAAAAGTTTAGTTTGGAAATAATTTTAGGATTTTTTTTTTAATTTTTTTATGAAAAAAAATGTAATAATTATGAGTTAGATGTGATATTTTGTTTTATTATATTAAAAAACCTATTTTATTTTTTGTGGCTAAAATAACTAAAAAAAACCCCAACTTTTGCTTCTCAAACCAAGCTATACTATACCCAGGTTGTTTAAAGCCCGTCAAGCCTGACTTGCGTTTAAAGGGTTCGTTTGGAAAGTGGGTTAGTTTTTTGAGTTTTTTGATTTTTTTGTTTTTTTGACTATTTTGACCTGGGGCTAAAAATTTCATTTGTGAAGGACTTTTGGCTTTTTTAGTCTTTTTAACTTTTTTGTAAGAGAAAAAATGTAATGATTATAGATTAAATGTGATATTTTATTTTTTATAACTAAAAAATTTATTTTATTTTTTGTGACTATTTAAAAAAAAAAAAAAAAAAAAAAAAGCCCAAGGTTTGGCTTCCAAACGAAGCTAAAGTTTGATTTGTGCTTTGGATTGGACTCGAGTTTAGTATAATTTTATTTATTTTTTTCAACGATCCTATTACCACTTTTTTGCTAAAATTATTAATATTATTACAACAAATAGTTTATATGCTGAACAGATAAAGAGGAGAGAGATTGAATTTAAAGACTCGATAGAATGGTCTTGGCAAAAATAAAATAGGAAGATTTTATATTATGTCATTTGTATATATGAAAATTTTGTTATGCACATTCTCATATTATATATATTTTTAGTTATGTCATTATTTTCTTTAATTATAATCAATTTCTTTTTTTTAATTATGACATTATTTTAAGATTTTTAATTATTACCTTTTTGTATTTAGTTATGACTTTTTTTTTTTTTTTAGTTATGACTTTAAAAGTATGAAATTATTCAATTTTCTTTTATAATTATAACGTGTATATGGTATATACCTTTTGAGATGTATGTGCCATAGTCTTTCCCACGAAATATATATGAGTAATTCTAAATTTTATGAAAAAAATATCATAAAAATTTTATGAAGATTCTCTATCATTGAATTAGTTTGTGGTGTTTTATTGTGTCTTAATGCAATCGCATAGACTAAGTTATACCCTATCATTCATAGAGCACTATAAGGCAAAGAGTAAGTTCATGTATACATAAACTAAACACAGATATAACACAACTCTCTTACATTAAAGTTACTTTATACTAGATTATTTCTTAAAACTTTATGAAACTTTTTCATAATATTTCTTTCATAAAACCTAACACAGAGAGAGAGAGAGAACAAATGTTTTTAACATCATCCATGTAATATTTATTCTCCTTTTTCTTATTATATATATATATATATATATATATATTATTTACTAATTAAGATTACAAAAATCAATATACAATCTAACTCAAAAAATATACTACTAATCTTTCCTTTTGATAATTGATTTTTTAATAATTTCTTAATCTTTTTTATGGGATAAAAAAAATTTAATATTTCTTAGAATATTTTTTAATTACGTTATTAAAAATCATATTTTATTTTAAATAATTTTTTAACTTCATAACTATTTTCGCAAAAAATAAAATCTATATATAGAAGGAAAATGGAATTTTTAAGAACATTAATTGTGGGAGCTCCAAACTCCCAAACTAATTTTGTTAATTTGTTAATTTTTAAAGAAATAAAAAAAAAATCTATTGGTTAGTTCTTTAAGTCCAAAAAAAAAAAAAAAAAGCTATAATTATTTACGATTTTGAATTTTAAAATTCAAATAGTATGATAAGTCGCCCTCACTCTTTTCAAAAATAATGTTGATAAAAACAATTCAATTAAAGAAACAATAAAGGCACTAATTATCTATGATTTTGAATTTCAAAATTCAAAATAATATGGTAAGCCACCCTCACCCTTTCCGAAAATAATATAAATCTAAAACTTTATAAATCCAATCAAATTAAAAATTAAATACAATTCTCCCTTTAGGATACCCAATATTTGAATTTTTTTTTTTTAGCCCAGCCAACTCCTCTCCAAATGTAATGATGCAAAGGTTATTTTCTCTCTTTGCCAATAGTCAAACTTATTTCAAGTTTATTTGTTTGTGATTTTTATTTTTTATTTTTATAAATTTTTATTTTCGTTTGAGTATTTTTTTTTTTTTCTCTATATAACTTTTTTTTTCCAACTAAATTGATAATAAATATGTATTTGTTTAACTATCTTTGTTTTGGGAGTTGATTTGAAGTTTTATTTTTATTTTTTTGGGTGGATGTTTGTGTATTTTTTATATTGTTGTTAGTATTTCTTTTGATATATGTAAATTGATAATATAGTTATGAGATTTTTTTTTTTAATTTTATAAAATAAGGTGTCTTATATTATTCTTTATGATTTGGCCCCTTTTTTTTTAATTTCTTAAACAAAATTTTCAAATTTTTTATTTGTAAAGAATTAAAAACATTTAATTGACTTACCTATCAATAAATAAAATTTTAAATAATGAATGCAGTTCCATAATTTTATGGATTTAAAAAAAAATAAAATTAACACCCATATATGGAATAAGAAAACTTAAAATCACGTATTTTTTTATTTTTCATTTTTAACTCTTTAAAACTCTAATGGTACCTTTTTATTTTTCTAACATTGTCCTTTTATATTTGTAAAGATAAGAAACTAGACCGGAGTTGTATAATGCTTAATGGAGGTGGTGAGCATGACAACAATAAGAGTAATGATGAGCTCGGCGAGAGTATTCTTTGGGTGGTTTTGAAAAGGTGAATATTATTAAAGAGAATAGTAGATAGTTTAGGTGATAAACTGATTTAAAAAACTAATGTGCGGTTGAGATTAAGTGTGAATTTTTCTATATAAAAATTGAATATTGATCATATATTATTTTTTTATATATAATTTTTGATACTTTTACATAACTATCAAAAATTATTATGATCACATATTACTTATCATCTAATGTATTATTGTAATCAATTTTATTATTAATGTAGTGATGAAACGTCACATAATAAATAAAAATATGTTTTGTTATTATTATTATTATTATTGATAATATATTTCTTTATTTATATTTTACAATGTTCAAAAAAAAATTCATATTCATTGTTAGTTTTTGTAGATGAGAAGTCAGAAATAAATTTTAATCAAATTCAAGTTACAACTAATTTGAGATTAAAAAGGAAAGTTTAAAAAAAATTATAATTATATATAATTTTAAAATATTTTTAAAAAAATACAAAGAAAAATTGGAACTATAAACTATAATTATCAAACAACCTAATTCTATTATGAAAACATTTAAATAAAAAATTGATCAAATTTAAATTTATAATTATTAAATTTTTTTAACAAGTTATCAATTTTTTATTTAGGTTCTAGTTTGATCTAGTCTTAAATAGTTTTTCAGATATAAATATATCCTAATATTGATAATCAATATTAGACATATTTTAAAAAGGGTTAATTATATCGATAGCCCTCACATTTTGTCTCTTATATCAATTTGGTCTCTATAATTTTAATTAGTTTGATTTTGACCTTTAATTTTAAATTTTGTATTATTTTGATCCAATTGTTAACGCTGGTTAAGGTTTTTGAAAGAAAATAATTATTGAGTTTGTTGAGATTAATTTACTGAGTTCAACAAGTTTATAATTTTGTCTATAAAAATATAATAGATGCTACTCATGTGTATATTTTCAATAACAAAAAAAAAAAAAACAATTATAATAACAACAATGCTAGGTAGCTCAAAATTTTGTGGCTCAAATGGCTCAAATCACTCAAAACGACGTCGTTTTGAGTGTAAAGAGTATAAAACGACGTCGTTTTAACAGATGAGCCATTTGAGTCACAAATTTTGAGCTACCAAACATTTTCCTTATAATAATTAGACCAAATTGAGTCAAAATTATAAATTCAATGTCAAAATTGAGCAAATTAAAATTACAAGGACAAAAATAACACAAGAGTTAAAATATAAGGACTACCAATATAATTTATCCATTTAAGAATAAGTACATAATTTTTTAATTAATTTTAAAATTGTTAATAAATATACCAAACAAATATGTACATATTTTCTATTTTTGTTATAAATTTTTTTTAAATATATATATACTAATTAAAAATTAAATAAATAGGTGGGTCTATTAACTCATGGATTGGACATGAATTAAACGATTCTCCAAAGACCAGCCTTAAATCAAGAAATTGGCAAAAAAATCAACTTGAACTAAATTTTTTTGGTTACATTTTAGTATTTAATCCAATATTAGAATCCTCAAATTAGCTCATATCAGTCACGTACTGATAAACTATGATATAATTTAAATTTATTAGGACTAGAATATAATCTACAATTTAGGATGACTCTATCTTAAATAATGTTTTCATACATAATATATATATATATATATATATATATATAACTATTCATTTAATTGTTTTAAACATAAATATAATTTTTTAAACTAATTTTAAACTTTTTAATAAGTATGCGTAAATATTTCATATTTCTTATTTTTATTATAAAAAAGATAGGTTCAATGATTCATATAAATTGAGAATAGACCAAGACAATTTTTAATGATTAGATAAATGACAAGTTGGCATAAATCTAATGTTAAGCGCGAATATCACAAGTAAATCTTAATCCATTTTTACGTAAATCTTATAACATAAGACAAATTATAATTTTGATGCTAGTCAAATTTTTAGACTCTACAAAACATGAAAAAAATAATATACTGACAAATGTAATTTACCACTATCATATGATAAATTAAATTTACAAAACTCATAAAATGAAATGTATTTATATTTGATCATAAATATAATTTTTTTAATTTTTATCAATTAAGTTATGACATGTGTTTATTAAGAATTTAAAGCACGCAATTAATGATATAAGAATAAAAAAATTTCTCTTATATATAATTGTGATAAAATAATAAATTTAATTAATTCTAAATTATTTTTACTAAATATTGTAAATAAAATTTTCAGATTATTATTTAATTTTAAAAATTAATTGTTGATTATTTATTTATACCCATATATAGCACGGCATGGTTTGGGAAGTGGGTTGGTTTGTTGACTTTGACTTTTTTTTAATTATTTTAACTTGGGACTAAAAAGTTTAATTTGGAAAGAACTTTTGACTTTTTTTAATTTTTTGTAAAAAAAAAAATGTAATAATTATGAGTTAGATGTGATATTTTATCTTATACTAAGCTAAAAAAATTATTTTGTTTTTTTATACTATTTTAGCAAAAAAAAAACCCCAAACCCTCTTCCCAAACCATGCCAAAATAACCAAACGGAGCCTAAAAGAATGGAAATTCCTCGGGGACGCACACACCAGAGTCGTATCTGTCATCAAGCATTGATGCAGCAAATATGGATGCAGGTATTTTTAATATGCAAGGAAGATCCTAAACTACTCATCCACGTTCAGATTCATCGATGAGATGAGAAGAAAAAATGGAGTGGGAGGAAGGCCAAGTCTCTCAAATCTTCCTCCCCAACCATCCCCCATGGCTTTCAGTTTTCTCGCTCAGGTAATCCTTTGTATTTCCTTTCTGTATATATATAGGTAAAATCTGAGTATATATTTTTATTTATGTTTATATATGCATCTATGTGTAGCTTTGAAGTCTGTTTATGTTTTGATTTTTTTTCCCGTTTCAAAATCGTTTTTTTTTTTAGGACTAATCACACTAGTCTTCATTTTGTTGCACTTGAATTATCAATCCTTCAATTTTGTCAATTTGGTTTCCAAATTGTAAAATACGAGTTAAAATGCCCTCCCTAATAATCCTAACAGGAGTGTGGAATTTCATAAGTTCAAAAAAAAAATGCTAGTACAAAATTGAAAGATCCAAGGACTAAAATGCAACAGATCACATACTTTGTGGACCAAAATGCAACAAAGTGCATACTATGGACAATGTGTGGATTTGGTTATTTTGATTTTTGATTTTTTTGCCTTTTCATGTAACATTACAAAAACATGCCAACTTTTATTAATCAATTCGGATGGCATGAGAACTGGGACCATTTAAACTCATATTTAGTGATTTTTTGAGTACCAAATTAATGAACTTTGAAGTTTGGGAATTAAAGTGCAACATAATGCATACTTTGGGAACCATTGGGGTAATTAATCCTTCTTGTTATTTTCCTTGTCAATCTGATTTGAGGACAAGAATGGCTGTTATAGTTTGGTTTTCAATTTGCAGCTGGAATTGGTATCTCAAAGAATGGATTTTTAATAGCCTAAATAAGTGTTCTGAATATATGTCTTCAGAAGCAATTGAAGTACTTTGTTAACATATGGAAGTGTTTCGGTTTAATTTTGAAAGTATTGAAAGCACGACTCGCAGAACCGTCCTAAGTGGTAGAAATTCTTTTGAAATAGGCTGTTAAAATGCCTAATTGCAAATTGGTAAGCTTTGTGTAACTCCATGTGCGTTTGCACTTGTGAATTGTGCATCTTTCTTATTATTAGGAATTTATTTTCATCCTTCATTTCTGCACAGCTCTCTGATTCTGAAGCACACCCTGATTGTTCTCGCAATGGTATGTGGGTCAATGAAGTTAATAGCAGTGATCCATGTAATATAGTACGTGAAACTTCCAGTGATAGTGATGATGATAGGCTATGCCATGGCTTGGCTCCTAAAACAAATGGTAACCCGACAGAGAAGTCTAGTGGTTCGGGCCCTCAGGGCATTCAGGAGCAAGAATTTTGTTTGGAAATGGATTGGACAGAGAAAGAAGTATGTATAAAATGTGATAAAGGTGGTGAGGTGTTGGGTTGTAGTGACAGTTGCTGCCCGTTAGCTGTTCATGAGGAATGCATGCACTGCTCAGCTCGGTTTGATGGTGCTGGAAACTTCTATTGCCCTTATTGTTCATATAAACGAGCTATGTTGGAAAGACGTAAAGCAAGGAAAAAGGCTATGTTGGCAAAGAAAGCTTTATCGATTTTTTTGAACGTTGACCCACATAAGCAAAAGGCTGAGAGAGTTGGGAGGAAAGAGCCAAATCCATCAACAGTTGTGAGAGACACAGAATATAAAGATACCAGGAATAAATTGGAATTGAACCGCAATGAAGTTGCCGTTCAAATAGAGGCACATCATAGAGAAGAAAGATTTGATTGTGAATGCACTACAAGCATTGTACCTTATAAAGGTGCTGAGGCATCAGCAACAAATGAGCGAAATGATGTTGTGCTGAGCAGATGTGGGGACAATGCAAGACCGTATGATGGGCGTCAGCATAAGATAGTGATTGGAAAACGGATGCGTGCAGGGCCTATTATTGCTTGTGGTCATGTTGGCGGTGCTTGTTGTAGGGAAGAAGAGACGGGACATCAATTTAAAATGGTACAGGTAGGCAAAAGTGTCCAAGTAGAGCACCCAAGACTAGTTGATCACCACCAAAGTGAGAGAGTGGTTCAAGATGAGCAGCAAGCACAGCCTTCGAGTGCTTCTCCTCTAGAGGAAGAGACAACATTAGGTGGTGCATGTTGGAGGCATGTTAAAAAGAAGAATAAAATTGTTGTATGGCCTCCTAGTTTTGATCACCTGAGGAGACCAGCAAGGAAATTAACCTTTGAACTAAATACCAATGTGGTGCACCAAGAGGGAAAAAATGCAGCCAGCAAATCTAGAGTACAACTGTGAGTAAATTTATATATTCTATGATATTGTTTAGTCTAATGTCTTCTTCTGGAGGTTCGTGTTGAAATAAAAATAATTTCGTTGCCAAATCGTGGCTAGTCTTTAATATATGTTTAAATTTTAAATTACTAACTGAACTTTCATTTTTTTGTATTTTTTATTTTGTATTCCCAATCTACAGAATGAAGCCATCATTTCCTAACGTGAGGCGTAAAAAACAACCATGGACAGCTGAAGAGGAAGAAATGCTAAAGGTATGAGCTCTGTATATAGCCATCCTACTTTTGCTTATTGACACAAATGGAAAGTTGAAGAACTCTTATTGTTTTATGTTAAGGAGAAAGTAAGTTAAAGCAAGTAGAAAGGTGAGTCAAATTTATCAAATTGCTTAATGAATATATTACCTACTCCATTTTGCTCTCTATGCCCATTCACATGACAGATTATAGACGGCCATGTCATTGTAGAAGATGATAGGCAAACTTTACAGAAAAAAGAATAATTGACAATCAAGCAGTCACTGCCAAAACAAAAATAAGCACCCATTTGATCACAATAACAAAGGAAATAAGAAGATAGAAGAAGATTATTCTACCGTCTTTGTGGATTCTGTGTTCTAAAGGATTGATTGAAGTCTTTAATTCCAAGAAAGTAGTGCTTGGCATAAGTTTGCAAAACCTTTTTCCTTTACCAGACCAGCTTTAGAGAACAAAGGAGGACCTTCTTTTTTTCCTTTCCCCTTTATGGGAAATGTTGTGCCTCCCAGTTAGAGAATTGTAGGAAGTATTGCAGATGTCCGAAATGGAATTAATTTTGTTTCCCCCCTGACTTACAGCCATTAACTTCATTAAGCACTTCAATGGTGCAGGAAGGAGTGCAGAAATTCTCAACGTTGGTCAACAAAAATCTTCCATGGAGGAAAATTTTGGAATTTGGTTGCCATGTTTTTGATGGGACTCGTACCCCAGTTGAGCTCAAGGACAAATGGAGGAATATTTTGGTCAAAGAATGCTCAACAAAATAATTGAAAGTTACTTTGATATGACTGACTCAAAAAGCACCAGGTAACTTACTGATTATACAAGAAGATTCAAATGTCCACAATAATGGACATTTGGAGCTTCATGGTATTTGTGATGGGTGGAGAGGATGTGAAATTGAAACTATTCTTTTGTCTTTTACCTGAATGTACATAAAGTTTTTGACGTGTTGTATTGAATTGATTAACTTGTCTTTTCCTGTTTTTATATAAATTTCCTGTTGTGATAATGAGGGCGGATATTTTTGTAGAATTTTTTCAGTAAGGGCCACAATAATGGCAAGTTTGCTTGGGGATTTATTGAAGATGTATTTGCTTTCATTTTTGGCTTAATAGGAAAGTTTTGTGAATCTTTGTTTTCGCTTGTTGGAGAGCTTGATTTTGGTTAATGGCTTCTTTTTTAGACTCTGCATATCTGGTCCACGATGGTTGGGCATTGTGAAATTCATCATCGAAATTGGAATTTGAGACCACCTTAATGAAATTGTGGAAAATAAAGCCTTGTTTGGCAAACTCTAAAAAAGCTTCTTTTTGGCTATATAAGCCAAAAGCAAAAGCCTGAGATGAAGAAAGACAAACGTAGATGGAACTTTTATTAAAAAACCTTTACAGAACAGTTTGTAAAGTCATCACTTCTGATATCAAAATGCATTATGCTACTAAACAATATACATCATACATATGTATATATATATATATCATTTGTAGTGGAAGGTAAACTTGGTTCTCTCTTGTCCACCATAGTGGTTAGGAAGATCTTTAGATGACAGTTCCACTTGGAATCAAGGCGTCCTTGATTACTGTCACGATCGCACTCTTTATGAAGTATCCATCAGTTTCCCTCGCTGCTTCTTGAACATTGTCGGTATTGATGATCTGGAATAATAAAGTTTTCACATTAAAGCTTTGACCTTCCAAATGTACATGAGTAGTTTTGAGTGACATGATTTTATCATACAATTTACAATTCAAACTACTATGTAATTGCACAATTGAAATAATGGGTAAAAAAAAAACCTTCACGTTGTCTCCGATGCGAGCATTCTTGTCAATAATAGCTCTTTTGATGTGAGAGTTCTTGCCAATACCAATTGGAATGCTACCCTTCGCAGCCAGAAATCTTTTGTCAGCATCCGTCTGGAGAATATGACAAAACCATGAGTATGACAATTTCAAATGGAATAAATTAGTCACAATTTTAGCGCCATAGAACTTTAAAAAGTTTGGTTTTTACCTCATAATAATCTGCTCCCATCAACAATGAATCTTCTATAACTGCACCCTCAGATATGCAAGATCGAAGCCCAACCACAGAATGGTGAATTTTACAGTTCTGCACAGGGAAGAAAATGTGATCTTAATTAACACCAAGGCTTCATTCTCTGTCACAGTCATGGATTTTTTACCTTAGCAGAAGGCAAGAAGTACGTGATATGCCACTTGCAATTGCTGTGGAAAGGGGCACAGTAGGAGTAAGCTTACTTGCACTATTTGTGTGAAACGTGAATGGCATCAAATGAGCAAAAAGGTTTTCTTTTTGAACAATAGTCGTTCACAACCATAGATGAAGGATTCCTCTACAAGTGTGGCAGCACATTCTGACATAATGCAATTTAAAAGCTTGTAGCAAGCTGAAGTGTGGGATGAGCCTACTTAGCTAAGAGAAGGGAGAGAGAAGACGGTGACAAGGTGCTGCAGTAATTACTAAGCGTGGCTCAATCCTTAATAGGCCTCTCATTCATTTCATATGAAGCCTTTCTACATTCTGTATGACCAACCATGGTATTTGAACTGTAGGCTTGATTAACTGCCTTGCTCCTACAACTCATATCTCTTAAGTCAATAACATCTAGGGCAACCTCTCATGCCATTACTTCCATGACAAAAATGATTTTTTTAAAAAAATAAGTGATTACAACATCGGTTGCAAAAGAAATCCCCTCTTCACTTGGCAAAACTATATTTTAGGTATGATTCATGAACGTGCAACTGTCATCTGTGGAATCTAAATAGATGGCAGATATTATCAGCAGACATTGAGTTACTTACCTTAATTACACAACCTTCACCGATAACACTATCTGTGACATCAGCATCAAGCATCTTGGAAGGAGGCAAATATCGAGGTTGGGTGTAGATTGGTGCTGAGCGATCATAGAAGCTACAGCAGAAGATAAATTAAAGAACATATCAAAGTTTTTGTACCACAAAAAGAGTTGATGGTCTTACATCACATCAAGGGTGAAGAAAGATACTAAGTTCGATGGACAAGAGGAGAACCTGAAATCTGGCACTGGCTTTTTGGTGATCCCCAAATTGGCATTATAAAAAGCTTCAATGGTACCAATGTCTTCCCAGTAGCCATCATACAAGTAAGCTTGCACCTATAGGCAGAAGAGGCAATTAGACTTTCAAAAATTGTGAATCTGGGGAAGTAAAATGCAGATAGAAGATTATTTTGAAGGCCAGAATTCTAAGAAAATTGGTGATCGGCATTTTGTACACATTTAAGTTTCAGTTCAATAGATTTACATTGTTGATATCAGTAGAGTTAGGTGTCCATAAGCAGCAACTTAAATTAGCCCAAAGCCATAGATATCTAGACAATAAACTATCGCTGCATGACTCAGGAATAAGGATGCTTCAATTATCCTCAAAATGGCACAGCTATATAGAACCAGACCACTTGTTACACATCCCCATCAAAATGGGAAGCACAATAATAGTGCAGCAAGTGGGCCAATGAAGTGCAATCTATACATTTACATAGGTCCCAGACATAAAATATAAACTCTCAACCAACTTCAGTAAATATAAAGAACATGCATTGTGTCCTTTCTGATTTCGACAATACAAGTAGAGTACCAATAAAGAAAAAAAGGCTTTTCACATACTCTCATTCCAATGGAAGTTGCACCAGGAATAACTTCACTTCCAAAATCATTGGCTCCAGGAAATTTTTCCGCAAGCAGATTTATCATGACATCTTTACTCACAACATATATACCCATACTCGCGATGAAAGGCATCTCTTTGGCTCTCTCATCATCAAGACCTAAAATGGTAGTGTCAACCTAAAACATGACAAATAGATAAAATCAATCATAATCTGGGCTTATTTATCAGTTTTATAAATAAAATCATGACTTGTACTACTACTGATGAAGAATTATAAAGTAATTTATAAGAAACAACCTTCATAGCTTTCAATTGCTCTCCTTTTGGTTTCTCTGCAAATTCAATAATACGTCCTTCTTCATCAATTTTCATCAGACCAAATGCAGTGGCACGTTTTTCATCCATTGGCAGTGCAGCTACAGTGATATCAGCATCAGTCTCTCTATGGGCTTGAATAAATCTCTCATAATCCATACGATACAGATGGTCCCCAGCAAGAATCAAGAACTCTAGAACATTGTGTTCCTCAAACAGCCACAAATACTGTCTCACAGCATCAGCTGTACCCTAATAACCAATAAAAATACAAATCAATACAGGGTGTCTAGCAAACGCTGGGTGAAGGGAAAATGAGGCATTAAGCAAAACAAAATTGGGGAACAGTTTTTTGGTTTGTAAGTGATGCACTGATAGCAGCTATTTGCATCAAACCACAGCTTATAATGAGGTACATTAGAAAACTGGGGCAGATTACTCTTTTCTTTGCAAGTGATGCAACTCCTTAAAAACAAAGAGAATGGTACCATACAAGGGAATAGTGATAACAAAAGGGGAGAAAAACATTTAACAGAGAGGGTATGGTGGTAAAAAAAAAAGGGGAGAAAAAAGAGAGAACCATTTGATAGGGGAGAAAATAACATAAATGGTGTTTGTCGAACTAGTCCAATTCTTAGGGACACTTGCAAGATAAATCAGGAATGATATAATTTCAATTATCAGGATGATCTGAACTTGGTAATTTTGGTCTGGCATATTAAAGAGGACACAATAGTTGACAAACTTTCATCCTGATGAATGTGCATAACTCATCTATCAAACGCACAGAAAATGCCAGCACTAATGGTATACAAACAAATTGTCAACTTTAAATGGAATCTCACAGAAATGAAAACTGCTGCACAGTATAAGACTGGAAGTTATAGAGTTCAGATTTTATACTACCTGGAACCAATTGGGGTTCTCTGGGCTTTGCTGAGCAGCAAGAACTTCAACAAAACCTTCATTCTTGTAGCCACCCATGTTATTTGCGTATGCGCGTGAAAGGTGACGATTTAGAGATGCAGAATTGAATTGTGTAAGAACATAGATCTTTGATATGTTGCTGTTAAGGCAGTTGCTGACCGGAATGTCAATCAGGCGATAATTTGCTCCTAAAGGAACAGCTGGTTTTGCTCTCTTCTTTGTAAGAGGGTAAAGGCGAGTCCCAGCTCCACCTCCGAGTATAATTCCCAGAACACTCTGTGAAGAATACAAAACCACTTAATCATTCCCTTCCTCAAATCAACTCATTATAAAGATCAAAGTTTCTAAATACCCATAAGCATAAAATTCCACCATACAAGTTTAAAAAAGAAAGAGCAGACCAACAAAACCCATATTTTCCAAGCATTTTTTACTAGGACATGAGGAAACCAAAGTCATGGATCAAATGCTACACATATTTCAGCTGATTTTACATAAACATCCAACAATGTAGTCCTCTGCATCATAATGATCGACCATGAAATTTGAAGATTTTAAGGTCCATAGTAAGGTTACCTTATTTTATTTTGAGCAAATGTGCCAAATTAGTGCAAAATTCCTAGAAATAAATGCATTCAGTAATCAATGAAATGCAAAACACATTTAATGGTCCTTTAGAGCAACTCCAACCATACTCTTCATTTTTTACTAGTTAAAATACAAAAAAAAAAAATTCTTTATTTTGCCTAATCCCTTTTTTAATCTACATACTTTAATGCTACTCTTTATTTTACCTATTTACACCCACAAACTGTTTAAAGAAACCTCCAAAGCTTTTAAAATGTAGCTAGTCTTAAAAGGTTTATGTTAAAATAGCTATTGTAATAGCTAGTCTTAAAGAATTTTGTTAAAATAGTTATTGTAATGACCTATCAATCATGGGTACTTCGAAAAACATGCCGTACCCATACCGAGTACTTATCGGCATATGGTACCTCTTATGGTACTTCCGCATACATACCGGGTACACGTTCTTAGTTTTTGGTGTACCCAGACGTACTTAGCATATACCTAGACCGTACCGTACCTCAGTTGAAACAATTTTTTCTTTTACTACAGAGATAAAACTCCTTTCACTAAACTTCTTTTTTATTTTTAATTTTATGTTTAGCATAATTTTAAAATTAAACTATGGTTTGTAAGTTATTTAATATATTGACATTTAATTTTGATTTATATCTTTACTTTTAGCATTAAATGTTAATTATAAATTGGATCTTAACAAATTAAGTCATTTAATTAATTTTTGCAATACTCTAAATTTAAAATAAATATTTTTTACAAACGTACCAAGTCATACCGTATCCTACTTTTTTTTTTGAATTTTACCATATCGATATACCCGTAGTACACGTACCGTACCCAACAGGTAATAACTAACCATTTAGATGACTAAAATATGATAATATTAGTATAATATTTTACAAGCAAAGTTTCATCCCATCCTCGTATACCTTTTCTTATGCTTTCTTAGCAAGTAAACGGAGCACAGAAAACAGCAAAAGCATCAAGCAAAGCACCAAGTTCTAAATTCTAATCTAACCATACTGACATTTTACGGTGTGATCTGCAAGAATATACTATTCCATTCACCAAAAAAATTTAGTAATAAAACGATTAATCTAAAAGCAAATGTAGTTCGTTCCAATAGAGAAATAGTATCCTGGATCTATAACTAGTGACTACACAGTCAAATCAATTCCAATTTCATCAACAGTTTAGATCAAATTGTCGTTTCAATTTCGCTCCAAACTCTTACAAAGTTCTTTGCGCTTTTGTAATTTAACTATACATGCGTGTATATGTATAATACAAGTATCGAAATATCACACAACGCAACATTTTTTAAACGAATACAGAAAAGGAGAAGGAACTGACGCTGCTTGCATCAGGATCGAGACAAGTCTGCGAATTCTGCGAATCAGAGACGGCCTTGGGAGAGACAATGAATGGAGTCCTGGCGCCGGAAGAAGCCTCAGAACGCCGCCGTGGAGAGGCCGATTTGGGCGAGATCTTGTCGCCGGAGAGATGAGACGAGGCAAAGGAAAGCCTCCGAGACGGCGTCGCATGGAGGTTTGCTCTCTCGCCGGCGAGGCTGGCAGTGCTATGAGGCACCTTCAATGCTCCGATCGCCGCCATTGTCCACCACCTCTACTACCACTCACTTCTACCGCACACTCTTTTATAGAGAGAGAGAGAGTATGGATAGTGTCTAGTAAATTATCAACACAGATCCAGATATTCTATCGAGGAAACTGTTTACCACTGGTTTTTCATGAAAGGGCTGGCCTTTTCTGCAGTCCGTAATTAGATTAGAGAGTGTTGTTAGATTTGTGAGAATTCTTTACGGATTCTTTTTAGATAATTTAAATTGTTCGATATGTAGAATTCGTTAAATATTATATATTTATAAAAAGTTACATTGATCAGATATCAATAATTATTTCATCGGATTTAATTTCTGTTAACTGTTTATTTTTTTACCATCTATTTTCTTTTATACAAAAATGATTTGATCATGTAGCTATCAACATCAGATCAAATTAATTTTTTGCAAGCATATAATACTCGGTAATTTCTATATATTAAACGGTTCAGATTATCGAAACGAGACCTATAATAAATCTCTACCAATCTAATAATATTTTTTAATTCAATCACGGACGGGAGGGAATTCACCCTCCATGAAATTACGTATCCATGTGAAATGCTTGTGTGGAGAGTATTTTGGGGTTAAAGTTTTCTTATTGGTTGGTACAATTTGGAAAGATTTAGCATTTTAGTTTTTAATTTTTTTGGGCCGTATATTTTTTTTTACTTTCTTACGTTAAAAAGTTAAAAAAACATTTTTAAAAATTTAAAAAATAATTTGTTTCCATCTTCTCAAAACACCATATAATAGGCGGTGATTCTGAAACGCTTTGGTTTAATAAATTGATTAGAAAAAGGATGCTCATTTTACAGATTTTATAAATTTAATAATATATAAGTGATATGATTAATTGATAATTTAAAAATAAGAGAATTTATTTTAGTTTACATTTTGGATTGGAATGTGCTTTTTGGGTTTGTGGGACCCACCATAAGGTTCCGTTTCAATTATCTAAATCGTTCATTAAAAAATTAGATCGATCTGATAATTGTAAGCCTATGTTTGGGAAGTGGTTTTGAGGGCTTTTGTGGTTAAAATAGTCATAAAAAACAAAATAGGTTTTTTAACTCAATAAGACAAAATATCACATCCAACCCATAATCATTACATTCTTTCTCTCACAAAAAAGTCAAAAAAACCAAAAGTCCTTCTCAAATCAAACTTTTTAGCCCCAAGCTAAAAAAGTCAAAAAAATCAAAAAGTCAACCCACTTCCCAAACGAAGCCTAACTTGTTCAATTTTTCACTACAAAAATATATAACAATTGTACTTTTAAAAATAAATCTTTTTTTTAGTGATACATGCAATAAATTGAATAAATTACAATTATCGGATCAACCTAATTTTTTATCTAGATGAAATACACGAAGCGTCCAACAAGATGAATAATTTAAATCATCAAAATAAAATCCGTGATGGGCTCACAGACCCAAATAACACTCTCCTATCTAAAATCTAAACGGGAAGGATACTCCTCCTTTAAAAAAGATATGTGAGACTAAGGCCTTGTTTGGGATAAACTAAAGAAGTCAAAAAGTTATTAAAAAGTCTACTATTCAAGAGTAGCTTGTGGGGGAAGCTACTAAGGCATAATTATTATTTTACCCTTTGAATTCAACTATCCAAAAAGTCAAAAAGTTAAAAAGATAAAATTATCATTTTGATTTTACTATAATATTTTATTACACATCTTTTAGTAAAAAGTCAAAAAATTATTCTAAACATACATATTATTTTCTCTACTAACTAAAAATCAAAAATTATATTTATATAACACATCCCAAACATCCACTAAAGTTAAAAATTAGATCTAAATTTTAATTTCCAATAATAATGCTCAATTGATTAATATAAATGGATGTCATTTCAATAATAATGCTCAAGTGATTAATATGTCATTTCACGACTTTTAATTTCCAATACTAATGATCAATTGATTAATATAAATGGATGTCATTTCACGAGTCGAGATTGCTATGATTAATAATAATGCTCAATTGATTCATATAAATATTTGTGACAGACGACGCTTTACAACCGTTCGTTTTAAGTTTTTTCAAGCCACTCATAATTTTATTCATAAGCGACAAATAACATTTTCTAGACATTATTTTCGCTACCTGCTCACCATCAACATCCCATCAAGTTCTTTTATTTGATTTTTTTTTTTCAAAAAATATAATCCCACTTTTGTTGTCAGAATCTGTTTTTTTCTAATTTTTTTATCAAAAAAATAAAAAATAATTTGACAAAAATAAACATTACAGTTCAAAATATTTTTAAATTATTTTTGCTCCAACAAAAATAAAATTAGTTTTCTCCCTAATCTAATTTTAAAAAAACAAAATAAACTGAGAGATTAACTTTAGAATTTATTTTTCAAATATTTATTATTTTGAAAATGAAAATAGGAGGTAGAAAAGAAAACAAAAATACTTAATAACTCAAATTTGTATTGCCCAAATAGTTCGAATGTAACAAAACTATTTCATTTTATTCCCAAAACGATACCATTTTGAGACATTCGAGCCATTCAAACTATAAAAATTCGAACTACAAAGCATTGTCGGAAAGAAAATTAGAATGTACGAATAATCAAATCCAAATATCACTGTCACCAAATTCACTTTCAACAAACAATCATTGACACCACCATCATTATACGCCTGTAAACTAATGCAACAATCTTCACTACTTGACTGCATCAGTCGGACAACAGCAGCAGCAACATGATTCATCAAAATAGTTGTAGTTTTCTTCCTCAATCAATAGATAGTCAAAATTGGAAATTTAAACCCCAAACCACCATGAGTAATATAAGTAAAATTCAACACTAGATGTCAAATTTACACAATTAGAAAAGAATCAGTGGGAGAAAAAAAAAAAAACCACAAACACAAACAAAGCTATTTACTAAACTTTTTTTTATTAGTGTCAATATTTCCACATATTTGAACTGTTGATATTTTTCACTGGGAAAAGAACATCAAAACCTCTAAACGGCACAAGTGAACAAAGGAATGTGGAATAATTCTGAGAAAGTTTCATTTTCAACTGCAACAGCCCCCTCCTTGAGAAGCATTGACATCTCTGCCTCCTGATGGCCCTGGAATGCCACCATATCCGACTTTTATCCCATAAGACTGCAAAACAAAACAGATAACCAGAATTTTAGTATAGAGAATTAAACCTGTTATCCAATCAGCATTCTTTAATATTTTTTGATAACAATGAGATGTTTAAGCCATGGTAAAAATGTTTTTGCCTCGGAGAAGTTTTAAATTACATAGGCATACAAATACAATGTAACTAGTAGTTATATGTGAAACCTCAAATCTAAGTCAACTGTCAACTTCTTGGTCGAACATATATGCATGTGAGTTTCATGTAATCCCAAACAAAAAATGAGGTCATATAATAAAAATCTAATCATTTAAACCAATTATGTTTGTTGAGTTTCCTATTTTGTATTGAAATGAAAATAATAACTTGCTCAACCTAAATTGTCCAAATTAAATGCCGAAAAATAATTCCAAGCAGAATCGAATCTTTCATGCAAAGATGAGCAATGGATTCTTCCACCATGAATAAATAGAACACTAGAGGAAGAGAGAATACCTCATTTGATACGTCAAAAACCCCATCTTGAATCTTCTTATAGATTGTTGCGGCTGTGCTTATAAATGCCTGTACAAAAACTTCATTATCAGAAAGATAAAAAGAAATTTGTCTGGAAACCAAGTATCATTTTAATATTGAATCAAGTCCTGCTCATGCTAGGAAACTTTCTTAAACGTCAGTCAGCCAATCAGTAGGAATATTCATCACCTCCTCAACATTCTGAGCAGTTTTTGCTGAAGCCTCCATGAATATCAAGCCATGTTCCTTGGCGAACTGTTCGCCTTCCTCTGTGCTTACAGCCCTTCTGTGAGCAAGATCACACTTGTTTCCAATAAGCATGATAGTCATGTTTGCATTTGCATGCTGCCTTGCATCCTCCAACCAGCTTGCAAGGTGATTGAACGTTTCCCTCCTGAATGGCAAAACAATTAAAATCATACTTTATAACTGCTGAGTAGCAGAGCAATATTACATTAAAACTAAACAAGCTCAGTAATGGCTGCACAACTCAGTCGCTCAAAATCTATCGTCAGCACTCTCTTAAGCGTAAAGGTAAAAGGTCATCACATACAAATATTAAAATACTGCAAGAAATCAATTCAAAAAGCTGAACCACAATGAGCTAGACAACCATGCACAATGAGATGCTTATTCTGCTCTTCTCGAGAGAAGTAAAATTATACTATAAGGCGCATAACCGAACGCATTGCATCAGATAATTGATACCTAGGATTGCTTATGCATATTTCTAAATGGTATTCAGCCTCCTCTCTCTATAATCAATCAAAACAAAGAAGTACCTATTATTTGCTTAAAGCTTTTTATTAATTCATTCTCCTATTTTGGCTGTATTTGGCATAATGAAAGAAATAGCCACCATATGGACCACAACATAACTGAAGAATACAAATAACCTCATTTTTTCTTTTTCCTTTTCTTTTTCTTTTTCTTTTTCCAGCTCTGGTAAGAAAGAACATTTCCATTCAGATCTGTTAGTGAAACAGGGGATAAAAGATCTGCCGCGGCTGTGGGGATACCACTGATATTGCTGGAAAAATATATTCCAAATCATTCTTTCAAGAGTTCCAGATCCATGTCATGGTCCAGAAGCAATAATATTTAAAAAAAGATGTTATCCAAATGCATTTCTCCATGATTTCAAAAGAGAGATTTTGTCAAATTGTTGACAAGCTCAATTTATTAGAGAGAAGGATTAGTGATAACTTTATTATTTCTATACAACTCAAAACATCCCCTCATATGTGACCAGAGTCTTCACCATAAGAGGCCAATCAAGACCTAGCATTATAAATATTTGGTAGTCTGTGAGGTTCTAATACAAAACATATTCTGCTCTGGTATCATGTTGAATTGTTGACCATCATCTCATCCAAAAGCTTAAATTATTAGAGAGAGAGAGAGAGAGAGTAACTTAGGCCAAGTTTGGCTAAACAAAATAAGTGCACTTATTTCATCTTTTTATCTTTTTTGGGTCACATCAATCAACATCTTCTCTCTACTTTTTCTACACATAATACAATAAAAGTCAAAAAGTACACTTATTTAGTCTTCCCAAACTTGGCCTTAGTACTTACATCCTGAACAGATTACATACTTTTTGCTTAAACTATTAATTTCCAATCAACAAACTGGTTCCAATATTTAAAGTTTCCAATCTTTCACTGGTGGTTAGGCTTAGGGTATTGATGCTAATAAAACAATGATACACCATTTCTCTCCTCTGCCCCTCACAGAGTATCCAATCTTCCAGCCTAATTGGCCTCGTTTGGGAAGTAATAGTTTTAACCTAAAAGTCAAAAAGTTAATAAAAAAACCAAAAAACCTATAACCTATACCAAAAAGTCAAAGATTTCCTTTTATCTCTACTTTTTGAACATCTTTTCGTAAAAAATTAAAAAATCATTCCAAACATACAAGTTTTTTACCTCATATTTTAGCCAAAAAGCTAAAAAATTACTAAAATAGCATGTTCCCAAACGAGGCCTCCAAATAAGTTATAGGCACTCACAACATGCGTCAGACCTCTGATGGCGGTGCTAGACACAATGGTAAGAGTTTCAAGATTAGGACTTTTGTTTCTTGAGCTGGGCTTGCTTGCAACTATTTTTCCATTGCGTTAATGATACACACATTGTCAGATAACATAAAAGATTCATTTTTCCTTGAATATCGAAAGACTCAAAAACAATTCCAGCCTGTAGGGTAAAGAAAGTCTCAACACGTTGGTATTTCAGATAAAAATAAAAAAATCTTTTTATGAGGTGAAAAATTCATACAACTTTTGTACTAAACCTATATCAAATTTTTAGGCACTTAGGTCAACAACTCAATATAGATATTTTAATTTCTAACACAACTTAAGTTTTGGTTGAGTAAATCAATTAGTTCTCTTGATTTTACAACCTCAACCAAGGTAAAGATCTAAAAATGGATATTCTTCAATTTTATCTCTTGACCATCCAAGGCTCAATAATTATTCTACTTTCGTCGGAGTATGATTTATTGTCAAATTTTTACTTAATCATAACTTTGAATACAAGAGTACACTTAGTGAGTCATGCATTCATAGTCAATAGAAATTCAACCCAATTCCATGAATGAATCACATTCATCTCAACACCATGTGAAGAGATGAACACAATAATTTATAGTAGTAACCCATCCAAAAATTAGAACCCATAAAAAGATTATAAAATTTATAGGGGTTCAACCACTTGACTACATCTACTCTTTACCTTCCTTGTTGGCATTGATCCACTAATCACAACTAGCTTTCAATAGGATCACCCAAAACCTTTATAACACACTTCAAGGATTTCAATAGGTTCTACCAAGAGTTTTCAACTAGAAACTCTTTAAAAAAATAAAAACCTTAAAAAAATCCTCTTTCAATACAAACAAACAACGATTTTACATGAGAAAATAAAACAACAATTCTTCAAGTATAACAGATAGCTTGCTTATGTCATTTAAGAAGATTAAAAAATAAAAATGATACCTAGTGATATCATAAACTAGCAGTGCACCAGCTGCCCCTCTGTAGTATGATCTTGTAATAGATCTGAATGATTCTTGACCAGCCTGACAGCAAAAAATGATGAACAGTTAAATTTGCATAAACTGTGTCAGAGACTCAAGGGCTTTCCATTGAAACCATGCCACTAAAAGATCAAAGCTAAGGAACAAAGTTAGGGTTCTTAATTGAGATATTCGTGCCATTCATGAAGCAGCTACAGAAGAAACCAGGGCAGGGCACCCTACATAAAACATTTTAGTAGTAGAAAAAGAAATCCAGAGAATAGGCAACATACCGTGTCCCAAATCTGCAGCTTTATTGGTTTGTTATCAATTGTGACCATTCTGGCCCCAAATTCAACACCAATAGTTAGGTCATGCACAGGCTGAAACCTCTTGTCAGTAAACTGAAGAAGAAGACATGATTTTCCAACTCCTGTATAAGAAGGGATCAAACTCAAATGAGTTGCACTTTTGCACACAATCAATGAGTATAACAAATAAAGCAACCCTATAATCTACCACAAACATTCGTAACTTCTAAAAAAATGTAATAATATGAGATACAGCCAGCTAGATTGCATGCTAATTTATCCACACACACACACACACAAAAGGGAAGAGAGAGAGAGAGAAGAAAAAAGAGGAGATACTAATTTAATCAATTTGTACATGTACTTGGGTCCAAGGTGGCATCCAGATTACGATCCTCAGTATTAGATCTTGGGTTCAACCACTCCACTCTCCCCTTCTGATCCTCCCTTCCCTAGGGCCTATGAAGCACGGATTCTCCGAAATAGCCCCCGTACGCGTGTCAGATATGTATCGGATACGGATATGCGCCCGATACGGCGGGATACGTATCAGATACGGCAAAAAAGTATCCTATTTTTTTTTAAAAAAATTTGAATTTCGGATATGTTTGGGATAAGTGAGGATACTTCAGGGATACGGTCGGGATACTTTTGAGATACGGCAGGGCGAAAAAATAATTTTAAAAACTTATAATGGGGGTCAAACTATAAAATAACAAAAGTAAGGTAAAATAAAACAAAAAAATCAATGAACCAAGCCCTACCTAGGTCATGAACAGCAGCAGCAAAGGAGGAGAGGAGGAGGAAGAAGAGTCTCTATCAACCAACCAGCAAGGAGTCGTCGATCAGGTTTGCGAAAAGCAGCTCGTCGATCAGGTTCGTTCCTCTCTCTCTCTCTCGTTCGATCTCACTCTCTCTCTCTCCCTCTCCCTCTCCCTCTCGTTTGATCTCTCTGGTCTGGACAGATCTCGCTCAATCTCACTCCTCTCTCTCTCTCTCCATCTCGCTTGATCTCTCCCTCTCTCTCTATCGTCTCGCTCTCCCTTTCGATCTCCTTGGTCTGGATACAATTTTTTTTTTTTTTGTTTTTATAAGTATACTCCTATTTTGGCCCCATTTGATATCATTTATACATTAGCTTTTATACTTATAAAATTTTTGATTATTAGTATAAAAGAATTAAAATAAGTTGTAATTGTAAATGTGTTTGGTTATGAAAAAAGTTGAACCTACTTGGCTACATAAATTGTCACATTTTATTTTATTTTTTTTTGGTGAAAAAATATCAAAAATGTCCTAAAAAGTTATAATTAAAACAAATATATGTCACTTTATTTGTTCATATACATATTTAAGGATATTCATTGATGAAGGGAGCAAATTGAAGCTATTGACCTTGAAGACTCTTAGCTTTATAGGAATCTTTCTTTTTTTATCAAGTTGTCTTTTGCTTTAAGTTTTATTTTTATGTTGAAGTTTTATTGTTGAAGTTGTTGAAGTTTTATTTTTATGTATGCTATATTACTAAAAATTGTAAAAATAATATTTTTTATGAACATATCTCCGCCGTACCCGTATCTTAATTTTTTAAATTTTGTCGTATCGCCGTATCCATATCGTATTGTACCTGTATCCCGTATCCGTGCTTCCTAGCCTAGGGCAAGTGGGAGAAGTTAAATACATGCATTTGGACCGTACAATTCTTACAATACATGATGTAATGGGTACATACTAATCATTAGTAATGGGTATATACTAATGATGTAATGGGTACAATTCTTACAATACATGATGTATGAGCAGGTGGGAGAAGTTAATTATTTTTAGCAACGATTTTATTAAGATACTTGATAGGAATTATTAGGACGTTTTTTTAATTTTCCCCAAGGTTGAGAGACAAGAGGAATAGAGGATAGTACGTATCACATGATCAGTTGCAGAGACACGACATTGAATTTACCAACACTAATCAATATAACAGAAGTTGAAATAGAATAAAGTCTTATCATTATAGACGAAACAACGAATAAGAATTGCCAAATCTACATATCTCTTGGGTATTTCAAGACATCATAACACAAAAAAAATTTAAAATTAATGCTATACATGAATTCCAACAAAGTTCCATATCCATAATACCTATAAAAATAATAAAAATTAAAAACTAACACAATTGTTGAACAATAACTCCCATGCTCAAATTAATAATTTTTTTTAAGAATTTGAAATTTTGAATTGATATATATATATATATATATAGGGAATTAAATAAGGAAGGAATTGAAAGAAAGTTTTACCAGTATCTCCGATGATGATGTACTTGAAAAGATAAGCGTAAGACATGATTGCTTAGATCTTTGATTTGAGTCCGAAAAATGCCCTAATTGGATGTATTTACGAATGAAAAAGTATGTATGTGTATATAGGTATACACAAACAGAATTTTGGGGGAAAACAGAGAAGCAGATCTCAAGCGGACAACAATCAAATAAATATATATCAACGAAAGAAACAATAAAGATATATGTCGGTTATATAGAGGAAGAATGTAGAGAGAGAGAGAGAGTGGGGGGAAGGGTTTGCCGAAAGTCGAAAGCTTTGTAATTCCAAAGCAAAAGTCGCCTTCTCCTTCCTTCTTTCCTTCCCTCTTCCAACTTTATTAGGGCTGATTGTTTGCGGATTTATTTGTTTATTCATCTATCTATTTATATATTATATACGAGGAAGAAAGTTTTTAGGTGCTGCATGTTTCTAAATTACGGGATTGTTTGGGATGACTTAAATAAATGTATTTTTTATTTTTTTATAAAAAAATGTGTAGAGAAGTAAAGAGGTGATTTGATAAAAAAAAAATAAAAAGATAAAAAGATGGATTATTTTGTAAATGCCAAGCTTGGCCTAAATTTTATAATTTTTTTGATTTTTAAAAGTTTTTTTTTAAAATTATTGGCTAACTCTTATTCAATTGAAAAATAAAAGTATTGTTATTAACACCCTATTAATTATTTTAGATTCTTTATTTTTTAATTTTTTGTATAGTGTTGTTATTAGTATTTCATAAATTATTTTGGACCCCCTAATTTTTTTTTATTACAATATAACTTAAAATAAAATTACTACAAAGGACATCATTAATTTTGGGATGCCTCATCTCACAATTAAACTTATACACCGACTACATCATGAATTAAGGTTTATGAGAGCACCTACCGCCATCACTACCCATGTATCTTTCCCAAATCTCATCTTCAAAACCTACCCACCCTCAAAACCTTAGAAACCCTTTGGCGTATTTCGGCGGTAACAATGGCAACCATTTAATTAATTATACTTTTCCGGCTATGACAATGAGTGAAAATTTTTCTGGTAACCACAACTCCATAAGACGAGAGAAATATAACAATAAAAGCTTAGAGGAGGTTCATAACTTTGATGTTGTTCTTACCTTATAGGAGATTGGCCTTGTAAGGGTAAGTTTCTTGAAAAAAAATGACAAAAATAATAAAATATGTTCGTCAATTTTTCGGGACTGAACTCCCGAACATATGATCGAAATTCGGGAACACAGGGCCGAACATTGTTTATTTGTTCGGGAATCGGTAATCGAACATTGATTTTGAACTTTTTGTGATATAGATGAGTTCAGAATGAAAAAAAAACTCGAAGAACTGAAGAGTTTTAAGAACTGGAAATCGGAGATTTTAATCTCTGATAAGTGATTGTATGATAGGTTAAGATAAGTAAGGTTGGTGACAACCATAAACAAGTTTTATATTGGAACATCCCCTGAAAGATTATTGTGACTCAAATCAAGAGCTTGGATTTGAGAGCAATGAAAAATATCAGATGAGAAGTTGGTCAAATAGGCAGAGACGGTATTCTTCTTCTTCTTCTTCATGTGTTTTGCAAAAGGATGAGACTCTTCTTCTTCTTAGTGGGTTTTGTCAGGGTTTTTTGAAATGGAAGTTTTTTGAGGGGTATGGGGAGTGTGCATTCAATGGGTGGAATGTTTAAAGATAATTTTGGTATTATTTGGGGGAAGAAAATAAATTTTAAGGGTTTCAAAATTTATAAGTGGGGATCCAAAGAAATTGGGAGTTCAAAATAATTTATGGGGTGCTAATAGCACCACTCTTTTTCTATTATACTAATAACCTCAAGTAAAATTACTAAAAATGATATCAATAATTTTTGGACACCCTATATTAAGTCCACACATCCACTACATCATGAATTAGGGTTTATGAGAGCACCCACCTCTATCACCACACATCCATCTTCTCCAAATTCCACTTTCAAAACTTATCCACCCTTAAAACCTTGAAAAACATTTGGTGGCAATATTTCAGCAATAACGGTGGCAACCATTTGATTACCTACACTTTTCCAACAATGACAATGAGTAGAAGTTTTTTTGGCAACCACAACTCCATAAAACGAGAGGACCATAAAAGCTTAAAGGATGTTCATAACTTTAATGGTGTTCTTAGCTTAGAGAATGTTGGTTTTATAAGGGTAAGTTTGTTGAAAAAAAATGAAAAAAATAATAAAAATTGTTCATCATTTTTTTTGGGACTGAACTCCTAAACATATGACCGAAATTCAGAAACACAAGTCTGAACATTGTTTATTTGTTCGGGGAACAGGTAACCGAACATTTCTTATTTGTTCGAGAACAGATAACCAATTCTGACAATGTGTGATAACCCAACCCGTACTATACTTAATTATGCATGTGATTATGTGGTTGATATGAATTTGCAAATTTAAGTATGTGAATTATGTGAATATGGAAAAACATCTGTTGAAAGTAGGAATATCTGTTGCAATTGAGACTTTAAGCTAAAATTGAAAGCCTTAGAGGCACGATAAACAAAAACCGACTTCATATCTATGATTAGCATGATTTATAGAGCTTACGACGAAATTTTGAAAAATTATGATTTGTAATGATTTAATCATGTTTTATGAGTTGGGTCATATATGTGTGTTTAGCCCTATTGTTCTTCATTTGATGCTTGAGAGCCCTAGAGAGTGAGTTAGAGAGAGAGTGGAAGAGAAAGCTAAGGATTTGAAGAAAATCAAAGGGCAAACCTAAGATCTGAGTTGAGGTATTTTAATTTACTTACAAATTTTGTCTCTAACTCATCTTTGTCAAGAAATCATAAAGAAATTAGGAATTTTAAGTTAGGATTTGGAGTTGTGTAGTGACTAGAGCTAAAGGCATAAAATTGGACCTTAATCTCTACACCATTATTTGATTTGAGTTCATTTTTATGATTGATCTATGAAACAAACCCTAGATGGTTCATACAAACAAGATTTGTGAGAAAATCATTCATGAATATATGTATTTTAAACTTGTGTATGTAAACAATGAAATTGTGAAAAGATTAGACCATGAAATTGTTGTTGATGTAAGATTGATATGTTTAATGTGGCATTACACTTGTATCATGCTTAGATATCATGCTTTTGAGTTGTTTTTACATGGATTTGGGCTTGGAAATGAGAGGAAAACGTTTGCATCTTGGAGCCATTTTCGGACTGCCTAAGTGAGCCCAGACAGCTCGTGTGGCCTCAGGTTCCGCACGAGCGCCCAAGATTTAAGCCTAAACCCACTCCTCACTGTGCGCTCGAGCAGTGGCCATTTCCGCACGTGCAAAACCAGACCACTCGAGTGACTGGATCGGCTGAACGTGCGGCCAAACAGGGAAAAAATTGTGTTGTTTTGTCTTGCTACCCCCAGCCTCTAGAATGCGTTCTTAACCTTATTTAGCCCCTTTTGGGAGTGAAATGATGAATAGAAACTCATTAAAGAAGGTTGTGAATAATGAAAGAAAAGAGTACAATTGAAGTAAATTACTTATCGCATATGTGTGTGACATGTTTGGTGTAGGTCGTGTGCCGAAGAAAACGCCACAAGATTGATCCCACTGTAAGTAATAATATCATATTTATATGTTCGTTATTGTGTACCTCGAACTATGAACAGTGAATGGTGCCGACATTGTGATTTGTTTGAAATGAGAAACCTCATTAATATTATATGACATGTTAGGCCCGAGGCCGTTTTGAAATATGATTGGGCCCGAGGCCTTTTTGTTATATGTTGGGCCCGAGGCCATTTTGAAGTATGATTGGGCCTAAGGCCATTTTGTTTATACAATTTTGAGTATTGTGAGAACCTTATGGCTATCTATTTACATTGTTTTACTGTATTGTTATTTATTGAGCTTCGCTCACCAATTTTATATATGTACATGTAGGTAATCCGCAGCATGGAGTACACCCATAGAGTCAGCTTCAGGAGCCATTCTTTTTGAGACCCAATTGAGTCACACCTCCGAGATAGAATTTCATCTTTGACTCACATCATACTTTGACTTTATTTTGTTTTTGCTATTGTGGTCTTGGGTTTGTAAAGGGTCCAATGTGCAAATGTGAGTACCAAGGCTCCAATGTGCACAAAGGGTTGGCTTCTTCACAAAATAAGAAGCAAAATTTAGGAACTTCCAACACTTCAGGTTCTACCTGTGATTCGGCACCAACTTGTTCAGAGTGTGGAAAGAAGCATCGGGGGGTTTGTTATCGAGCATCAGGAGCTTGCTTTAATTATGGAAACACGGGATGGTGAGAGATTGTCCTATGTTTGGGCAACAAAAAGGGAATAGGCCAACTGCTAGTTCAGCCAGTTCCACTCCTACAACAAAGACCCCGGTAAGGCCTACTACTTCTAGAGACAATGTTAGGCAAGAGAGAGTTTTTGCTCTTGTTCCGGGTGATGTCCAAAATTCAGATGTTGTGGTTTCAGGTATGCTTTCCATCAATGGCCAACCTGCTCATGTGCTACTTGATTCGGGTTCCACCAATTCCTTTGTTTCAAAAACATTAGCTCCTAATTTGAATAGATCTATGGAACCCTTGAATTATGTGTTGTGTGTGTCTCTCCCATCCGGGGACTATGTGTTATGTGCTTCTATGTATCCTACATGTGAGCTTTTACTTAGAGATGTTCCATTGTGTGCTAATTTGATGCCTCTTGAAATGGTACACTTTGATATAATTTTGGGAATGGATTGGTCAGCTAAGTATCATGCAACCATCGATTGTGTGTCTAAGCAAGTTGTTTTCCACCCATCGGATCAGGATGAGTTTACTTTTGTGGGACATGGGGTGGTCCCTCCGCCCTATTTGATATCAACTATAAAAGCTTGTAAACTACTTCAGAAGGGTTGTAGAGGTTATTTGTGTAGTATTTTGCATGTAGAGACAACTGAGGTGGGTGTTGAAAATATTCAGATTGTTAAGTGAGTTTCCGAATGTAGTTCTCGAAGAATTGCTAGGGGACTTGATAGATCGTGAGATTGAATTTGTCATTGATATTGTACCGAGTACTCAACCTATTTCCAAGGCTCCGTACAGAATGTCTCCAGCAGAAATGAAGGAATTGAAAATACAATTGCAAGAATTGCTTGACAAAGGGTTCATCTGACCAAGTACATCGCCATGGGGCGCACCCATTTTGTTTGTGAAGAAGAAGGATGGGACCCTTCGGTTATGTATTGATTACCGAAAACTTAATAAGGTAACGATGAAGAATAAATATCCTTTACCAAGAATTGATGATTTGTTTGACCAATTACAAGGGGCACAAGAGTTTTCAAAAATCAACTTGAGATCTGGGTACCATTAGTTGAAAGTCAAAGCAGAGGATGTTGAGAATCAGGTACGACCATTATGAATTTTTAGTTATGTCATTTGGGATTGCGAATGCACCGGCAGCTTTTATGGATTTAATGAATCGGGTTTTCAAACCGTACTTGGATGAGTTTGTGGTGGTATTCATTGATAACATTCTTATTTATTCGAAAAGTAGGGAAGAACATGAAAGGCACTTGATATTAATTCTTCAAACACTTAGGGACAAGAAATTATATACTAAATTGAAGAAATGTGAATTTTGGTTGAACAAAGTTGTGTTTTTGGGACATGTAATTAACAAAAATGGTGTGTCTGTCGATTCGCAAAAGATAAAAGCTATTGTGAGTTGGCCTGCTCCTACCAATGTTACAGAAGTACGTAGTTTTATGGGTTTAGTCGGTTACTATCGAAGATTTGTTAAAAATTTCTCTAAGATTGCGGTGCTGTTTACCCAATTAACTAAAAAAGGTGTTCCATTTGAGTGGACAGAACTGAGGGAGCATGCTTTCCAAGAATTAAAGACAAGCCTCACAACAACACCGATCCTCGCCTTACCATCGGGTACAGAAGGGTTTATTATTTATAGTGATACTTCTCATAAGGGTTTGGGGTGTGTACTTATGTAGAATAGAAGGGTAATTGCGTATGCATCTTGGCAATTGAAACTGCATGAAAAGAATTACCCTACGCATGATTTAGAATTAACTGTTGTGGTATTTGCATTAAAGATATAGCGGCATTATCTTTATGGAGCAACATGTGAAGTCTACATCGACCACAAGAGCCTCAAGTATTTCTTTACTCAAAAGGAGCTTAATATACAACAAAGACAGTGGTTAGAACTCATCAAGGATTATGACTTGCAGATTCATTATCATCCCGGTAAAGCCAACACGATAGCGGATGCTCTTAGTAGAAAGTCAACAGGAAACTTAGCATGTTTGTTTACGGAGCAGAATGAACTATTACTTGACTTAGAAAGAATAGAAGTGGAAATTGTGCTACATAAATGGGATGAAATGTTGGCCGCAATGACCGCATAACCGGTTATTATTGAGGAAATTGAACAAAGGAAATTAGAGGATGAATTTCTCAAAAAATAATATGATGAGATGGAATTAAAACCGAGACCGGGATTCTCTTTGGAAGCTCAAGTGTTGAAGTTCAAGGGAAGATTGTGTGTTCCAAACGTCTCCAAAGTTAAAGGAAAAGTTTTGGTGGCCTAATATGAAAAGAGAAATTGCGGAATTCATTTCAAGGTGCCTTCAATGTCAACAAATGAAAGCGGAGCACCATAGACCGGCGGGGTTACTTCAACCTCTCCCTATTCGAGAATGGAAGTTGGAGCATATAACTATGGATTTTATTGTGGGCTTACCTTGAACGCCCCGAGGTATGCATTCTATATGGATTGTTGTGGATAGATTGACTAAATCTGCTTACTTTTTGCCTGTGAAGATTGTTTATAATACTGATCGACTTGCTACTGTGTACATTGCTGAGATTATTCGATTGCACGGTGTTCCGGTTTCGATTGTGTTGGACAGAGATTCTAAGTTTGTGTTAAGGTTTTGGCAAAGCTTACAAAAAGCACTGGGGACGGAGTTGAGGTTTAGTATCGCATTTCATCCATAAACCGATGGACAATCTGAAAGAACTATACAGATGTTGGAGGACATGCTCCGAATGTGTGTTTTGGATTTTTATGAAAGTTGGGAAACTCATTTACCTTTGGCTAAATTTGCTTATAACAATAGTTTCCACTCCAGTATTGAAATGGCACCATATGAAGCTTTGTAGGTGTCACGCCCTCAAAATAATATATATAAACCCAACAATCTTGACATGCATAGACATAAGAGATTAAAACATATTTCCATTTATCAGAGTATTCATTACAAAAGTATTACATGTTGACATCAAAAGTAAATGCCCTACGGGCTTACAACTTTCCAAGTCAACACTTGGATATAACAAAAGAAGAGTTCTAACTCTTTATACAAAATAAGCCCTTGGCTTGATTTACATGTAATACAAAAAGATAACAACAAAAGAGTCTTTCAGCCTCTAGGCCTCCCAAACTACGTCCTTGGAGGTGGTATATCACCTGAACCTAAAAATGATGTCTCATATAGGGTGAGCTAATGCCCAGTAGAGATATACTAAACCAAATATGAGAAATAACTAAAACATTAGCATTTGATAAATGGTTAACACTTGTAAACCAACTTACAACACTTTCCAGTTCAACGACAAATACAACCGTTTTTCATTCCACTTTCCTTTACTTATCCAATTCAGATTCATAAACATGGCTCATTATCTAGCCCAACAATCTCATGAGACTACAACTCATATTAAAAACACTTCCGTTATCCACAATTCAAATGAAACTACATCTCATATTAAACACTTCCATACTTCAATTATCGACGTCATGCAAACATAATTAAGATTTCGAGACTTTCACCCTAGACACTCCGGCCAACTTAGTTATCAATGGAGTCCATCCCCTATCTCCTCACAAATGGGTTTAAGAGTACATCCCCTATCTCCTCTCAAACCATGGAGTACATCTCCTATCTCCTCCCACACAATATACATATACAATGTATTTAAACACTTATCATATACAATGATCAATCAATACATATATTCGATGTATTATTCCAACCGTCATATTCAATGACATATTTTAGGTGATTAGTTTCAGTTTTCCCTAATCAACATACAGTGTCTACAACAATCAAGACTATCTTCCACCGATAGCCCAAAGCAGTTATTTCTAAACAAATAATATATTTATCAAACAGATAAAATATCAACATTCTCATAGGTGAGTGATTTATTTATCCAACTACACCATTCAATCCCATAAATTCCCAATTTCATGATTTCCAACTCAATTTCATATTTCTCCAAATTAATTATTCGACACATTTAGGGCATTTTCCCCCTTTTTCAAATATCAACCCTAAGGTTCAATTTCATCAATTTAACAACAATAATTCCATTTTCCAAGGTCTCACATACACATAGAGTTTAACAATTGAAAACCCCATTTCTATAACTTCAAAACAAACCCCAACTTTCCCAAAATTACCATAATCCACCTCTAATCAAAATGACTAAAAATTTATGTCAAAACCCATAAAAATGAGTAGGGTATCCCTACCTCAAAAGAAGAGACTCAAAGGAGATGAAGGTGAAAACCCAAGATGCTCCAAACCCAATGATTTTCGGATCAAAACGAAGGCCACGCCAAGCCCCATACTTTTTACAAAGGAACTAGGGTAGGAGACCACTAGAACTAGATGGATTTGTAGAGAGAAGGTATGTAGAGAGAGAGAGAGAGCAGCTGTTCTAGGGTTTGAGTAAAAGAGATGAAGAAAAAGTGAAGAAGAAGCTGCTGCTGCGAACTGATATATTCGAGCCTCGCTCGAGCGAAGGAGTGGTCGCTCGAGCGACCAGACACAAAGAAACCTCGCTCGAGCGTATAAAGTCTCGCTCGAGCCAACAAAACGAAGCTTCAAGTCTGCAACCCAGAAGCACGCTTGAGCAAACAAAAGCTCGCTCGAGCGAAGAAACTCAAAACATACAGCTTGCTCGCTCGAGCGAAGGAAAGCTCGCTCGAGCCAAGAAACACATCATTCAGGTCCAAACTAGATACAGACGCACGCTCGAGCGAAGAATCTCTAGCTCGAACGAAGAGACACACCAGACCAAGCTCGCTCAAGCGAAGAAAAGCTAGCTTGAGCCAAAGTTGCATCTGAAAAGAAAACCTGAAGACCCACTAAACTCGCTCGAGCGTACAAACCCTCGCTCGAGCGAATAAGCAAAACACAAGGCTCGCTTGAGCGACAAAGTCCTAGCTCGAACGAAGAGACCAAAAACTGGACAGTAACCATTTGCTCCAAAACACACCCAACCTGTTACAAACCTGCCCAACACATCCTAAAACTCAAATACAAGGAATTAAAGGACGGAAATAGATATATACCGCAATACTCAACCACGAAACCCAAGTCCAGAATACTATGTATAAAAGGGGAAAACCCGAGATCGCTATAGTATGGGAGAAAATGTTGAACTCCGATTTGTTGGACTGAGGTTAGGGATAGGTCGTTGATTAGGCCTAAAATTATGCCAGTTACTACGGAAAAGATTCAAATCATCCAACAGAGATTGAAAACTGCTCAAAGTCGACAAAAGAGCTATGCGGATCAAAGAATGAGAGACTTGGAATTTGAAGTTGGGGATCATGTTTTTGTCAAAGTCACTCCAATGAAAGGGCACATAAGATTTAGGAAAAAAGAGAAATTATCACCCCGATACATAGGGCCGTTTCAGATTTTGGGAAGATCGGGTCCGGTTGCCTATCGGATTTTTTTTCCACCGAGTATGGAGCAAGTGCACAATGTGTTTCATGTATCAATGTTGTGAGGCTACCTTCGGGACCCTTCCCATGTTATTGACAATCATCAAATTGTGCTAGATGACGATATGGCTTATGAGGAGAAACCTCTTCGAATCCTTGATCGACAAGCCAAATAACTAAGGAACAAGACTATCCCAATGGTAAAAGTGAAATGGAGGGAACATCATGGAAACGAAGTCACTTGGGAACTGGAAGAAGAAATAAGGCAACGATATCCGAAATTGTTTTCAATTTAAGGTAAACAAGTTCGGAGGACCAAACTTTCTAAAGGGGAGGAGACTGTGATAACCCAACCTGTACTATACTTAATTATGCATGTGATTATGTGGTTGATATGAATTTACAAAGCGAATTATGTGAATTTGCAAAAATATCTGTTGAAAGTAGGAATATCTGTTGCAATTGAGACTTTGAGCTGAAATTGAAGGCCTTAGATGCACGATAAACAAAAATCGACTTCATATTTATGATTAGCATGATTTATAGAGCTTACGGCGAAATTTTGAAAAATTATGATTCGTAATGATTTAGTCATGTTTTATGAGTTGGGTTATATATGTGTGTTTAGCCTTATTGTTCTTCATTTGTTGCTTAAGAGCCCTAGAGCGAGAGTGGAAAAGAAAGCTAAGGATTTGAAGAAAATTAAAGGGCAAACCTTAGATTTGAGTTGAGGTATGTTAATTTACTTACAAACTTTGTCTCTAACTCATCTTTGTCAAGAAATCATGAAGAAATTAGGAATTTTGAGCTAGGGTTTGGAGTTATGTAGTGACTAGAGCTAAAGGCATAAAATTGGACCTTAATGTCTACACCATTGTTTGATTTGAGTTTATTTTTATGATTGATCCATGAAACAAACCCTGGATGGTTCATACAAATAAGATTTGTGAGAAAATCATTCATAAATATATGTATTTTAAACTTATGTATGTAAACCATGAAATTATTGTTGATGCAAGATTGATATGTTTAATGTGGAATTACACTTGTATCATGCTTAGATATCATGTTTTTGAGTTGTTTTTACATGGATTTGGGCTTGGGAATGAGAGGAAAATGTTTGCATGTTTGAGCCATTTTCAGACTGCCTAAGTGAGCCCAGACAGCTCGTGCGGCCTCGGGTTCCACACGAGCGCCCAAGATTTAAGCCTAAACCCACTTCTCACTGTGCGCTCGAGCGGCGGCCATTTCCGTATGTGTGGAGCCAGACCGCTTGAGCGGCTGGACCGGCCGCAAGTGCGGCCAAACAAGGAAAAAAAATTGTGTTATTTTGTCTCACTACCGCCGACCTTCAGAATGCGTTCCCAACCTTATTTAGCCCCTTTTGAGGAGTGAAATGATGAATAGAAACTCATTAAAGAAGGTTGTGAATAATGAAAGAAAAGAGTACAATTGAAGTGAATTACTTATCGAATATGTGTGTGACATGTTCGGTGTAGGTCGTGCGCTGGAGGAAACGCCACAAGATTGATCCCACTATGAGTAATAATACCATATTTATATGTTCGTTATTGTGTACCTCGAACCATGAACAGTGAATGGTGCCGACATTGTGATTTGTTTGAAATGAGAGACCTCATTAATATTATATGACATGCGCAACGTTGGGCCCGAGGCTGTTTTGAAATATGATTGGGCCCGAGGCCGTTTTGTTATATGTTGGGCCCGAAGTCGTTTTGAAGTATGATTAGGCCTAAAGCCATTTTGTTTATACAATTTTGAGTATTATGATAATCTTATGGCTATCTATTTACATTATTTTACTTTATTGTTAGTCATTGAGCTTCGCTCACCCAATTTTATGTATGCACATGTAGGTAATTCGCAGCATGAAGCACACCCCTAGAGTCAGCTTCAGGAGCCATTCTTTTTGAGACCCAATCGAGTCACACCTCCGAGATAGAGTTTCATCGTTAACTCACATCATACTTTGACTTTATTTTGTTTTTGCTATTGTGGTCTTGGGTTTGTAAACGTTATGCACAAATTTCTTTCGATACTTATATTCTTTTTGCATGGGCATGTAAATGATGTGAATGTGTTACATTTTGCTCATATTGGTATGGCTCAATGGACTCATTCTTTTGTTGTATACTTCCGTTTTTGGCCCCATTACTATAATTACTCTGTATGTTTGTTTGAGGTCGAAGGTAATCAAGTGATTACCGGTCGGTTATGACTCAAACTTTTAGGGGTGGGTTCAGGTCAAGACATAATGGTCAAACCAAAGAAAATGATAAGGCGGCAGAGATCACTACCCAAGCCAGTCTTGTCAGGGCAATTGACAGTAATCACACTTAGTTCTTTTTCTTATTTCTCAAGCACAAAAACCCCAACCCAATTTCTTGCTGATTTATTTTAAGGATTAAAGATTAAAAACCCTACATTTATTTTCTCACTGTAAGGTCATGAACAAGTATGCGGAGATGAAGTAGTAATCACCTTCGTAGGTTTTGCTAGGGTTTTTGGAAGAGAGGTCTTTTAGGGTGTGGCAATGTGGGGGGTGTGTATTTAATTGAATGGGAATGTTTTCACAAAGATAATCTTGATATAATTTCGGGCGATAAAAAGAAATTTTAAGGGTTTTAAAATTTATAAAAGAGGGTCCAAAGAAATGGAGGTCTAAAATAATTGATGGGGTACTAATATCAGCACTCAAAAATAAATAGGGGCGCTCAGCTCATAAATCTAAATTTGAATTTTATTTGGCTATAGATACAGGCTCTCAAATAGTTTGGCCATAAGGAAAAACTTAGGTAAAATGACCAAACTACCATATATATATATATATTCCTGTTATACACGTTTCCAAACTCAGCTCTCATTTCTCAAAACCTTTATCTCTTTTTATCTCATCTCTCTCTCCTTTCCTCTGCTCCCTTTTCGCCTTCTTCGCCTCTGCCATTGTCATCGGCGTCTTTATCGTCTTCAACGGTGGCGGCGGTGTTGATATTCTCATGTTGTCTCCTCCTCCACTGCCATGACCATTACTGCTGACACCACCACCCTTGTCTTTTCCTCTAGTCGTCATATTCTTTTCCAGTCTTCATTACTAACGTTTTCTTCCCTAGTCCACCTTATTCTCCGATCAAAACCCTAGATCACCGTCGTGAATGGCCACCAAACCCTAGATCTCATTCCCAACCTCCCGAAGCAGCAAGCCATCACAAATCTAGGCGCCGATCTCGGTTAGATCTATAATCGACTGTAGATTTGGTATCTCTTGGTAGAGTTTACCCAAAATGTTAGGTGCTGCTGCCTTGGACATGATTGAAAAGCCGCTTTTTGCTACTGATGATGATGATATCTATTGATATTATAGTAATTTTCTTTTCATCAATTTGAATTTGATTTTTGAGTTGTGGAATTGTTTTTCTATGCTTATGATCCATTTTGACAACAATTTGAAATTTTTATTTCTATTTTAAGGTTTATTTTTTTTGCTATTGATGATGATACTTCAAATACTCCAAGGAAAGGGCTGCTTCTAATGGAAACTAGAGGAAAATTTGTCGAATTTGACACACTAGTGGACCCAGAAATACAACCTTTATTAATAACACTCTAGTACACAAAACACTTGTACACAATCACACACTAATACACTTCACTTATCCACTCACACATACATTCAAGCACTCACACTTTGTGTCTTCCTCACATAAGACCTTGAGACACCTCACATTAGATAGTGTTTGACCACTCACTTTGGACTCACTCTTCTTTCACTCAATTGTTCAATTGTCCAATTGCTTAGTACATGCACTCATCTCATATTTATACAAGTTAAAGAACTTTCTAGAATATATTCATACTTTCCCTACACTCTAGAACAATCTAAATTACTCCAGTACATATTAGAGCTTTTTATTCTTCTCTAAAATATTCTACAACCTTCCGGAACTTTTTAGATTTCTCTAGTTTTCTCCAAATTTTTTTTATGTTCCAGAACCTTCTAGGATATTCTAGAATCTTCCGGATTTCTCTAGGTCTTTCCAAAATCTTCTAGATATTTCTGGAGTATTCTAGATTCATGTGGAAACTTCTAGAATATTCTAGAGAGAAGATTCTAGAGAGTGAGGAGAGTTAGTGATGACTCTCAACACTCCCCCTCCTCCCCCAAACACTAATTCTCTTTTTTGGGTTATTTAACCATGCCACGTTGTTTCAGAAACTCTTTGTGAGTATATCTATACCCTAGTCCTCTACCACGATAAACTTTGTCTCTATCTCTTTCAATATTGACTTCTCTCTTTTGAAATGATTTATTCTTCCATAGAACACCACGTCCTTGGCCAACTATAGGATTCTCATCCTCTAATTTAGATAGCGAATGCCACATTTGAATATATGTTGATGCATTAATATCTTCTTTTGTTGTCTTCCTCCAATTGTTAAATTTTGTTGTTTCCTGAAATGTTATTAGTTCCTTTATATCATCCATCTTAGCAAAGGTTGCATCCTTGGGTTAGGTTGGCATTGCCTTGCAAATATTGGATATTGTAACTTTATCACTTCTTCAACTACTTCTTTTTCTGCTTGCTTTCCCAACTTCTCTAGTAGGTGAGCTTCTGGATCTTTAAATGTTGAAAACTGAGACTCAATTGCAAGAATCGACTTATCTTTGATAGAGTGTGCATCCACTTCCTTTGTAACTGCATTGCACTGCTCATGTACGCCTTCATTGAAGTCTATCTCCTATTTTGAATCTGCTTCAGTGACCACAAACATTGTAGGAGATGCTTTAAAATCTCATTCTTATTCAAATTCTGGCTCTTTTTCTAAGTAACCTGGTTCCACGGTCTTGAACATTGCACATGAAGCTTAGAAATCCTATTCTTCTTCACTCTCATCTTGGTAACCATTAGATGTTACCATATTACCTTCATTGGTCTTCTTCTTGACTGACAATCTTTTGCATAGTGGCCAATCTTGCCACATTTGAAGCACTTTATGCTGCGTCGTCCAAATCTAGTAACTCTTCGATCATTTTCATCGTGTCAAACTCCCCCTCGTTGATAACTTTGATCATTTTGTGATTGTTCATCTTCTTATTTCTTTGATTTTCCATATTCTTGCCACTTTAGTCCATCTCTTTTCTTGCTACTGAATAACGCCTCTTCTTTGCTTTCATTCTTCAGTGTGACTCTAGCTATTTGTTTTGCTAGAGTTTCTTGATTTGCCAATAGACTTTCGAGCTCAACCAGTGATGGTTGAGTGGACCATCCTCTAACAGCGGCCATAAGCCCACTATACTCGGGTTTTAAACCTCGAGTAATAATGCGCCTCATTCTTGACTCGCTAATTTTCCACTTGGGATCAAGTTGTGAAATTTCATTGCAAATACCTTAAGAAAATATTAGCTAATAGTTATTGATCCTTGTGTCACCGTTGCAAGCTCGTTCTCTAGATATTGAAGTCGTGCATCATTTATCTTCGAAAATAATGTCGTAAATGTGTTCCACACTGCTTTTGGAGTAGTAGCCTCCCGAACATACTCCAATAACTCTTTCTGAACAGCTGTCCTTAACACAAACATCACTTTTCTAGCCTTCATCCGCCACTTTCGCAAGGCCTTTGCATTTTCTTCTCCAGGTGATGTAGTTTTCTTGCCATCAACAATCTCCCACAGATCCTGTCCGTAAAGATATGCCTCGATGCATATTCGCCAATAATCATAATTATAATAATTTAATTTCTCCATACCACCAATGAAGTTTCCGAAATCAACCATAACAACTGTGTTCGTTGACTTCAACAATCTCTTGTATCAATCTCAATTGCTCTTCGTGTCGGTTCCCGAACGACCAAGCACTGATACTATAGCGACCCGAATTTTTTTGTAAGCCTTTATTATTTATTATTACTTGATTTTATTTTTGGCTTTATTAATTGCGTAGTCATATAAGAATTTAATGTGGTATATAATTAATGTAATGTGTTAGTTAATTATAATTAATTTGAATATTTATTATATATATTTATATATATATATATAAAGAAAATTATTAATATAGATTTTATATAAGATATTTATATTTATATATGTTATATTTGTGATTTATTTGTATAATATAATTGTAGACGTGCCCCGAGAACTCCTCGGGCTCTGCGCTGTGAGGGCACGAATTCTGTTTTGTTCTCTAGCTACTACAGTTCGGACTCGATGTCACGGTTTTGAATCTAATCTCACAATGTGCGATGTGAGACTGATAAATCACCAAAGAGTCCAAATCCGGCAAATCGTTTTGGAAAATTGATTTTTATAAAGAAGTGCCAAACATGGACTGCTTTACCAGATATAGAGTCGCTACCTAAATATTTTATTTTGGAGGAATTTAGGAAACCCTGACTCGTGCCTAAGGCCACATGTCCGTCATCACCAAAGTTGCCTCGGCTCGGGAACTTGGGTATGAGAGGGGAAGGTCATGCAATGAGCACCCCCGCTCGCCCGATCAAAGATCGGCCTTTACTAAGCATGATATGTTGTTTTTGAAAACACATGTATTCTTATTCCGGTTATTAACCTAGAATTACTATGTGATGCGCACAACATACAAGTATAGACTAGATCGCCTAAGTTGGAACAAAACATTGCATGTTTGTTTGTTTTGAAAACGGTTTTGAAGTTTGCTACTCGCAAGTAGGCTAAATCGCGGATTTCAATGAATTGTTCCAATTCAAGTAATCCAACCTTCACCCACAGGCATTTAGGCAGTTATAACATTTAAGCAGTTAGCCTCATGGCAAGCATGCTTTCATGGCAATCAATAACACACATGCAGTATGCTAAAGCGTAAACATTCACAGTGTACTCTGAGCTAAAACAAAGAACTAGTTAGAAATCATGCATGATCCTAGTTCATGTTAAGATGGCTAATGCAACATATGCGAGAATTCAAATAAAATAGGCTCGGCTATTCTAATCATGTCATGTGAATGCAACTTGATAACATGCTGTTGAACACGTATTCAAGTAAATGTATTGAAAATACAATGCAGTTAGTATGATGCGCCGAGCCCGGTGCATGCAATACAGATGAATGATACACGCATGCAAGCATAAGGTATGCTAATCAAAATATGCCCTAAAACTAACCATTGTAAGCGGTTAAGTAAAAGGGAGAAAGAAGTGGGGGTTGGAAGACATGCATCACACACACGTACGCTTATTACAACAATTGGCCCTCTCGACGGAGGGTCCGAATAAGAAGCTAACTAGCTAATCTAAGCTAATTAAACTAATTATTATATCTCAACACTAATTAACTAACAAGCTAATTAATTAAGCTATTACAACACAAATTGAATAGTTAAACGAATTAACTAATTAAGTACAAACCAAAGCATAAACCAGCTAAGCAAATTAACTAAGGAAAGCAATAAAACAGGAGCCTCAGAGAGAGAAGAATGCACGCATGCCGGGTCGCCTCGTTCGGAAATCCGTCGCGATGCCCCAATTTGCCTCTGTTTGCAATTGTCCTCAGAACCTTGCACCAAGCTCCAGAAAGATTCTAACACACCTTGAGGACCTATGGGAGGGTGGCCGACCACCTAGGGGGATTGCCAGCCACTGGCCGACCACCTATCATTGTTGCAGACCAAAAAAAGTGGTCGGCCAGCTAGTTTTTCTGGCTGGCCGACCAGTTGTTGCTGCCAGACTCCAGTTTGCTGCAACAGAGAGCAAGAAAGGGCATGGCAATGTATTTGCAAGATATGTATGCACAACCACCCTCCCTATCATTTCGTAAGCTCAAGGGAGTGCGGTTCTCGACCCTCGGGCCACTAATCGCGCATCTCGATGCATGATGGCCGAGAAGCCAAATTGCACAATTCAATGTAAAATGAATGCACAAATAAACACATAAGGCCTAGAACTTTATCATGTATGATCAAGAGCGTCGGCGACCGAGAATTGAGGCACGCTCATCACTTCAAGTATGAAACGTCCCTCGTTCCTCGTGTTTGGACTAACACTTATTCCAAACAAAATGCAACAAAAAGCATGCAAACATGCAATGTAACTACATGCAATGCAACATGGCATACTCAATGCAATGAATAACATGGCATACTCAATGCAATGTGGTTATGGCATACACAATACGAACAAGAACATAGCATACACAATGCGATGAACAACATGGCATACACAATGCAATGAACAACATAGGTGTGCACAATGCAAAGAACATGATCAACTTAACAAAGCTAATGACATGCAAATAATGCTAATGCATGCACACTCAATGCAAGGCAACAAAAGCATGCAACAACATGACAATGTAAGCATGCAAATAACATGAAAGCAAACATGCTCAATGGACTTAAACCAAAATGGACAGACCTCAGTCATGCCCAAATCAGTGGCCATAACACCAAAACAAAGGCATGAAATGCAAAACAAAGCATGCACATGAATTGGCCCATCAACTAGGCCTAAGAGCACAACTCTCAAGAGTGCTCAAGAAGTGATAAACATGGAAATGTGACAACACTAAGTGCACTGAAATAAAGTAAGAAATGATGCCAAATCACTCAAACAATACAAGCATGGCATGCTATAGTCCTTAAGGCATAAGGCTAGCAAAAAGCAACACATAAGAGGCATGCAAAACATGGCACAAGTGCATGAACCAACCATGGACAGAGCTTAATTAGGTCTAAACAAAGACCAAAACATGTTGAGATGAAGGCCCAAGGACCTAGGCAAGATGGCATATATGCTAGGCCACAAACTAGGCAACACTGCATAACACTCAAAGGCAATCAAAGAGTGAATGAAGTGGGAACATGACAATGCTACATGCTCTGAAATGACATGGTAAATGATGCCAAATCAAGTATACAACACAAATGAAGCATGCTATGGTACCCAAAGCTTGAAGCTAGCATAGACATTTGTACTACAACTATGCAAAACATGAAGCATATGGCAAGGGCAATCCAAAACAGTCCTAGAACATGTCAAAATGAGTCTAAAACATGTATGGAAGGAAGCCAAAATAAGCTAGCATGAAGGGCATGAGGCATGGAATATGCAAGGCAAATAAGGTAGATTACACTACACCTACCAAGACCAAGCATGGGATGGCTTCGCCAACAAAAATCAGAGTTATATCATGGCAAAATAACCCCAAAAACACATTGAAATGATAGCTTGCAAGCTTAGGCATGAAGGCATACACAATGGCTCATGTTAAGACATAAAGGGCAAACCCTCCAACGCATTAAATAAGTGACAAATGTGAATGCATGAACATGAAACATGAACTGAAATCACATAATAAATGATGCCAAATCATTCAAACAGGCCAAGCAATGCATGCTAGTGGACTTGATACACAAAGCTAACAAGCTAAAATGCACTATAGTTATACAAAGCATGGCCTTCATGACCAAAACAACACAAGTCAAAGCTTAATCATGCTAAAACATGGACAAAAGCTTCTTGAAGTTAAGCCAAAAGCATGCTAGAATGACATGTTAAAGCATGGTACACATTAGGCTAGTTCATGGAATTGCACTACAAGTGCATGGAGCATGCAAGGACCAACCAAACCAAACCTTAACAGAGGTATGACATGGCAAAACATCACCAAAAACATGTTGAAATGGAGTCAACATAAGCTAGAAAGACATGCTACTTCATGAAGCATACAAGACTAGTTTATGAAATTTACACTACAAGTGTATAAGGCATGCAAGAGCCAACTAAACCAACCCAAAACAGATCTAAGGCATGTTAAAACAACACCAAAAACCTACTGGGATGGCCTCAAAACAAGCTAGAAAGACATGCTCAAACATGAGGCACACAAAGCTAGTTTGTAAGATTTACACTACAAGTGTATAAGGCATGCATGGAATGACCAAACCAAGTCAAAACAGATCTGAGGCATGCTAAAATAACCCCAAATACATGCTAAGAACAAGCCAACACAAGCTTAACAAACATGCTCAAATATGAGGCAAATATGACAAGTATTCAAAATACAAGGAGAGGGGATGACCTTCTCCTATTTGGGACCTCAAAACCACCTTCCTACCAATGAAAATGGATTTCAGTGGCAGAAAGGTCATGCAAAGGCTAAAACAAGAGCCAAAAGGGATGGCTCAAAACAAGGCCTAAGAGGGGGTAGACCACCCCCAACAAAAAAGTGACCTTAAACAAACATTTTAAGGACTAAAAAACAAAACTTTTTTCAGTAGGAAGTTAAGTCTAAAACACCATGCAAATAGGTCTAAAATCTTAAGCCAAAACAAGGGTTTAAAGGCTAGAAACTCACCCTTGATGAGCACCTTCAAAGCTGCAACTCCAGCACACTTTTTGAACCAAAACCAGTCCAAAAACTTCAAAAACAACTTCAAGAAGCCTCAGCAACAATAGTAAAGTGTTTGAGTGTGTGTTTGTGTGTTAAAGTGTGGTAAAATGACACTTTTGAAGCACAAAATGAAGAATAAGAGCAAGATAGATACAAGTATGTATGTATAACTCTCAAGCCTCAAGAACTGAACCTGGAGGAGGGAGGAGGAGGTTCTCTTTTATAGAAAACCAATCCTCAAGCTTGTTGGACAAGCTTAGGGTTCAAGGCCATCCCTCCATACACGTGTATGGAGGATGGCTTTAGTGCCTTCTAGCTGTGCCAGCTAGATGAAAATATCTCCAAAAGGGTGAGAAAAAGCAGTCGACCACTTGAAGTGGTCGGCCAGCTACTTGAAGTGGTCGGCCAACCACCACAAGTGGTCTCCCAGGAAAACAATTAGTCGGCCATGATGGGAGAGAGTCTAGAGCATGAAAATAATGCAATGGTGTGGTGGCCGACCAGAAAAAGTGGCCCAAAGGCCAAGAAAACCAGTTGGCTGACCAGAAAACTGGCTGGCGGGGAGGAAAGTGGTCTCCAAGGGAAAGAACTGGTCTCCCACCCTTGTACCACCTTTCAAACAAGGAAAACAAGGTTTGTACCAAAAACAAACCAAAATGGATGCAAGACGAAAGTTCGGGAGGCAAGGCACGCGGCCAGAAGCCTCGAAAACTAGTCTACGGGCATCAAAAGTGGTTTACGACCACAAAAGTGGTCTCCCGGAGCACAGTGTCCCTCTAGGAAGAGGCAACAAGGTGTGGTTCAAAAACCACGCCAAACGGAGAACGTTAAGCAGTCCCAAGACAAGGCGCGCGACCGAAGACTCCGAAAATCGGAAACTGGTCTCCAAACACGAAAAGTGGTCTACGACCACGAAAAGTGATCTACGACCACAAAGAGGTGGTCTACAAGACCTCTCCCTCCCTCCAGAGAAGAGAAACAAGGCTTGGTCCGCAAACCGAGCCAAAGCACAAAGAGTTCAGAGGCCCGGAGGCAAGACATTCGGCCGAAACTCCGGAAACTCAAAACGACACAACATGCACTATCACCGAGCGCTCAATCGATGACGTCTAAGTCTTAAGGTCGGTCAAAAATGGGGTGTCTACAATAATATAATAGGAAATTAGGTTATTATATATTTAGACTTAGGTTTATAATATAGTATAATATAAGAAGTCAATTAGGTTTAGAAGTTAAGAAGAAAGAAAACAAAAGAGAGAGAGAGAGAGAGAGAGAGAGAAGAGAGAGAGAGAAATCAAAGAACCAAAAAAAAAAAAAGAGTTCTGTGTGTGTGGCGTGTGTGAGAGAGAGAGAGAGAGTAATTAAAGAACAAAAAAGTGAGTGCAGTGTGTGTGGCATAAAATAGAGAGAGACCGGCGGGAGAGAGAAAAGGAAAAGAGAAAAAAAGATTAGAGTTTTGTTTTGGTAGCTCCATTAGTTTTTCAAATAATTCTTTGATCTTCAAAAAATTATTGTGAGTACAAAACCCACTTCCCTTGATTTATGTTTAATTCGTTAGTTTTATTTATTTATTTGTATTTATTTGATGTTGATTTGATTTTGTATTTGTATGTAGATGATTGATTGATTTAAATTATTTTGTTTAGTTGTGTATGTAAGGTTTAGGATTTTTAGTTGATTGATTGATTTTAATTATTTTAATTAGTTGTATATGCCAGGTTTAGGGTTGTTATATGAATTTATTTTATGGTTGTAATCACACTCATGGTTATATGAAATTAAAATTAATTAGGAACCCATAGATAAATTCTTTATACTCCGCCATGACTCCATGGATTGTTGTTTTATTTGAGTGTTGGTGAGAAAGAATGTCTAAAAAAAAAAAAGTGAGGATTATGAGATTTATTTGAATACCTTAGGCTTGGCATTGTTATATTTGTTCTCATGAGTGAGATGTTTTGTATATGTATATTGTTGCCTCGTTCTCAAGAGTAGACGAGTGTTTTGATTTACACGTGTACGTATATGCTAACCATCCGGTGAGTGTGGGTCAAACTCGGGACAATATCCCCGTGAAAGTTTGGCTTCGGAGCTGTGTTAGGTATACAGGAGGCACATGGGATATATGTGGAGGCCGGAAGTGGAGGCCGAAGTGGTGGAGTTAAGGTACAAAGTATTTAATTATGAGTTTATTGTTATAGTGTGAATTGGATTGATTTGTACATCTTGAAAAATGGTAAACGACCTCAATAAATTATAAAATTTGAGCAAATGCATGTATATGTGATTCTAGACAACTTTTGTGTTTTAACTTTTTATTGAAAAGATCGATAAGAACTTATAATCGGATGCTCTTAGATATTGTAGTTTTGATTTATTTTAGCAATGCAGATTTTAGAGACTGTTTTAACCTACGAAACGAGCTCATTTTTATTGGTTTCGCCTATTATGAAGTAAAATATTATTCTGAACACTTTTCGTGTTTTAAACTTTTTCAAAAAAATTCATCTTACGGTAGTTTCTTTTCATTTTCAGTTCTAAATTTTTCGATCGAATTTCGGTTAGGATTTTCTATTAAGTTTTTCTCTCAACCTGTTCAGTTTCTACTAAATTCGTTCGCGCTATTTTTAAGAAAATTTGATTCTGTACAACTTTTGTTCTTTGAGTTTTGGTCAATTCGAATTATTTAAGTATAAAACGGTACATTTTTATACTTTTTCAGCAAGTTACTTATGATTAAATTATACTAACTTTATTTTTTTTGTAGAATGGTGGGTCTTACTAACTTTTTTATGCAGGGCTGACCCACCATATTTTTACTTCTATTTTGTTTATTTTATAATCAATTTATATTTCGTTGTGTACGGGAAAGAAACTAAATACCACCGTATCTCGGGAAACTACCCATTCGTCTCGGTACGGTTGGAACTACTTGTCTTGTCCTGTAACAAGAATTAAATGTATTTTTGTTTGTGTCTGGTGGACACGTGGTTGTTAAATCTTGTATTCATACCATTATACTGTTAGGGAAAATAATTCTCCACAAGTAAATCAATCAATGGGAATAAAAACTAATGCGGAAAAATTAAATCAAAAACAACACATGAATTTTTACGTGGTTCCCTCAATGTGAGGTACGTCCACGGGATCGAAATCCGATTCCACTATCAACCAAATAGTTTCCAAACGATTACAAACGAGACACGAATGGTCTCACAAAACCACCCTTAGGTGAATTCCAAATAATCACAAATAAATAAGAGGAAAGACCTCACCAAATAGATGAACCAAAATCTTCCGAAACAAATTTGTAGAAGACCCAAAATAATAGACCCAAATCAAATCTATTGAACCAGCCGAATTCGAACCAACCACGAACAGAGTATTTTTTCGAAGCTTGAACAAAACAATCCACCAAACTTAAATGCCACCAAATTGATTGATCAGCCCAAAACATTGACCAATAGTCAACAATTTGAATTTGCCCAGCAAAGTTACCAAAAACAAATCAATGTTGATAGCCGTCCCTCTGTCTCTTCGGCAGAACAAATAACAATATCAATATATGTATTGTGAATCTAGGGTTTTTTTTTTTATCAAAACCTTAGTTGTTTCCAAATTGAATTGGGTCTCCACAAAATTAGATATAATATATTAAAATATATTATACCTAAACCAAACCAAATTAAAATTCTTTTTCCAAAACCAATTGGGTCCCACACTCCAATAAGGAGGTATACCCAACAATTCTCCCTCTACCGACTTAGGTGGAGACATCAACCATACCCGCCAAAGTTCGACATTTCAAATGTTTGTCCCTCGACAAAGTCTTAGTCAACATATCCGAAATATTATCATCCGTGTGAACCTTTTCGAGTTGCAACAATTTCGAATCTAACACATCATGAATCCAATGGTATCTCACATCAATGTGTTTCGATCTCGAATGAAAAGTAGAATTTTTACTCAAGTGAATAGCACTTTGACTATCACAATAAAGCACATACTTTTCTTGCTTCAAACCCAACTCTTGCAAAAATTTCTTCAACCATAACTCTTCTTTGCAAGCTTCCGTAATGGCAATAAATTCAGCTTCGATTGTTGAGAGAGCAACACATTTTTGTAATTTAGATTGCCATGCCATAGCTCCCCCTGCAAAAGTCATCAAATACCCCGAAGTAGATTTCTAGAATCATCATCACCGGCCATGTCAGAATCCGTGAACCCATCAAGCATCGGCTTACCATCCCAAAACACAAACACACCTTCGAAGTCCCTCGAAGATACTTAGAATCCATTTTACCGCTGCCCAATGTTCTTTACCCGGATTAGAGAGAAAACGACTCACCACACCAACAGCGTGAGCAACATCCGGCCTTGTACAAACCATGGCGTACATCAAAGAACCAACTGCTGAAGCATAAGGAACTTTCAGCATCTCTTCCTTGTCTTTCTCACTTGTAGGACATTGATTCTAACTAAGCTTGAAGTGACCCAAGTGGACAACCAACTGGCTTTGCTTGTTCATGTTGAATGTCTCAAGAACTTTCTCAATATAGCTTTCTTGAGACAACCAAATCTGCCCCTCTTTGCGATCACGAACAATTTTCATACCAAGTATTTGCTTTGCTGGCCCCAAATCTTTCATAGCAAAAGACTTGCTCAACTCCAATTTTAACCTGTTAATCATAGTGTAATCTTGACCCACAATTAACATGTCATCAACATAAAGCAAAAGAATAATAAATTTGCCATCCGGGAAATTTTTCACAAACACACAATGGTCCGAAGTGGTTTTAGAAAAACCATTATTCATCATGAAAGAGTCAAATTTTTTGTACCATTGCCATGGGGCTTGCTTGAGACCATATAAACTTTTCTTCAATTTGCAAACAAATTTCTCTTTCCCTTTTTCCACAAAACCTTCCGGTTACTCCATGTAAATTTCTTCTTCAAGATCACCATGAAGAAATGCGGTCTTCACATCAAGTTGCTCAACTTCAAGGTTCATACTTGCAGCCATGCCAAGTACAACCCGAATAGAAGACATCTTTACAACAGGTGAGAAAATCTCGTCAAAGTCAATACCTTTCTTTTACCCAAAGCCTTTCACAACAAGACGTGCCTTGTACCTCAGATTCTTGCCATCATTTTTCAATTTGAAAACCCACTTATTTTTCAGAATTTTCCTCCCTTTAGGCAACTTCACTAAATCATAAGTTTGGTTTTCAAGCAAGGAATTCATCTCCTCGTCCATGGCCTTTTTCCAATCACCTTTCTTTGCATGCTCAATTGCTTCTTGGTAGCTCTCAGGCTCCCCTTGATCGGAAATCAACATAAATTCATTGGGAGGATACTTTCTTGAAGGTTGTTGGTCCCTTGTAGATTTCCTCAACTCAAGTTGTGGTGGCGGTTCTTGAGTTGGATGCTCTTCCTCAATTTCTGGCTCAACTTCATTAGGATTAGCATCATCCTCCACATCTTCAATAGGTGGCTACACATCTCCCCCATTTTCATCATCAACTGAAGATGAAGGAGATGGATCCATGTCAATGAGATCACTAGTTTTTGGCTCCGGTTGATCACCTTTGCCAAAGTCTTCAATTGTTTGGTCTTCAAGAAACACAACATCACGGCTTCAAATGATTTTCTTGTCGACCGGATCCCACAATCTATGCCCGAATTCATCACGCCCATAGCCAAGAAAAATACATTGTCTTGACTTGCTATCAAGCTTGGACCTCTCATCTTTTGGAATGTGAACAAAAGCTCGGCAACCAAACACTCTCAAGTGCTCATAAGACACATCTTTACCAGTCCAAACTCTTTCTGGAACATCACCATTCAAAGAATAGCAATGAGACAAATTGATCATGTCAACCGCTGTACTCATTGCCTCACCCCAAAAGGATCTTGGCAATTTAGCTTGTGAGAGCAAACACCTTGTTCTTTCCACAATGGTGCGGTTCATCCTCTCGGCAACGCCATTTTGTTGAGGAGTCTTCTTAACTGTCTTTTGGTGCCGAATACCTTGGCTGCAACAATACTCATCAAATGGCCCAATGTATTCACCACCATTATCTGTTCGGATGCATTTCAATTTCTGCCCTGTTTCTCTTTCAACCATGGCCTGAAAATGCTTAAATACTTCTAGAACTTCATCTTTAGTTTTTAGTAAAAAAGCCCAAACTTTCCTTGAATAATCATCAATGAAAGTAACAAAATAAAGTGCACCACTATGTGTTCTAACTTTCAAAGGATCACAAACATCCGAATGAATCAACTCCAAAACATTTTCTTTTCTAGAAGCAATATTTTTATGAAAAGAAACTCTATGTTGTTTACCCGCCAAACAATGAACACAAGTTTTGAGATGTGTACCTTTCAAACCAGGTAGAAGCTCTTTCTTGAACAAAACTTGCAGCCCCTTTTCACTCATGTGCCCAAGTCGCCTGTGCCATAATTCAGTAGAAGTATCATCTTCAAGTGCATTGACAACACCTTTACAAATTTTTCCTTGCATCGAATAAAGTGTATGAGTCTTCTTGCACTTAGCCACCACTAAAGAACCCTTTGTGAGCTTCCATATTCCATCACCAAATTTGTTGTTAAAGCCTTTATCATCTAGCTTCCCAGTAGAGGTCAAATTGAGGCGAATGTCGGGAACATGACTCACATCTTTAAGCAACAACTTGCAGCCCAAATTTGTTTCCAAGCAACATCACCCATACCAATAACTTGGACAAACCTTCATTACCCATTCGAACAAAACCATAATCTCCTTCGGTGTAGGTAGTGAAGAAATCAACTCGAGAAGTCACATGAAAAGAAGCACCGGAATCAATCACCCAATTGCTCTCTTGGCCCACAAAATTGATACAATCATCTTCACAAACGACCATGAGATCACCGGTAGTGACTGCTGTTGTGTCTTCTTGCTTCTTATCCACACTTTTGTCACGCATTTTCTCCTTATTCTTGAGCTTTCGGCATTCCCGCTTCATGTGCCCTTTCTCATGGCAATAATAGCACTCAATGTCTTTCTTTGAAAAAGAACCATATTTTGATTTGTCACGGCTTTGATCACGACCATAAGGAGTTTCACTCCTCCCTCTTGTTTGCTTCGGCCTCTCACAACAAATACTTTTGAATGAGAGGAACCCGCTGATTTTCTTCTAGTTTCTTCATTCAACAGGCTACTTGTGACTTGGTCCATTGTGACAACTCCATTGGGCGCCGAATTACTAATGGTCACAACCAAAGTCTCCCAACTTTCGGGCAAAGAACTAAGTAGCATCAAAGCCTGTAACTCATCATCAAAAACAATTTTCATAGAAGCAAGTTAGTTAACAATACTCTTTATTTCATTCAGATGTTCCGGAATAGGGCTACCCTCTTTATATTTTAAATTAACCAACTTACGAAACAGAAAGGCTTTATTTATGGCTGATTTTCTATCATAAAGACTCTAATTTTTTCCATAAATCATGTGCCGAAGTTTTAGTAGCAACATGATGAAACACACTGTCATCAATCCATTGACGGATAACACCAACGGCTTTTCGATTAAGCCTATTCCATTCATCATCTTTCATACCCTCGGGTTTGCCACTATCACCCTCAATGGGTCCATACAAATCTTTACAAACTAATAGGTCCTCCATTTTAGTTTTCCAAGTTACCCAATTGCTTCCATTGAAGCTAGACATACGACCCACATTCCCCTCCATTGATTTACACAAATAAATAAACCCAAATAAACTGTAAGCTCTGATACCAGTTGTTAGGGAAAATCTATAATTCCCCACAAGTAAATCAATCAATGGGAATAAAAACTAATGCGGAAAAATTAAATCAAAAACAACACATGAATTTTTACGTGGTTCCCTCAATGTGAGGTACGTCCACGGGATCGAAATCCGATTCCACTATCAACCAAATAGTTTCCAAACGATTACAAACGAGACACGAATGGTCTCACAAACCACCCTTAGGTGAATTCCAAATAATCACAAATAAATAAGAGGAAAGACCTCACCAAATAGATGAACCAAAATCTTCTGAAACAAATTTGTAGAAGACCCAAAATAATAGACCCAAATCAAATCTATTGAACCAGCCGAATTCGAACCAACCACGAACAGAGTATTTTTTTGAAGCTTGAACAAAACAATCCACCAAACTTAAATGCCACCAAATTGATTGATCAGCCCAAAACATTGACCAATAGTCAACAATTTGAATTTGCCCAGCAAAGTTACCAAAAACAAATCAATATTGATAGCTGTACGGGAAAGAAATAAACCTTCTCGTATAATCCTGTTGATCAAGTCTGCGCTCCTCCGTACGTCATCGCTTTACTCCCTGAAAACACAAACGTGAGCTAGCCGGCGGGTGTGTGCCGGAAACCTCTCCGATGCCTAAGTCAGCAAAATAGACAAGTAGACAAAGGCTCTGTGTATTCGGAAATCAAAGTTCAGTTACCTCTCCATAGGTGATGTTTGTGAGCTTTTATAGGTTCCGTGTGACACAATCCAAGTAGGACTCTTACTCCTCCATGCAGAGTCCTCTTAGGATTCACACTCCTGAAAGATAATGCTTATCCTTCAACACCCCCCTCACTGCTTAAACCAAGTGAGATGGTTCTACCATGGTCGGATTCTAATAGGACCGAGGTAATCATGGCTATGTTGAGCCGCAGAGTAGGCCGAACCATAATTAGTTCGGTTCTTCTTTGCACCATTCCTTACCTCGGTTTCTCATGTTCAAACCATGGCGTGTAGACCGGGCTACCGAATAGTAAGGTTCTGACCGGTCTAACCATAATACGCCATGACTGGGGTAACTTCGGGGCTCTGGGACCGGCCTAAGTAGTGTGGCGACCTTTCCGACCGAACTATCCGCAATGCTCCTCTAGACCGAGATAACAAGAAGGCCTTCTAGGACTGGACTAATTGTAGGCTTCCGAGACCGGACTAATATTTAAGGCCTTTTTACTCAGCCCTTCACATTGTGGCCCATAATGACCATTACCCAGCTCGGCCTAATTCACATAAATTACCCTCTCAATAGCCGTCCCTCTGTCTCTTCGGTAGAACAAATAACAATATCAATATATGTATTGTGAATCTAGGGTTTTTTTTTTTTTTTTTTTTTTATCAAAACCTTAGTTGTTTCCAAATTGAATTGGGTCTCCACAAAATTAGATATAATATATTAAAATATAATTATATCTAAACCAAACCAAATTAAAATTCTTTTTCCAAAACCAATTGGGTCTCGCACTCCAATAAGGAGGTATACCCAAATATACTTGTGTACTGACCCGTTTTGTCTCTTGGCAACTCGGGTACATTCTGTTTGAGCGCAGCTGAGCTTCCTTTGCAGGATTAGTTGAGGCTATGGTGGTGACAAGAAATAACTATGATCGTAGGACATGTCGTTTGGACTTCTTTTGTTTTCTTGAGCTTAGAGTTGATATTAGTTAATGTATTTATTATTTTTTTTTATGATCTTGGTATTTGATAATTTGGTATGGTTTGTAACTTTACATTATTTAAGTTATTTTGACTAGTTGTTGCTACCTTAATGTTGAGGTATTGATTAGTTATGAAATTATGGTGGATGGTTTGGTTGGCATTTTTTTTTTTTGTTTCACCCCTAGGATTTGGATGATGGAATATTAAATGGGATTTAGTCCTAATTTAATATTTAATTGTCTAAATTTTGGGACGTGACAGATACCAAATTGTTGAGTTTGACACACTGGTGGACCCAGAAATACAACATTTATTAATAACACTCTAGTACACCAAACACTTGTACACAATCACACACTAATACACTTCACTTATCCACTCACACATACATTCAAGCACTCACACTTTGTGTCTTCCTCACACAAGACCTTGAGACACCTCACACGAGATAGTGCTTGACAACTCACTTTCGACTCACTCTTCTTTCACTTAATTATCCAATTGTCCAATTGTTTAGTACATGCACTCATCTCATATTTATACTAGTTAAAGAACTTTCTAGAATATACTCATACTTTTCCTATACTCTAGAACAATCTAGATTACTCTAGTACATATTAGAGCTTTCTATTATTCTCTAAAATATTCTAGAACCTTTTAGAACTTTCTAGATTTCTCTAGTTTTCTCCAAACTTCTTTAATGTTTCAGAACCTTCTAGGATATTCTAAAATCTTCCGAATTTCTCTAGGTCTTTTCAGAATTTTCTAGATCTTTCCGGAGTATTCTAGATTCATGTGTAAACTTCTAGAATATTTTAGAGAGAAGATTCTAGAGAGTGAGGAGAGTTAGTGATGACTCTCAACAAAGATTATGTTTTTTTTTTTTTTTGCTGATGATGATTGCAACAGATAGACATAGTAAGGCTAGTTTGATTGCTTTGCAAAATTTGCACAAATAAAATTTGGATAGCAAATTTGTACAAATAAAATTATTGAACAGATAAAAGATTGGATAGGTAAAATTTGGACACATAGAAAATTTGCATAGATAAAATTTAGATAGAGAAAATTTATATAGAAAAAATTGAATATATAGAAAATTTTCATAGGAAAATTTTAAACAGATAAGGAAAATTTTGAACAGATAGGAAAAATTTGAACAAATAGGGAAAATTTTTGAACAGATAGTCAACAAAAAGTCAAATAAATAAAAAAAAATCAAGGGGTAAAATTGAAAACAAAATGTCTTATACTAAAAAAAATGAAAAACATACTAATCTATTTCAAAATTTAAATTTCAGGATCACTAAATATGGAAAGTAATCTATTAATTTAAATTTATAATTGACACAATATAAATTTAAAGTTATAATGATCTATCCCATGATTTATAAGTTTTAAATACAAATTTAAAATTATCATAATTAGCTCATAATTTTTATATTTAGGAGCAACAAGAGTGACGTTGAGATTATTTATATATTTTACAAAAGAATGTTTTTAAGAAAAGATATTATAAAAGTTTCAAAACCTCATACAAAATCTATATATTATTATAATTGAAAAATGCTGTCACCCTCTTAAAGCTTAAAGTTGCAGTTCTTTTTTTATTTTTTATTTTTTTGATTTTGTCTAATTTTTGTTAATATGTGTCACAATATGATTGGTTTATAAATTAATTTTATATTCTTAAAATAAAATTTTAAATTTAGATTGTTCCTTAAATTATGTTACCAGAATAAGATCAAAATTCTTTCCTTAATTTATGCATCTTTTATTAAATTATAAAATAAAATTTTAAATTTAAATTCTTTTCTAAATTATGTTACTATAATTATAATGAAATCAATATTCATATGTGTCATAATGATGTGTCATAATATTATTGGTCTAAATACAATATGTTGTTAAATACACGTATTCCAATTATTAATCATTATTAAAAGTTTATATTTTTATTTTTTGTCATTTTTTATTTTAAATTTTATAAAAAAAAATTATGCCCTTCTAAACTATAAGGACTTAAACAATAAATTTTTTTAATACAAATTTTTTTGTAACAAAATACAAAACTATTAAGAAAATGAATGCATTTTTTTAACAATTGCCAAATATAATGGATTTTATTAATTTTTTTTATTTATCTCAATTGTCAGTTAAGCAAATTAAAATAAAAAAATAATTTTTTTTTTACTTAAATAGTTAAGAAGTGACTGTTACTAAAATCAAATAGAAATAAATATTTTTTTTCTATTAAAAGTGATAGTTGGTGAAACCTATTTTTTTTTATATAGTAGAGAGATACATGTGATAATTTATTGTTCCAGTAATGATACATACCTATATTTTTACTCACAATGATGTGATAAGGGAGTTGGGCCCCATCCCCATGTCATTAAGTGTATAGCAAATCAAGAGTTGACACACACACACACACACACATTTATATTTTGAACGGAAGAGTTGTGTAGACCCCCATTTCTGACCGCCCTTAAAACTTAGGCGCTTCATATAGAGCACACAATGATGAAAGTTATATTATGCAAATCGTTCGGATCTTCATCAAAAGAATTTGGTTTCGAGCTCTAATCCCAAACCTTACACCTCATTTTGGCCAAACTATTTTAGACCTTAAAACCCTTTTTTCAAAATATTTTTCCAAATGTTTCTACGATATACCGAGGGTCACATTTCGATTAAAATATTGCACTTTTTAGTAAACTGAGTAAGGACAAAGTGAAAATCAATGGAAGGGAGGTAAGATCTTTGAAAAATCTTTAAAAACATATTATTTATAGGTTTGAAGGTGGAAGGAAATAGGAGAGGACGGAAGAAAACTAGTTGGGGAAAAAGTTGAGCATCAAACCATTAAGAAAGAAATGAACAGCATTCACTAAATTAGACATATCTCTTTGTACACTTAGAATTTAGATGTGAGGCCACCACCATTGGAAAGTAGACTTCTGGGGCTTCAATTTAGACTTAAGAATCATCTAAAATCGAGTCCGAATGAGGGAGATATGCCCGTTTGAAGTCAGGACTTGAAAATAGATTTTTTTTGCAAGTAGCTGGTCGGCCAATTGATGAAAAATCCGGCCAATTAGAGTGGTTGGCCGGCCATGTTTCCCGGCAGACAGATATTTTGCTACCAACTGTCCCCCCATGTGCATGTACTGCACCGGTTGTCTTTTTTTTGATAATTCCAATTGGAGAAGTTCATTTTCTATAAATAGAGGGCCTTCCCTTTGCTTTTAAGGTTGCAAAATCTATTTCCAAGAGCTTTTGAAAAAAAACCAAAAATCTTCTCTACCCTCCCAAATATAGATACAAATTAGATACACCATTGGAGCTTAGAACTTGACTTTTTTTGTTGAGATTTCAACTGCTTTGAATCAAGTTTGCTTAACCAAGAACATCATCTCTTCAAGAGGTATAACCTTTGCCATCTTTCTCTTTGTTTACACCACTATTTTCTTCACTTTTTCTTGCTATTTGTACACTATTTTCGACTGGTTATAAGTGCTGGAACTTGTGATTTAAGAGCTACCAAAGGTGGAGGAGTTAACCGCTCTTGCTTAAACTTGATCCCATAGCTCATATCCTTGTTCTTCGCACTTATTTCTCTGATTTTAGCCATTGTTTTTGGGCTGTTTTGGACTATTTTCAGAGGCTAAAATATGTAATTTGAAGTTGTAAAAAGTGGAAGGGTTAGCCACTGTAACAACCCCGACCTATAACTACGCGTTAAACCATGATTAAGAATGCTTAACAAGTGATTAAGATGAAATTGTGAATTAATTGCATGTGTGTTACATTATTTATGTTTATTTCTGTCTGTCATAGAAATATCTATTTGAATTTTTGTTGATTCTGCGAATTGAAGGCCTTATTGGCATCCAAACACGGAATTGACTCAAGTTATATGTTATTTGGGATTTTTAGAATTTTATGATAGGTTTAATTGGAATTCGATTCAGAACGAATTAATTAGAATAATTAATAGCCATTGCTTAGCTAAATTAGAGTTAATTAGCCAACTTTTAATTGAGCCTATATAAGGCTCCTATATGAGCCTCAACTCACCTCTTTTCTTCATTTTGTTGTATCAAACGAGAGAGAGGGTCAGAAGAGTGAGATTAGAGTCAAGTTGGAGGAGAATTAAGCTCAAGCTAAGGGAGTTGCCAGGAATTGAAGGATTGAACTTGAATCAAGCCTATTGAGTCTAAATTGGAAAGCCTAGGTATGACTCCAACCTCTAAGCAATAGGATTGTGACAAAAGAACATGAATTCAAGAGAATTGGAAGTTTAAATACAAGAATGAAACTTAGATGTGGGAATTAAGCAAGATTCATGCATGTATTCACATTTTCTTGCATTTTAAGTTTAATTGTTAAGAATTCTCACATGCATGCACCAAGTATTCCATAGTTTTGAGAATTCATCATGTTTTCCATCAATTTACCTCATTTGATCATGTTTTGGAAGCTTTGAAGTTGCATCTTCACACGCATTAAATGTTTTCACAATTTCAAGTTTGAGTTCTAAATAATTGACAAAGCTTTTGGGCTTAATTTTGCAAAAAGGTTTTGAATTCATGATGTTTCCCAAGTTTACACAAGTTTCCTTAAGTTTTGGGCCTAGAAGAATGTGAATTGTAGCTTTGAATTTGAGTTTTGGACTTGGGAGTGCAATTTGAAAATTCCAGAATTTGATTTCTCTGTTCGAGCGACAAATCTTGCGCTCGAGCGACCACCTTTGTTTTTGCACCCCCACTCGAGCGACCAACAGTTGGCTCGAGCGTGAAATACATGCTCCTAGAAGTTCACTTGTTTTGTAGACCGCTTGAGCGACCATTGAGCCTGTGTTAAGCGGAAAAATCTCACAACCACTACTTTTGCAGAGTTTACAGACCGCTCGAGTGAAGGAAGTTGCGCTCGAGCGACCGATCACATGTTTGAACCTCCGCTCGAGGAAAGGAAGTTGCGCTCGAGCGAGGCCCTTGTTTTCAGCATATTTGCCTAAGTGTTATCAAGTACCTTTTTGCATCCTCATTGCATCCTAATCATTCCTAGGCTAAGATTAAGACATAATAATGAGGATAAAGGCTAGAAACACACTAAGAAATAAACGAAATGAGTTAAGGATTATTCGGGTGTGTGTTTCAAGTATGTATCTGTTATGTTTGTGTAGGTCACGAGCCGTGAGCTATTTCATTTGCATGCTTTGTCTGCCAACTCTGGAGCCATCAGTGAGTAATAACTTTATAAAGTTATGTTTAACTTTAATTATTTTTTGATGATATGAAATGATCAGTTGTATCAAATGAGAGGGAGGGTGAGAAGAGTGAGATTAGAGTCAAGTTGGAGGAGAATTAAGCTCAAGCTAAGTGAGTTGGTAGGAATTGAAGGATTGAACTTGAATCAAGCCAATTGAGCCTAAATTGGAAAGCCTAGGTATGAATCCAACCTCTAAGCAATAGGATTGTGACAAAAAGAACATGAATTCAAGAGAATTGGAAGTTTAAATACAAGAATGAAGCTTAGATGTGAGAATTAAGCAAGATTCATGCATGCATGCACATTTTCTTGCATTTTGAGTTTAATTGTTAAGAATTCTCACATGCATGCACCAAGTCTTCCATAGTTTTGAGAATTCATCATGTTTTCCATCAATTTACCTCATTTTATCATGTTTTGGAAGTTTTAAAGTTGCATCTTTACACGCATTAAATGTTTTCACAATTTCAAGTTTGAGTTTTGAATAATTGACAAAGCTTTTGGGCTTAATTTTGCAAAATGGTTTTGAATTCATGATGTTTCCCAAGTTTACACAAGTTTTCTTAAGTTTTGGGCCCAAAAGGATATGAATTGTAACTTTGAATTTGAGTTTTGGACTTGGGAGTGCAATATGGAAATTTCAGAATTCGACCTCTCCACTCAAGTAACAGATCCTGTGCTTGAGCGACCAACAGTTGGCTCGAGCGTGAAATACATGCTCCGAGAAGTTCATATGTTTTGCAAACCGCTCGAGCGACAAAAGTTAGCGACCGTCGAGCGTGTGTCAAGCGAAAAAATCTCACAACTAGTACTTTTGTAGAGTTTACAGACCGCTCGAGTGAAGAAAGTTGCGCTCCAGCGACCGATCACATGTTTGAACCTTTGCTCGAATGTTTGAACCTTTGCTCGACCGAAGGAAGTTGCGCTCGAGCGAGGCCCCTGTTTTCAGTATATTTGCCTAAGTGTTATCAAGTACCTTTTTGCATCCTAAGCATTCCTAGGCTAAGATTAAGACATAATAATGAGGATAAAGGCTAGAAACACACTAAGAAAGAAACGAAATGAGTTAAGGATTATTCGGGTGTGTGTTTCAAGTATGTATCTGTTATGTTTGTGTAGGTCACACACCGTGAGTTATTTCATTTGCCTACTTTGTCTGCCAACTCTGGAGCCATCAGTGAGTAATAACTCTGTAAAGTTATGTTTAACTTTAATTATTTTCCGATGATATGAAATGATCAGCATTCTGAAATGCTATGTTTTATATGAATGAATGATTGCCCAATTTCTGACATGTATTCGTGGCATCCCTAACGTCATGTGATATTTGTTAGCTATTACCCGGTATCGGAGGTTTCTTTATGGAATTGACAAGTATGGTGGCCCTTGCCTAGTGGTAATAATACCGTGGTCTCATGGCCCTTGCCCGGGGGTAATAATACTATGGTCTCATGGCCCTTGCCCGGGGATAATAATATCGTGGTCCCATGGCCCTTGCCCGGGGGTAACAATACCGTGGCTCAAGTATGTTACAAGTTCTCGGTACCGGAGGTTCTTTTATGGAATTGACAAGTATGACCTTGAATGCTCTATATTTGATCTGTTAACGTTATTGGATGTACCACATATAATCAAGCATGAATTCGAATTTTTGTTTATGATATGAACAAGAATATGAATCTGTTTAAAGAACATAAACCAATTGCTACTCTGAATTCTGATTTCTAAATTTGGCATGGGACATCATTCATTAAACCTCTTTACTCTATTATTATTCACTGGGCTTTCGCTCACTATTTATATTATGTATGTAGGTGAGCAGGCGCGTGACCAGGCCTAAGCTGTTGCCTGAGAGTTTTGGGTCAGCTTGCCACCGTGCCTCTCGGGGAGGTTCCCATTTAAGAAGTCAAGTTTTGTGGACCATGCTTAGAGTTTGTCTTGTGAAGAACGTATTGTTTTGTTTTCGTTCATCCGCACACCTTGTACGGTGTTGCAAGACTTATGTGGATATGACGTCATATATGTATATATTTTATACAAATTTTAAATTTATGTCTCATGTATGTCAGTACAGCACAATGGACTACATATATATATATACATATATATTTGCTTCCGCAGCCCCTAAGTATATGTTATTCTGTTCAGTGACCTCTAATAATCCAAGGATTATTGGCCGGTTACAACGCTAAACCTATAAGAACGGGTTTAGGTCGTGACAACCACCCTTCCTTAGGCTTGTTTACTAGCTTTGTTTTCTTCCATTTTTACTTGCTTTTTCTAGTTTTTCCAATTAATTTTCAGCACTGTTTTTTTTAGTTTTTTGGACTGTTTTAGTTGTTTATTTAATTTGTGTTTTGAATATTATGCATGTATTGTTGTAAGTCTGCATAGATTTGGCGATTTAGGCCTTAGACACAAATCTATTTGAGTTGATAGCTCTTATTCCATAGTTTTTATACATATACTCACACTTGTAATAATCATCTCTGTAACCTCCCTCATTTCTTGGTTTTATTTGTTTAAGAGTCGTTTCAAACAATTGATTATTGTTTTAGGCATGAGAAAGAGACATTCCATACTTAATGGTTTAATCTCTTCAAAGATTCATTACCAGGGCATTACATCTCTCTCATGCTAAGCACAACTTCTTGTTTGACACTTCTCTTCATCAGTGGATATAATTACCACTTTTGGACAAAATGAATAAAGAATGGCAAGGTAATATAAAAAAAAATTAAAATTGGAATAAAAATGGTAACAAGAGTAATAAAATTGGTTTGGGTTCAATCGGACGTTAATTGAACCTATTGTGCCTCAAGTCATTACATACTCTTTAGTGATGTTAATGATTCAAGAAGCAATGTTTATCACTTCCCTTGAGATAACTCCATGATAGAGAGATGGTTTTGTTAGTCTTTAATTTCTATTTATTGAGCCTTTGTCCTATTGGTTCATAGATCATCATGCAACAACTTTGCAACAATTGATGGTTTATGAATCAAGTCTACTCCTCTCTTGATCAGATTCATGATAGGGAGAGGCAGAAAGGACAAACATCTCTTGGAAACACTCTATTTTTGCTTTGTTTCATTTCTGTGGCAGCAGGGAAGTACCTAAAACCAGTGGCCGGCCGGCCAACTTTCTGCCCCGGCCGACCACTTTCCAAGGCCGGTTGGCCACCCTATTTTGTGCGAACAGCGTCATTTTCATAGAAGAACAGAGCAGAAGTTGAGGCAAAAACAGAATAGTTTTCTAATTACAAACAAAACAGATTCTGACAGCAAAACAGAGAGGTTTCCTGGAGAACGTTCTCATTTGTGCGCGTGCGACGCTTCACTTCCCGTGGTCCCTTTAAAATTAATGCTTTGATAGTAGTATGTTAAATTAATTAGATTTGTTCGAAATTGTAATAGCTAGTTAAATTTAGTTATTTGTAATAGCTAGTTAAATTAGTTAATTTGGTATTGTAATAATTAGTTTAAATTCGGACATTCGGACCCTCTTATATGAGGGCAAACTTGTAATATTGTATATGTCTTCCAACCCCCATTTCTTTCTCCTTTTTATTTATATGCTTATAATTGTGGCATCATGTTTTACATTTTCATATCATTGCCATGCCTTGTATACATTTTTGCATGCATTGGGTTCGATTCATCATTTTAAACTTATTGTTATTTCCTACTTAATTGAATACGTGCGCTAAACACATGCTTTAAGTTAAGCCGTATGTCACTTTAAGAAACCGAACCTAGTAGTTGCATTAGTCACTTGCATATTAGAGCATGCATTTTTCTAATTGTTTTATTTCCTTTGGCTTGCCTCGGAGTACTAAGTGAGCATTTCTTGCTTTAGCACATGTTTATGTTGTCATATCAAGCATATCACTATGAGGCTACGTGCTTATTTGATATATCTCTTGAATGCTTATGGATGAGGGCTATTTGTTAAATTGGGATGCTTTGATTAACGTATATATGAGCTTGCTTTTTCAAGTAACACATATCTAAAACTCTTTTCAAATAAGCATGAAATCAAAACATTCCAAAGTAAGCGGAATAGTCTATACTTGTGTGTCTCACATAGTAAAGTTAGCCTAATAAATCAGAATAAGAGCATATAATGTACATACAAATTATATCATGATTAGTAAAGGCCGATCTTTGATTGGGTGAGTGGGGTGCTCAATTCATGACTTTCATCTCTCATACCTAAGTTCCCGAGCCAAAACACTTTGGTGATGACAGACAGGTGGCCTTTGGCACGAGTCATAGGTTTCCTAAATTTTTCAAAAATAGTTAGATGACGACTTTGAAATTTGGCAATGTAGTTGTAGACACCCCATTTTTGACCAACCTTAAGACTCAGACGTCATCGATTGAGCGCTCGGTGATAGTGCATGTTTGTGCTCGTTTCAAGTTTCCAGAGTTTTCGGCTGAGTGCCTTGCCTCCGGGCCTCTGAACTTTTTGTGTTTTGGCTCGATTTGTGGGCCAAGCCTTGTTTCCCTTCCCTGGAGGGAGGGAGAGGTCTTGTAGACCACCCTTCTGTGGTCGTAGGCCACTTTTTGTGGTCGTAGACCACTTTTTCTGCTTGGAGACTAGTTTCCGATTTTCGAAGTCTTCGGTCGCGCACCTTGTCTCGAGACCGCTTAATGTTCTCCTCTTGGCTTGGTTTTCGAACCATGCCTTGTTGTCTTTGCCTAGAGGGACACTGTGGTCGGGGAGACCACTTTTTTTGGTTGTAGACTACTTTTCCCTCGTAGACCGCTTTTGGTGCCCGTTGACTGGTTTTCGGGACTTCCGGCTACACGCCTCGACCCCCAGACTCTTGTCTTGCATCCTTTTTGGTTTGTTTTTGGCACAAACCTTGTTTTCCTTGTTTGGAGGGTGGAATAAGGGTGGGAGACCAGTTTTTCTCCCTGAAAACCACTTTTCTTCACACCAGCCAGTTTTCTGGTCAGCCAACTGGTCTTTGTGACCTTTGGACCACCAAAAGTGGTCGGCCACCACACCATTGGCTTGTTTTTTGTGTGCAGACCCTTTCTCCCCATGGCCGACCAGTTTGATTTTTGAGAGACTACTTGTGGTGGTCTGTCGACCACTACAAGTAGCTGGTGGTCGGCAGCTTTCCATCACCTTTCTGGAGATATTTTCTAGCCAGCTGTAACAGCTGGAGGGCACAGAAACCATCCTCCATACACGTGTATGGAGGGATGGCTTTAGGCCCTAAGCTTGTTTAACAAGCTTAACCTTTGGTTCTCTATAAAAGAGAACCTCCCCCCTCTTGCTTTAGGTTTAGAAAATTATGCTTGAGCTATACATATCATTCTATCTCTATAATCCTCCATTCATCTCTGGTTTTGTGCCTTAAAGTGCATTTTCATCACACTTTTGCACACAAACACACACTCAAACACCAACCTTTTGTTGCTGAGGCCCTTTGAGGTTGGTTTTGGAGTTCTTGGACTGGTTTTGATCCAAAAGAGCTGCTGGAGTTGTTGCTTTAAAGTGGTTCTACAAGGGTGAGCTTCTAATCCTTAAAACCCTTGTTTTTGTTTAAGCTTTTGGCCCAACTTTCATGTTGTTTTAGGCCTAACTTTCTACTACAAAAAGATCTGATTTTTTATGCTTGAAATGTTTGTTTAAGGCCTTGTTGGTGTTGGGGGTGGTCTACCCCCTCTTGTGCCTTGTTTGGCCTTGTTTTGTGCTTTCCTTTTAAGCTATTGGGACCACCTCCTTTTGGCCTTCTCACCACTGAAACTCAGAGGAATTTCAGTGGTGGAAATGATGTTTTGAGGTCCCAAATAGGAGAAGGTCATCCCCTCTCCTTGTATCTTGGATGCTTGCTTCATTTGCCTCATGTTTGAGCATGTTTGTTAAGCTTGTGTTGACCCCATCTTAGCATGTATTTGGGGTTATTTTGACATGGCATACCACTGTTTTTGGTTGTCTTGGTCACTTCATGCATGCTTTATACACTTGTAGTGTAAATTTTGCAAACTAGTCTTGTATGCTTCACGTTTGAGCATGTCTTTCTAGCATGTTTTGGCCATATCTCAGCATGTTTTTGGTGTTTTTTTGCCATGCCTTAGATCTGTTTTGGTTTGGTTTGATAGCCCCATGCATGCTTCATGCACTTGTAGTGCATTTCCATTTACTAGCCTAATGTGTATCATGCTTTTGATCATCATTCTAGCATGCTTTTAGCTCAACTCTAAGAAGCTTTTGTCCATGTTTTAGCATGCTTAAGCTCTGATTTGTGTTGTTTTGGTCATGCATGCCTTGCTTTGTATAGCCATAGTGCATTCTAGCTTGTTAGCTTTGAGTTTCCAAGTCACTAGCATGCATTGCTTAGACTATTTACATGATTTGGCATCATTTCATATGTGATTTAATGTAGTGTGGTCATACACTTGCATTTGTCACTCTTTCAATGCTTTGAAGGGTTGGTTCTTTATGCCTTAAGAATGAGCCATTGTGTATGCCTTCATGCCTAAGCTTGCGAGCTATCATTTCAATGTGTTTTTGGGGTTATTTTTCCATGACATAACTTTGATTTTTGTTGGCGAAACCATCCCATGCTTGGTCTTGGTAGGTGTAGTGTAACCCTCCCTTTTGGCCTTGCATATTCCATGCTTTATGCCCTTCATGCTAGCTTGTTTTGGCTTCCTTCCATGTATGTTCTAGGACTATTTTGGGTTGCCTTGGCCATATGCTTCATGTTTTGCATAGCTATAGTACAAATGCCTATGGTAGTTTCAAGCTTTGAGCACCATAGCATGCTTCATTTGTGACATGTACATGATTTGGCATCATTTAACATGATATTTCAGAGCATGTAGCATTGCCATGTTCCCATTTCTTTCACCCTTTGAGTGCCTCTAAGGATCGTGCATTGTTGCCTTGTTTATGGCCTAGTGTGTATGCATACATGCCTAGGCTTGAGCCCCCATCTTAGTATGTTTTGGTCTTTGTTTTGACCTATTTGAGCACTGTCCATAGTTGGTTCATGCATTTGTGCCATGTATTGCATGTCTCTAGAGTAGTCCTCTTTGCTAGCTTTAATGCTTAAAGACCCTAGCATGCTATACTTGTGTTGATTGAATGATTTGGCATCATTTCATACCTAATTTCAGTGCTTATAGTGTTGTTACACTTCCACATTTGTCACTCCTTGAGCACTTTTGAGAGTTGTGTTCTTATGCCTAATTAGTGAACCAATACATGTGCATGCATTTCTCTTGCTTTCATGCCTTATTTCAGCATTATGGCCACTGTTTTGGCATGACTGAGGTCCGTCCATCTTCGGTTTAAGTCCATTAAGCATGTTATTGTTTGCATTGTGTATGCCATGTTACATTACATTGTGTATGATGTGTTGTTATTTGCATTGTGCATGCCATGTTGTTGTTTGCATTGTGTATGCCATGTTACATTGCATTGTGTATGTTGTGTTGTTATTTGCATTGTGCATGTCATGTTGTTGTTTGCATTGTGTATGCCATGTTACATTACATTGTGTATGATGTGTTGTTATTTGCATTGTGCATGCCATGTTGTTGTTTGCATTGTGTATGCCATGTTACATTGCATTGTGTATGTTGTGTTGTTATTTGCATTGTGCATGCCATGTTGTTGTTTGCATTGTGTATGCCATGTTACATTGCATTGTGTATGCATGCCATTAGCATTGGTAGGATAGCATGTTGTTTGCATGCTTGTTGTTCGCATTGTGTTTAACATGCTTGTTGTTGCATTGCATGTGTTTGGATTAGGTGTTAGTCCAAACACGAGAAACGAGGGACGTTTCATACTTGAAGTGATGAAACGTGCCTCAATTCTCAGTCACCGACGCTCTTGATCATGCATGATAGAGTTTAAGGCTTTATGTGTTATGTGTGCATTCATTTCACATTGATTCGTGCAATCTCGACTTCTCGGCCATCATGCATCGAGATGCGTGATTGGTGGCCCGAGGGTCGAGAACTACACTCCCTTGAGCTCATAAAATGATAGGGAAGGTGGTTGTGCACACATATGTTGCAAATACATTGCCATGCCCCTTCTCGTCCTTTGTTGCAGCAAATTGGAGTCTGGCAGCAAAAACTGGTCAGCAGACCAGTAAAAGTGGCTAGCCGACCACTTTATCTGGTCTACAGCAATGGTAAGTGGTCGGCTGGTGGTTTACAACATCAACAACTGGTCGGCTGTGGAGCAAAAGCTATCTGGAGCTTGGTGCAAGGTTCTGAGAACAATTGAAAACAGAGGCAAGTTGGAGTATCGCGACGGATTTCCGAACGAGGCGACCGAGCATGCATGCATTTCTCATCCCGAAGACCTCTTTTTACTGCTTTCCTTAGCTAGTTTATGCTTTGGTTCTATACTTAAATAGTTAATGCGTTTAGCTATTTGATTTGTGTTGCAATAACTAGTTAGTTAACTTGCTAGTTAATTAGCTTCATTTTGTAATAATTAGTTAACTTGTTAGTTAATTAGTTTTGTGATGTAATAATTAGTTTAATTAGCTTAGATTAGCTAGTTAGCTTATTATTCGGACCCTCCGTCAAGAGGCACAACTGTTGTAATAAGCGTGTGTGTGTGCGATGCATGTCTTCCAACCTCCATTTCTTTCTCCCTTTTATTTACCAGCTTTCAGTGGTTAGTTTTAGGGCATATTTCAATTAGCATCCTTATGCTATGCATGCGTGCATCATTCATCTGTCTTGCATGCACCAGGCTCGACGCATCATACTAACTGCATTGTATTTCAATACATTTACTTGAATACGTGTTCAACAGCATGGTATCAAGTTGCATTCACATGGCATCTTAGAATAGCCGAGCCTATCTTAGTTGCATTTTTGCATATGTTGCATTAGTCATCTTAACATGAACTAGGATCATGCATGATTTCTAACTAGTTATCTGTTTTGGCTCGGAGTACACTGTGAGTGTTTAAGCTTTAGCATACTGTATGAGATGTGTATGTTACCATGTATAGCATGCTTGCCATGAGGCTAACTGCTTAAGTGATTAACTGCTTGAATGCCTGTGGGTGAAGGTTGGATTGTTTGAATTGGGACAATTCATCAAAACTATGTGTTTTAAGCCCACTTGAGAGTGGCAAAATCATGTTTTTCTAAGCCCACTTGAGAGTGGCAAAATCATGTTTTTCTAAGCCCACTTGAGGGTGGCAAAACTCACGTCTTAGCCTACTTGCGAGTAGCACCTCTAAATCATTTTCAAACAAACGAACATGAAATGTTTTGTTCCAACTTGGGCAATCTAGTCTATACTTGTATGCTGCATGCATCACACAGTAATTCTAGGTTAATAACCAGAATAAAAACACATGCGTTTTCAAAAACAACATATCATGCTTAGTAAAGGTCGATCTTTTGATCGGGCGAGCAAGGGTGCTCATTGCATGACCTTCCCCTCTCGTACCCAAGTTTCCGAGCCGAGGCAACTTTGGTGATGACGGACACGTGGCCTTAGGCACGAGTCAGGGTTTCCTAAATTTCTCCCAAAATAAAACATTTAGGTGGCGACTCTGTATCTGGCAAAACAGTCCATGTTTGGCACTTCTTTATAAAAATCAGTTTTCCAAAACGATTTGCCGGATTTGGACTCTTTGGTGATTTATCGGTCTCGCATTGCACTTTGTGAAATTAGATTCAGAACCGTGACACGAGTCCGAACTGTAGTAGCTAAAGAACAAAACGATTCGCGTCCTCGCGCGCGGAGCGGAGTTCTCGGGCGGTCTACAGTATTCCATTTTCGGCATCTCCGATGATAAATGGATTTTCTAAAGATTTGTTGAATTTGGACTCATTTGTGTTCTTTCTGTTTCACATTGCACTTGTGAAACTAGATTCAGAATCACAGGAGTCCGAACTGCAGGGCTATCGTATCCGAGGAGACTAAACCCCTCCGAGGAGCACGAAAAACAAGCTATATGTTGACACATATGATATCACATCATTGTGGGTGTTTTTTTTGTGGGTCTCAAATATTTTTCTTTTTATTCATTTAGTCTTTTTAAGCACTTGCGAAACATGGTGGACCCTGTCAAATTTTTGTTTTTAATCTTAGTTGTCAATTAAATAAACAAAAATAAAAAATGAAATGAAATTTTTTTTGCTCAAATTGCTAAAAACTGAGTTTTGCTAAAACAAATAGAAATAAATATTATTTTTCTAATAAAAGTGATGGTTTGTAAAATATCTTTTTTTATTTTTTTTAAAAAAATGAGGGTTATAGGTGATAATTTATTGGTCATTTATAATTATTTTCAGATCATATGAGAATACTATTTTAAATTTTCTTCTTACCTTTTTTTTTATACAAATACTTTTATTTTTTAGAAATTTAATTTTATTATATTTAAATATTTTATTGTAATTTTTAAATTAAAAATAATTTTTGAAAAATCATATTTAAATTATTTTATGCCATTATAAAATATAATTTTTTTTTAATATCAACTTATTTGATGATCCATTTCTAAAAGGTGTATTTGTTTTTGTTCATTAATATTAAATTTTTAATTAATCTTATTTAGTATTAAAAAATAATTAGCAAATAATTTTATATATTTATATATACAATTTTGTTTTGATTGTTTAGATTATTTGGTGTCTCTGACCAAGTCCATTCAAATTTATTCGAATTTTACATAGGTTTTCACCGAATTAAAAATTATGTTGCATAATTTTTTAAAACTTACAAGCTTTGCTCGAGTTGCTTGGGTTCAGCTCGCCCAAACTTACAACTTTAGTAAGGGGGTTGAAAATTGCATTATTGAAATTGTGATAAATTAAAAATTGATACATAAATTGTGATAAAATTATAAAATTTAAATTGTAAGTTTTAATATATATATATTTTTTTTTCATAATTTACATACAAAAATCTAACTATTTATATTATTTCATATAAACATATTTTATTAATTTTTTCACATCCTGTGCATGGTACGAGTTTTCACTAGTTAGAGATGTAAGATAAAGTGTATTTATTTATTTATTAGTGTAGTAATATTAATTAATTAGAATTAAATTTATAAATTACTTAAAAACCTTTATTATATAAAAGATATTTTAAATTTATAAATTACTTAAAAATCCTTCTTATGTAAAAGATATTTTTGTTAATTTTATAGAATAAGAGATAAAATGATATTTTTACCCTCAATTCATAAGAGTGGAATGCTACTTCCCACCCTTCCATGAAAATGTTAATTCCACCGTGCCAAGAGATTGATAATCTCATAACAATTCTATGTTTGATTTTGGTTTTTGATTTAAAAAAGCATAAAAGACAAAGTCTTGTTTGGAAAGTCAAGTTTGGATTTTTTTTAAACTATTTTAACCACAAAAAATAAAATAGATTTTTTAGCTTAATAAGACAAAATATCACATTCAACCCATAATCATTACATTCTTCTTCTTATAAAAAAAGTCAAAAAAGCCAAAAGTCCTTCCCAAACTAGACTTTTTAGACCCAGACTAAAATAGCCAAAAAAGTCAAAAAGTCAAAAAACCAAAAAGTCAACATACTTCCCAAACGAACCCAAAATTGACTACATAAGTTAATATAATAAAATGTCATATCCAAATCATAATTATTACATTTTTTCTCTCACAGAAGTTAAAAAAGTCAAAAACAAAAATCAAATAAACAAAAAAAGTCAAACTAAAATAGTAAAAAAAATAAAACTATTTTAACTCTTTCCAAATGAAAATTATGTCATGTTTTTAACAAACAAATCTGCTATAAGCATTCGTTTGGTAATGGTTTTTTTAGTTGGCTTTTTGGCTATTTTGACTTTTTTAACCTATGACTTTTTTGCTCATTTGGTATTCTTGATTGGCTTTTTAGCTTTGGAATGGTGGATTTTTTTTGTCTTTTTGTAATTTTTGTCATTTTGTGATTTTTTGACTTTTTTTATCCTTTTGTGATTATTTAGAGGGAATTCTATTTCCACACACCACATTGTCTCTGTGCACATCCTTTCTCACTCCACTCAATAATTTGATTTTTAGGTATATCTCAATCCACACACCCCACATTTCAAATATACTCATTTAATAAAAAATATGTGCACACCTTTATCTTCTTCATCTTCCAAACTCTAACCTTAACCAGAAACCACCTTGCCCCGCGACAACGCTGATTGAAGATATATTGAGCTTCAGTGGTTATGGGTATGCAGTGTCTGGTTCTGAATAGCTTGAATGGGTCAACAACTGCTTTTCTCAGTGTGCCAAATTAGAAGAAACAAGTAACCAGCTCAATAGAAATCATTTGTGAATAATGCTCAAAAGCTAGAATTTTTTGCATAGAAGAGCACACTGATGAGTTCTTTCCCACAAACACAGATTCAAAGATTATCCCTTTGTTAGACTTATTTATTTTGATGATTTATTTAATTATGTTTTTAATTTATTTGAAAGAGAAAAATAGAATCAAAATTTATTTTGATGATTTATTTGAAAGAGAAAAATAGAATCAACATTTATTTTGATGATTTTATGTTTTAATTTATTTGAAAGAGAAAAATATAATCAAAATTTATTTTATCCCATTATTTCTCACCTAAACCTTTATCCAAAATGTTGTTAGAATGTATTTAATATTTGATTAAATCAGGAGTTCAAACTGCCCAAAAACAGAGGTTCAAACAACCCAGTACAGCAGCAGTTCAAAAGGTTCAAGTGAAAAATATTCAAATTTGTAATGATGGAGTGGAAGATATTCAAATTAGTAATGATGAAGTACAACGGCTATAAATTCAAATGAATACAACGGTTATAAATGGCTATAAATTCAAATGAATACAACGGTTATAAACAGCTATAAGTTTCATTATATATACCAAAAACTCTAATGTAAACAACTTACAAAAAACCAGAAAATATTTTTTGATATATAATCACTCACATCTATTCTCTGAAAAATTCTCTGAGAAGTGTTCTTCAATTTTTGTTTGCATCATTTTTCAGAAATTATACACTGAGACGTATAGCTTTAAGCCCATCTTTCCTGTGTGAGGTTTACAGAAAAACCAGAGCTTCATTTTTATATCTATCTTTGAGAGATAATTCTTGTAACTTTTTGTGAAAGCAAAATTACATTCTTTTCAACCTTGTAAGAGTATAGTACACTCAATGTTCTTGACTTAGAAAGTCTGTGTAAAATCCATGGAGGATTGCTCCATTTGTAAAGAGGTTGCTAGCACCCCCGTGAAGTTAGAGCATAGTGGAAAATCTCAAGTGAAGCTTGAGGAGTGGATGTAGGCTGTAACAACCCTCACCACCGTTTACCGATTGACTACTGTTTACTGTTAAACTGAGACTGATTATGCTAAGTAATTGAATCAACTGAAATACTGAACAGACTGACTGAAATCTGGAACTGAATTGACTGAGTATATCTATTTAATTGTATATCTATCTGTTGCCCGTTTGATTATCTGTTTGTGTTTTATGTTTAAACTGCAAATTGAAGGCCTTATCGGCGGCCGAATCTGAAATTGATTGATGTTCTGTGTTTATTGGAATTTATAGGATTTTATGGCATATTTATCTGAAAAGTGATTTGGTATGATTAAATTGGATTAAAATAAACTAGATTGCATTGTTGGCTTAAATTACCAAATTGCCATCCTAGTGGGCCACTTACTTAATACTTTGAAGACTCATTCTTATGCATTACAAAACATTTCATCAGCCTCTTTCCTTGTTATTGCCGACCATAGAGAGAGAGAAAGTGAGAGAATTGAGCTCAACTTGTAGATTTGCTTGGGACTTGAAGGAATTGAAGTATAGATTTCATATTTGAGCTTCTAGTCTTGTGATTGAAGACCTAAGGTAGAGTGACTACCTTCTTAATTATGAATTCAAGTTAATTTGTGCATGGTTCATGCTAGATGAGAGCCTAAGGCCATAAATTGGAGTTGAATTGTTGCCATGAAGCTTAATTGTTGCATGCATGTATATATATTGAAGTTTTGAGGTTGTAGTTCATAATTCCTCACATGCATGTCCATGTTTTGAGAGTAGACCATGATTTCATCTTGTTTTGAAAAGAATTGGCTCATTAAAGCAAGTGTTTAAAGCTTGAAAGTGGGTTAAGTTCATGCATGTTCATTTGAGATCATGTTTTTGAAAATTGGTTTGAAATGAGTTTAATTAAACTACCCTTGGGCCTTGATTTTACAAATTGAGTTTTGAAACATGTTATTCTATGTGTTTGCAAATGTTTTCCAGAAATTTAGCCTAAGATGATCGAATTTAGTGCATTAAAACTTGGTTTTGAGCTTGAGATTCAAATCTGGAATTTCCAGATTTTGGACCCACGCTCGAGCGAGGAAGTCCACGCTCGAGCGTACACTCTGTGATCATGCCTTCCGCTCGAGCAAGTAAAGTGACGCTCGAGCGTGAAATGCGTGCATCCAGTACTTTGCATGGGTTTACAGTCCGCTCGAGCGAGAGAATTCACGCTCGAGCGAGGACTTGTGTCTCACGCTCGACGAAGGTCGAGTGCCCGTCGAGCGTGGATTTTGAGCATCCAGTATTTTCACTGTAGCTTACAGTCCGCTCGAGCGACGGAAGTCACGTTCGAGCGGAGCTCCTTTGTCTGCATGTCCGCTCGAGCGTAGAAAGCCACGTTCGAGCAAGACCCCTGTTTTCTGAAAATTCTGAAAATGCTTTAAAGTGCATCTTTGCACCCTCTTTCTATCCTAGGCATTCCTAGGGCATGTTTAAGGCATCTTAATGAGGGTATTAATTTAGAACCACACCGAGGCAATTAGGGATTAAGTTATTATCTTTTCCAACTGTGTAGCTTAGTGTGTGTTCGTTCTGTAAATTGTGTAGGGTTGACGACTGGAGACGCGCTCTAGCCTAATTGTAGCCCAGAACTCTGTGAGTAACAATTGTGTAAGGATATGTTCAACTGTGAATATTTCTGACTGTTTAACCGAACTATTTTCTGAACTGATACTGTTAATCGAATGAATGTATGTCCTATATTTTGAACTGTATTGTGGCATCCTTAGCAACTACTGTTTACTGTTACTGTTACAGAGATCTCTGTTGGTTCCCTTGTTAGAACCACTACTGCTTACTAATTGATGGCCATCATTGACTGTTCGGTCTTTCAAGACCTACTGTACTGTTCGGTCTTTTTAGACCTACTGTTTACTGTACTGCTATGCTAATGGATGTACCACATATGACTGTTTACTGTACTGAACAACTGATATACTGATTGAAACGACTGTTTTCAATACTGAAGGACATTCATTCTAAACCCCTTTACGCATTATGTTATTCACTGGGCTTTAGCTCACTGTTTATATATATATGTAGGTGTTCAGGCACCAGACCGGAGCTAGGAGCGAGGGTTAGACTCCCCTTTTTGTCAAGCCAACTACCGTGCCTCACTGCAAGGTTCCGAGCTTGCCAAGCTATGGCTTAGGGGTGTTTTTTTATTTCCTCTGTCTGTCTCTATATCTGTTTTGTATAACTGTGTAGACATAGCACTGCACTGTACTGTTTAATAGGGATTTGGTCCCTGTTCTGAATGATTGTAAATATTGTGCATACTGTTCTGTACTGTGTATATATGTATATGTATGAAAAGTCTTTTTGCATACAGACTGTCACAGCTCATTGGACATTGTTTATTTACTGGTTTGGCTTCCGCCATGCCCCTGTACTCTGTTTTACTGTATTTCTGTTAAGCAGGCCTTCGGTAATCTCGGATTACTGGCCGGTTACGGTGCTAAACCCATAGGGGCGAGTTTGGGTCGCGACATAGGCTAAGTTGAAGTCGAACAATTATAAATTTGTTTGCCTCTCTCTCCCTTATCTCTTTATTTTATTTAAATTGTTGTAGCTATATTTCACATTTTCACTGTGCTAAAATTATTAACTGACATAGTTGTTAGAACACTTTGTTTTAATTATTTTTATTTCATTAACTATATTTATCTATTGTGCTAGTCATAATTTTTATTAGGGTATTATTAATTTTTAATTGTAAAAACCTAATTCACCCCTCCTCTTAGGTTGTCTTTTGGGTAACAATTGGTATCAGAGCCTAGACTCTTGTTTTAGATTTAACCATCTAGGAATTTTGATCCATGGCAACCTTAGTAGAAGGACAAGCCACAAATAGGCCACCATTGTTTGACGGAAACAACTATAGTCATTGGAAGGATAAGATGACCCTATATTTACAAGCTACTGATTATGCCATGTGGATTATTGTCACCAAAGGTCCAAAAATTCCTACCAAATTAGTAGACATTATTAGTGTACCTAAAACTGAAGATGAATGTGATGAGAGAGATCATAAATTATTGCAAGCCAATGCTAAAGTCAAACTCACCCTTATTTGTGGATTAGACTCTAAGGAGTATAATAGAATTTCAAGTTGTGATTCGGCAAAAGAAATTTGGGACAAACTTGAGGTAACGTATGAAGGTACAAACCAAGTGAAAGAATCTCGTATTGATATGCTTTTTCATAGTTATGAATTGTTTAAAATGAACTCTAATGAATCTATTTCAAGCATGTTTACTAGATTTACTGAAATTGTAAACTCTTTGAAATCTCTTGGCAAAACTTATACTAACAGTGAGTTGGTAAGAAAAATTCTTAGGTGTTTACCAAAGAATTGGGAAGCAAAGGTCACGGCCATTATAGAAGCCAAAAATCTCTCCACACTTGGATTGGATGAGCTTATGGGTTCCTTTATGACTCATGAGATCACCATAAAAGGACATGAGGATGTTGAAATCAAAAAGAAAAGTGGAATTGCATTCAAAGCCTCATCAAATGAAGAAGAACATGAAAACTCCAGTGAGGATGAAAGCTATGCCATGTTTAGTAGAAATCTCAAAAAGCACTTCAAGAAAAACAATTATGGAGGAAGAAGACCTTTCAAGAAAGAGTACAACAAAGATAACAAGAAAGAGCCTATAATTTGCTATGAGTGCAAAAATCCTAGACATATGAAAATGGATTGTCCAAAATTGAAGAATCATGGAAAAGACTACAAAAGAAACAAAAAGGCCATGGTAGGAGCTTGGGGAGAAAGTGAAGATGAAAGCTCAAGTGATGAAATTGAAAATAAAGTAACCAACTTATGTCTCATGACTCTTGAAGATAAAGACTCTACTCAAGATGAGGTAACTACTCTTTATGAAGAACTTGAAAGTGCATTCTATGAACTACAAGATGAATTTAGAAAAGTTTGTGGCAAAAATAATGTGTTGAAGAAATCTGTTACATCTTTATCTATTAATGTAGAAGAATTAAAGAAAGAAAAAAATGTTTTGAAAAATGATTTTGACACCATCTCTAATGAGAAAACTGCTTTACAAAACAATGTTGATGATTTAACAAAAACACTTGAAAATTTTGTAAAAGGTAGAGATAATCTTAACATGCTTCTTGGAAATCAAAGATGTGTTTTCGATAAGGCGGGCATTGGATATGATCCTATTAAAAAATAAAAGAATCTCAATATAATTTTTGAAAAGGCACCTCTCATGACTCACCCTCATATTACTTGTCATTATTGTAGAAAGAAATGCCATTATATATCTTCTTGTCCATTCAAAAATAATATAAACATGAGAATTAAAAAGATTTGGATTATTAAGGGATCTAACAAAACTAACCAAGAAGGACCCAAGAAACTATGGGTATCAAAAACCAACACTTGATTGTCATCTTGTAGGTTTGTTTTAAGTCCAAAGCTAAAGAAGGGAAGTGGTACCTTGATAGTGGATGTTCCAGACACATGACTGGAGATAAATCATTCTTTACTAAACTATCATCAAAAGATGGAGGATTTGTTACTTTTGGAGACAACAAGAAAGGAAAAATCATCGGTATTTCTCCTAACCCTTCTATTGAAAATGTTTTACTTGTTGATGGACTTAAGTATAACCTACTTAGTATTAGTCAATTATGTGATAAAGGTAATCGAGTTATTTTTGATAAATCACATTGCACAATTGAAAGCACAATTGAAAGCACAAATGATCATAAAGCTTTATTCATCGGTAATCGCCATGATAATGTTTATGTTTTTCATCTTAATGATCTCTATTCTAGTGATGTTAAATGTTTATATGTTAATAATGAAAATAGTTGGTTATGGCATAGAAGACTTGGTCATGCTCATATGAATTTAATTGCTAAACTTTTGAGAAAGGATTTGGTCATTGGACTTCCAAAAATTAAATTTGAAAAAGATCATCTTTGTAGTGCTTGTCAACAAGGAAAACAAACTAAAACATCATTTAAATCAAAATCTCATATTTCCACAACTAGACCTTTACAACTATTGCATATGGATTTATTTGGTCCCTTAAGGACATCTAGTCTAGGTGCTAAACGTTATTGTCTTGTTATTGTTGATGATTATTCAAGATTTACCTGAGTTATGTTTTTAGCACACAAAGATGAAACCTTTTCTTCTTTCATAAAACTCTGTCGTAGAATTCAAAATGAAAAAGGCTTTCTTATTACTAACATTCGAACCAACCATGGTAGAGAACTTGAAAATGAGAAATTTGAATTGTTTTGTGATGAGCATGGTATTGGACATAATTTTTCAGCACCTAGAACCCCTCAACAAAATGATGTAGTAGAAAGGAAGAATAGAACTTTAGAAGAGATGAGTAGAATAATGCTTTGCGAAAATAATCTTCCTAAATATTTTGGGCCGAAGCCATTCACACCGCATGCTATATTTTAAATCATGCATTAATTAGACCTATTCTCAAAAAGACTCCTTTTGAACTTTGGCATTATAGAAAGCCCAACATTAGTCACTTGCATGTTTTTGGTTGTAAATGTTTTGTGCATAATAATCGTAAGGATAACTTAGGTAAATTTGATTCAAAATTTGATGAACCAATTTTTTTTGGTTATTCCTTAACTAGCAAAGCTTATCATGTTTTTAATAAAAGAACTCTTATTGTGGAAGAATCTATACATGTGGCATTTGATGAAACTAACATCTCTACTCAAAAGCAAATTGTTAGTGATAATATAGATTTGAAACCAAATGTGGAAGATTCAAGTATCTACAAAGAAAAGAACCAACCATGTAAATTGAACAAAGAGATTGAACAACCTATTCTCCCACCTCAAGAAGAAGGAGGAAACAATTATGATTTGCCAAGAGAATGGAAGTTTGTTCATAATCACCTTAAGGATTTAATCCTAGGTGACCCTACAAAGGTATTGAAACTCGCTCTTCACTTAGAAATATTTGTAGTAACTTGGCTTTTCTCTCACAGATTGAGCCTAAAAACTTTCAAGAAGCCGAATTCGATGAACATTGGATGATAGCTATGCATGAAGAGCTTAACCAATTTGAGAGAAACAAAGTGTGGGAACTTGTGCCAAAACCTAAAGATCATACCATTATTGGTACCAAATGGATCTTTCGAAACAAGCTTGATGAATCCGGTACAATTATAAGAAACAAGGCTAGACTTGTTGCACAAGGATACAATCAAGAAGAAGGTATTGATTTCGATGAAACCTTTACTCTGGTTGCTAGATTAGAAGCCATTTCGCATGTTATTTGCATTTGCATGTTTTAGAGATTTCAAACTTTATCAAATGGATGTGAAAAGTGCATTTCTTAATGGTTTTATAAATGAGGAAGTTTATGTTAAACAACCCCAGGTTTTGAAAATCATGCTTTTCCAAATCATGTTTTTAAACTATCAAAAGCTTTATATGGTTTGAACCAAGCACCTCGTGCATGGTATGAACGATTAAGTAAATTTTTGATTGAAAATAATTTTTCTAGAGGAACGATTGACACAATATTTTTTGTTAAAACTAAAAATGATGATTTACTTATTGTGCAAATATATGTGGATGACATTATATTTGGTGCCATTAATGAAACGTTGTGTAAGGAATTTGCCAAGTGTATGCAAGGTGAGTTTGAGATGAGCATGATGGGAGAGCTAAATTATTTCCTTGGGCTTTAAATCAAACAATGTAAAGAAGGAATTTTTATCAACCAAGCTAAGTACACAAAAGAACTACTCAAAAAGTTTGGTATGTATGACTCAAAAATAGCTGGAACACCTATAAGCACATCCATTAAGCTAGACAAGGATGAACAAGGTAAGTCCATTGATCAAACAAAATATCGAGGTATGATCGGCTCACTTCTTTATTTAACTACAAATAGACCCGATATTATGTTTAGTGTGTGTATGTGTGCTAGATATCAATAAAATCCTAAGGAATCACATCTCAGTGCTGTTAAAAGAATTTTTAAATATCTTGTTGGCACTCAAAATTTGGGACTGTTTTATCCTAGAGGTGTTGCATTTGATTTAATTAGTTACTCGGATGCCGACTTTGCCGGATGCAAACTTGATAGAAAAAGCACCAGTGGCACTTGTCACTTTCTTAGTAACTCATTAGTATCTTGGTTTAGCAAAAAGCAAAATTATGTTGCTTTATCAACGGCCAAAGCTGAATATATAGCTTCCGGAAGTTGTTGTGCCCAAATACTTTGGATGAAACAACAATTGGAGGATTTTGATTTGTATTATGATCATATCCCTATTAAATGTGATAATACTAGTGCCATCAATTTAAGCAAAAATCCGACTCAACACTCACGAACAAAACATATTGAAATTCGACATCATTTTTTAAGAGATCATGTTCAAAAAGGGGATATTGTACTTGAATTTGTAAACACCGACAAGCAATTGGCGGATATTTTCACAAAACCTCTAAGCGAGGATCGCTTCAATTTTATTTGTGATGAGCTTGGAATGTCGATTTTTACTTAAAAAGTTTTGTTATGACTGTGAAACTTGAATTTTTGTTAAAATGATATATGTGCATTGCTATATTGATAAGGAAATATTTATATCAGTTGAATGCTCTTAAGTCCTTCATACATTTATTATCTTTAACAGTTTACTATTTTCAACTGTGTAATTTTTTTTGGGTTCTGCATCTTGAGGTAAAATTAACTTTACATATATTGATTTTTTTTTAAACCCTCATAGTATTTTTTTTACATTACCATTCCAGCAACACCAACATCCCATTAAGTTTAATTTCTGCGGGTATTATTTTATTTTAATTTAATTTATTTTTTTGATGTCATTTATCCCTATCATTTTCCTCCTCCTCCTCCAGATTCTGACCCATGATTTCCTTTTGATAATGTCACAGGGGGAGAACTTATATGATGTTATGTATTATGGTATTATTTTCAAATTATGGTATTATTTGAGAACTAATCTGATAATTATGTATTTATAGTTTGATATCTTAGTCTCATATCATGTCTCTAATTAAAACTTATTTATTACACATGTGCTAACCTATGTATTTAGAAATGAATTCAGGGAGCATGACTTGAGGGGGAGCTTTTCTTACTTCCAAATCAAATCAAAACATCATTGTGTACCATCATCAAAAAGGCGGAGATTGTTAAAGTTATTTATTTTGAGGGCAAATTACACAAATAGTCCTTACAGTTTGGGGCGTGTGTCACTCTGGTCCCTAACTTTTCAATTGTGACACATTTAACCCTGAATTTTGAATCTTGTTCCAAATAAGGACAATTGAATATATAATTAGATTTTTCAAGGGTAAAATTGTCAATTTGATAAAATATAAACTAATTTGACAAAAGTAAATGTCAAACAAATATTTTTGAATTTTTAAAAATTATTTCTACCTACTAAAAATAAAATTATGTAAAATTGATAAATCTTTTAGACATTTATTTTTTTTTTACCAAAGTAATTTTCATTATGTTTTGATGATGATCATGTAAAATTACTTTTAAAAAATTAATCATGTAATTTTTATTAATTTTACATAATTTTATCATTGGTGGATAAAAATAATTTTAAAAAAATTTAAAATATTTTTTTGACATTTATTTTTGTCAAATTAGTTTATATTTTATCAAATTGACGATTTTACCCTTGAAAAATCTAATAATATTTTCAATTGTCCTTATTTGGAACAAGATTCAAAATTCAGGGTCAAATGTGTCACAATTGAAAAGTCAGGGATCAAAGTGACACAAGTCCCAAACTATAGGGACTATTAGTGTAATTAACCCTTATTTTGATGATTTATTTAATTATGTTTTTAATTTATTTGGAAGAGAAAAATAGAATTAAAATTTATTTTGATGATTTATTTGAAAGAAAAAAATAGAATCAACATTTATTTTGATGATTTTATGTTTTTAATTTATTTGAAAGAGAAAAATATAATCAAAATTTATTTTGTCCCATTATTTCCCACCTAAACCTTTATCCTAAATATTGTTAGAATGTATTTAATATTTGATTAAATCAGGAGTTCAAACAACCCAAAAACAGAGGTTCAAACAGCCCAGCACAGCAGCAGTTCAAAAGGTTCAAGTGGAAGATATTCAAATTAGTAATGATGAAGTACAACGGCTATAAACGGTTATAAATTCAAATGAATACAATGGCTATAAACGGCTATAAACGGTTATAAGTTTCATTATATATACCAAAGCCTCTAATGTAAACAAGTTACAAAAAATAGAAAATATTATTTGATCTATAATCACTCACATCTATTCTCTGAAAAATTCTCTGAGGAGTGTTCTTCAATTTTTGTTTACATCCTCTTTCAGAAATTATACACTGAGACGTATAGCTTTAAGCCCATCTTTCCTATGTGAGGTTTATAGAAAAATCAGAGCTTCATTTTTATATCTATCTTTGAGAGATAATTCTTGTAGTTTTCTGTGAAAGCAAAAACACATTCTTTTCAATCTTGTAAGAGTGTAGTACACTTAGTGTTCTTGACTTAGAAAGTCTGTGTAAAATCCGTGGAGGATTGCTCTATTTCTAAAGAAATTGCTAGCACCTTCGTGAAATTAGAGCATGGTGGAAAATCTCAAGTGAAGCTTGAGGAGTGGACATAGGCCAAGTTGAAGCCGAACCACTATAAATTTGTTTGTCTCTCTCTCCCTTATCTCTTTATTTTATTTAAATTGCTGTAGCTATATTTCACATTTTCACTGTGTTAAAATCATTAACTGACATAGTTGTTAGAACACTTGTTTTAATTATTTTTATTTCATTAACTATATTTATCTATTTTGCTAGTCATAATTTTTATTAGGGTATTATTAATTTTTAATTGTAAAAACCTAATTCACCACTCCTCTTATGTTGTCTTTTGGGTAACACTCTTGATTTTTGAGAAGATACACCACTGTTACCTTTATCCAGTATCAAACTTATTGGGCAAAAAGGAGAGACTAGATAGAACATGAAGGTTGCAAATTTGAAAAGTAATTTGAATTGAAAGAACTTCTCGTATATCTGAAAACAAAAGTCAATGCATACTGAGGGCTAGGGTTTTGATTGAAGGTGAAAGGGTATTTTGGTAATTTTATTTTAAAACAAAAATGTAATAAAAAAATTCATTAAATGTGTTAATAAAGAATAAATGATGTGTGGAAATAAAATTTTCTATTATTCAGCTCAACTCATTTACCAAACAACCCTTAAATGGGCCCCATCCCATGAATTTTTAATCCAAGCCATCTCCCAAATCCCTAATCAAGCATGACCCCGCGCGCCGCCGCGGGGGGGAGGGGGGTTGGGGGTTTTGGAGAACTCTGCTTTGCTGAGCTATCTATATGTTCCAACTCGAAGAATCCTTTAAAAAAAAAAAAAAAAAAATTATTATATTATTATTTGATGTTGATCTACAAGAAGAGGATTGGAAAGGTGAGGTTATTTATACAAATTAATAACTTTATTAAAAAAAATTATTCATTAACTCACTTCAATAATATAATAGGGTTGGCTTATTCAATTCGTGCATATCATAAGTCTCATTTTAATAATTTAAATTATTTATTTTCTAAAGTCCTTTGCATATTATTTATAAAAAGAAACAATAGATATATTGATAATAATAGTATATTTAATTTATTGCGTTTGTCACAAAAAAATAAATCGTCTACTTTTAAAAACACTATATTGTTGTCTTTTTTTCTTTTAAACAAATGTGATACATTGAATAAATTATTATTATTGAATAGATTTTTTTTTAATGATATATATAAAAATTTGGACAAAATAAACAATTTAAATTATTGAACTAAACATGTGATGAGACTCACAAATCTAGACAATACCCTCCAATCCTAATCATGCAGTGGAGGGAGGCCAAATCTAATAAGTGTGACATCAATTAGGGGTGGGCGCGGGTCGGTTACGGCCACGGAACCTTCAATCCGCCATCCGTCCGCCAGATTGGCGGATTGAAGAAAATCAATCCGCATCCGTCCGCCAATCCAGCGGATGTGGATTGAGCGGATTGGCGGTTTGGCAGATGGATGCGAATCAGTTTGGCGGTTTAAAATTTTATAAATTTTCAACATAATTCAACTTGTACACTTCCTTAAAAAAAATAAAAAAATAAGAAGAAAGTATTACAGTCAATGACTTAAAAAAATATTACAATCACAGCATGCCTCATTCAAAGCAAGAAAGTTTGAAACTTTAGAATATCACAATCACAACATGCCTCATCCATATAAAGTATTACAATCTGTGGTTCTTAAAATATAAAAACAATTCAAACCACCAAAACCATAACCAGAGCAGTAGTAGAGATTGTATGTCTCTGTATTGTTACACCTATATCTGTTTTTGAAAACAAAAACCAACCAGCATATATCATATTTTCTATTTATTATTTTTAGAGATAGATTTAAAAACCAAAAAATATAGATAAATAATAAGTTTATTTTTTTAATTCAAAAAAGATATTCAAGCTGAAAACTTTTTTTCAACAGAATATTTAAACTCTTTTTTAATTGAAAACACAAACAGAATATTTAAACAAACTGAAAATACAAAATCTTATAAATTACTAGGGGTGCTCGCGGTTTGGCAGTTCGGTTGCGGCCAAAGGAATCTCAAATCCGCCATCCGTCCGCCAGATTGGCGGATTGGAGAAAATCAATCTGCAACGGTCCGCTCGTCATCACGCATCCGTCCAAAATGTGGCGGATCGGTTCGGTTCGGTCGGTTTTGGCGGATCGGTATATCCGCTGCTCACCCCTAACATCAATGAATACAAAATTATAAAATTTATATAATATTACTCATTATTTTTGTATGACATCACTAATAAATAAAAATTTGTAAATTAAATCAGATGAACACTCATTCTCTTACAAATCTAGTTCTACAATTCCATTACTGCAATATGAATTTTTTTATTATTTTTTATTTTTTATTTATACTTTATATATATATATATATATATATATTCTTCTAGACTAAAAGCATCTACTGGCTTAAAAATTGAATCAAATCTGGAAAAAAAAAAAAATGTTCACTAAAAATTTAAGGATCAATTTTTATCTTCACTACTAATTTATACCCAACATGACAATCCCAATTACAAACTGAAGACAAAGCTTGACTTGTTAAGTTGTTATAATAATAAATAAATTAAGGGCGTGTACAAATCATAAACCCATGTTTATTAAACACTATCATCAATCAAAAGGCATGTTATTATATATAATATATATTACTTAATTAAATTATTCTACTATAATTTTGTTTTTACTTACAGAGCTGCCCATGCGCAACAGTGGGCCTATTATGTTTTTAACTGAAAGTTGTCAATCGAATTGAACCAAGACCAAATGAATTGTGAATAGAATTGAATTTGTAACCAACAACAAAATTTGTTATGTTTTACATTCAACAATACAAGTGAAGCCAATATGGTGATAGAGAGCTATCCAGTATTTAAATAAATAAATAAAAATTTGTGCAAGGCTGTGCCATTTGGTAAATGCCAATCGATAATGCTTCACATCCAACAAAAAATAGCATTTTTGGACTAAACATTACATATTTACTGAACAAAATGAAGCAAGAGCCCTATGATTTATTTTTATTTTTTTTTATTTTTATCTTACACGGCCATCATTGTGTTGTGGATTGGGGGCACACCAAGGAACACTCACAAACAATAACACAAAGAATTTAACGGGGTTCGGCAACTCGCCTACGTCCACGGGCAGCGGATTCACTATATTGAGAAAATGGAAGAATTACAACTCTCTGAATAATTCTCTCTCTCTGTTTTCTCTCTTTACAACTCACTACACTCTGCTATCTGCTGTGTTTTACCTCTGCTCTCAACCTCTCTATATATACACAACAAGAGGAAGTAGCTGGGAGAGGTTTGGCATGCCAGCTGTTGGTCCATTTCGGTGGCTGCGGTTGGTGGCCGAAATTCTCGGTTGGTTTGGCAGCCTCCATGATGTGTTCCCATGGGAGAATTCAATCACCCCCTTCACATGGGGTGATATTCCACAAATCACCCCCTCAACCCATGTGAGGTGATCCACTGCACACACTGCTGCTAATCTTGTCACGCCCAAATTCAACATAGTCTGCATCTCCTCACTGAGATACTGCATCCCCTAAAAGCTAGAGATAATACACCAGAGATACAAGAGGAGGAGGGAATCTTACATTCTCAACTCAACTCACACCATTCTCTGATTTGGAGAGAGCCTCTGCTCCTATCTCCCACAGATCTCTTCCATGCTTCCTGTCTCGGATGTCTTCATCTGCTATACTTGAACTTGTGCGAAACTAAGATATCCTGCACCCCCTGATTGGATGTCCTGCACCCCCTGCTGAGATGCCCTTGACTGTCATGCCTTTGCCCTCTGTCCATAGTGATCGATCAACACTGCCTTGCACCCGAAGGTGCTCAATTCCGAGAGATGTTGACCAAGTCCAAACAATGTTGGAACTTGATCCCAGAAACCACTTTTGTGAGCATATCAGCTGGATTATCTGCAGTACCAATCTTTTGAAGCAGAATATCCCCTTCATTCACAATTTCTCGGATGAAATGGAAACGAACATCAATGTGCTTGGTGCGGGCATGATGAACCTGGTTCTTTGCCAAACAAATGGCACTCTGACTGTCACAAAACACCTCAACGTGCTTCTGAACAACACCCAAGTCTTCAATCAACCCGTGTAGCCAATAGCTTCTTTAAGGCTTCTGTCACTGCCATGTACTCTGCCTCTGTAGTAGACAAAGCCACCGTTGACTGAAGCGTTGACCTCTAACTCACCGGCCTTTTAGCAAGCGTAAATAAATACCCTGTTGTTGACCGGCGTTTGTCTAAGTCACCAGCATAATCTGAGTCCACATATCCTTCCAAATTCTGCCCGAGTCGGTTATCTCTCTCGAACTTCAATCCCAGATTGACTGTGCCATGTATGTACCTTAGGATCCATTTCACTGCCTGCCAGTGATCTTTTCCTGGATCATGCATATACCTGTTTACCATACTCACAGCATGCGAGATGTCAGGCCTTGTACAAACCATAGCATACATTAATGCACCAATTGCATTTGCATATGGAACTTGTGCCATATGCTTCCGTTCTTCTTCTGTGCGTGGAGACATTGAAGCACTAAGCTTGAAATGAGGGGCCAATGGTGTACTCACAGCTTTGGTTTTCCCAGATATGCCAAATCTGTCTAACACCTTTTTCAGATACTGGGTTTGTGTCAGACAAACTGTGCCCTTCTTCCTGTCTCTCTTGATCTCCATGCCAAGAATTTTCTTTGCTTCTCCCAAATCCTTCATTTCAAACTCTCTTGCCAGCTGTGCCTTGAGTTTGTCAATCTCCACCTTGCTCTTAGATGCAATCAGCATATCATCTACATATAAGAGCAAATAGATGAAGGAACCGTTGGGAAGCTTATGGAAATATACACAATGATCAAATGACTTTGTGTATTCTTTCTCCATCATGAACCGATCAAATCTTTTGTACCACTGTCTCGGGGATTGCTTCAACCCGTACAACGATTTGTCAGCTTACAGGCCCAATTCTCTTTTCCAGCTGTAATAGCCCCGACCCTGATTAGCGCTAATGGGACTTAATTACGTCTAATAATAATTAAAGGAAAAATCTGGAATTTATTTGCATGTGCATTGCATGAATTACGTGTTATTATCTGTTCGGTGTCGGAATATCTGTTTGTGTTTTAAACTTTAAACTGCAAATTGGAGGCCTTATCAGCGACCGAATTCAAAATCGTTTGGTGTTTCATAATCGTCCTAATTTATGTGATTTTATGGTGTATTTATGTAAAATGTGATTTGGTACGATTAAATTAGATTAAATAATGATTTAATGCTAAGTTGGACTTATTTACCATTAGACCACTTAGTGGCCATTGTCTACTCACCTCTTGAGCCTTAATACATTTGATCTAAACAACATTTCCTCAGCCTCTTCCTTTGTTCTAGCCGACCAAGAGAGAGAGCTAGAGAGAGAGAGAGATTGAGTTCTTCTTGCAAACTTTGTGTGGAAGTAGGAAGATTGAAAGAGCCTTGCATGTTCAACCTTTTACATCTTGCATTCAAGGTTTAAGGTAGGAGATTATCCTTTTAATTGTAGGTTCGAGATCACTTCTGGCATGGTTCATGTTAAATTGGTGACTAGAGATAGGATTTGGTTCATACATGGTGGCTTGGGTAGAGATTCATGCATGCATGTACATGTTCTTGGCATATGAAGTTGTTTTGTACCAAATTTCTACATGCATGTGCATATTTTTGCTAAAGCCTATGAGGTCAACAAATTTCTGAGTTAAATGTTGCCTTGGACCATGATTTGAAGCTTTGAAATGCATTTGAATTCATGCATGTTTGTTTAAACTTGGTTCTTGAAAATTTATGGAAATGGTGCTCAATTTACTCACTCTTGGCCTTGAATTTACAAATTGGCTTTTGAAACTTGATATTCTATGTGTTTACAAGTGTTTTTCCAGAAATGGGCCCAAGAGGATTGAATTGTTATGTCAAAACTTGATTTTGAGCTTGGGACTCGAATTTGGGATTCCAGATTTCAGTCGTCCGCTCGAGCGGGGGAAGTGCCGCTCGAGCGGGGAAATCGAGCTCCCAGCATCTTGCACTGTACACCAGTCCGCTCGAGCGGAGGAAGTTGCGCTCAAGCGGAGGACTGGGTGACACGCTCGAGCGGGCGTCGAGCGGAGATTTCACCTATCCAGTACTTTTTGGTCCGCTCGAGCGGCGAAGTGGACGCTCGAGCGGTGACCTTTGTTTGCTTGTCCGCTCGAGCGGGACCCTGTTTCGTTAAATTTTTGAAAATGTTTCTAAGGCATTCTTTTGCATCCTCATTCCATCCTAGGCATTCCTAAGTCATGTTTAAGGCTCCATACTGAGGGTAAGGGGTTAAGTACACACTTAGGATCGTTGACGTAAGTTTTGTACGTTAGAAATGCGTGTTTCAAGTGTGTATCCGTGATGTGTTATGTAGGTCACGTGCCGCAATCCGTTTGACCCCTCGATTTCGTCTACCTGTATCAACGCCCACTGTGAGTAATAACTTTGTAAAGTTATGTTCAATGTTATGTATTTTCCGTATGCTATGATACGAAATGATTGATTCTTTGAAAAGCTATGATATGTTGGAAATGAATGAATGAATGTCTAGTTTTTCTGAAAAGTATTTGTGGCACCCTTAGTCCGGATGGCCCTCGCCCGGGGGTGACAATACCGTGGCCTATGGCCCTTGCCTGGGGGTAACAATGCCATGGCTACTTGCGCGCAAGATATGGACCTTTGTGGTTGTTGGTACCAACTTTGTTGTGGTCTTAGGACCTGCCTGTTGTGGTCTTAGGACCTGCCTGTTGTGGTCTTTGGACCTGTCTGTTGTGGTCTTCGGACCTGCCCGTTGTGGTCTTAGGACCTGCCTGTTGTGGTCTTAGGACCTGCCTGATCTGATAGCTAATGGGTGTATCACATATGATCTTATGCAAAATCTGAATATGATTACGAATATGAGCATGTATCTAAATCTAGTTCTGATTGGAAATCTGAATGTGCATAAGACTCTGTTTTTGATAAGACTGTGTCTCTGATATAAACTCTATGTTGGACATCATTCATTAAAATCCTTACCCTGTTATTATTCACTGGGCTTTCGCTCACTGTTTATTATATATATGTAGGTGAGCCGGCACAAGACCCTGGCCAGAGTTGATGGCCTCTGTTTCGTTTTGTTGTTGTCAAGCCACCCGTTGCGCCTCCCGAGGAGGTTCCGCTTGAAGCCTGATGTTTGGCAGTTTTGCATTTCATGCTAGTCGATGGTTGTGTTTTTGTAATGTCGGATCTTGGGAGTACTTGATGTAAATATTCTGTACATAATGGTGTACTTTGACTGGCATGCTATGTATATAAATAAGTTTTAAAATCTTTTGTCCCATGTTTGTCATCACAGCTCATTGGACCTTGTTTATTTTATACTATTGCTTCCGCAGCCCCTTAAATTTGTTAATCTGTTTGGAGGTCGTAGGTAATCCACCGATTACTGGCCGGTTACGTCGCTAAACCTATAGGGGCGGGTTTGGGTCGTGACAGAGTGGTATCAGAGCACGAGTTGTACCGCACACACAGGTCCTTATGAGCTTAGGATGTCCTAGTAAGAAGTAGGGGCATTCCATTTGCATGTGTGAGTGTGTGGTAATGCAACTGGATATTGAAACTGAATGTACATTTGAATATATAAAGCCTTGTCTATCTATAGCCATGGACAATGCAAGGAATGATGATACAGTAGGGTCTTCTGATGCCCGAATGGATAGAATGGAACAAATGTTGGCAACCTTGACCGAAGTGGTAATGCAACAGCAGAGACAACAACCCATACCCCCTCCACCTCCGCCAGTACAGGCTGAAGCCAATGACAGTGAAATCATTAATCTGACACAGAAATTCCTGAAAATGAAACCGCCAATGTTCTACGGTGGGATTGAGCCCCTGAAAGCTGAAACATGGTTGCTTGAGATGGAGAAGTTGTATGAGGTGTTCCCTTGTTCTGAAACTCAGAAAGTTTTGTTGGCTACCTATACACTGAAAGATGAAGCCCGCAGGTGGTGGTTACTGATTCGAAATGGTCATGAAAATATGACATGGACACAGTTCAACGCAATCTTTTATGATAAGTATTTTCCCCAGTGCTTTCGAAACCGGAAAGTCTCAGAATTCCAGGAACTTAAACAAGGCAAGATGTCTGTAGCCCAGTATGAGGCCAAGTTCACTGAGCTAGCCAGGTTTGCTCCTCATATGGTGGACACAGAAGACAAGAAGGCCCGCAAGTTTGAGGATGGATTGGATCTAGACATACTGGATAGGGTGGGAGTTCTGAATCTACCCACATATGTGAGCGTTTTGGACAGGGCATTAATGGCAGAATCCATTCTAGCAGCAAAGAAACAAACTTCCGCCCCACGGACTGAGTGGACAGGGAAAAGATCCGGGAATAGCTTTAAAAAGGGCCGTTCATTTTCTGGGAATAAGAAGCATAACACAGGGTCTTACAGTAACCCAAGCCAAGATAGTGGCCCTACGCCAAATTGCCCCGATTGCGGGAACAAGCATAGAGGTACTTGTCGCCGAACATCAGGCGCGTGTTTTAGTTGTGGCAAGCCAGGCCATTTGATGAGGAATTGTCCGCTTAGATCTGAGACTACTAGCCGTCCTGCAGTGAGTTCAGCGGGATCCGCTTCTGTGGCCAAAACCAACGCCAAAGCCAATGCAGGAAAGGAACCGCTAAGACAAGGCCGAGTGTTTGCCTTAGTACCTGGTGACGTACCGAACACCTATACCGTGGTGTCAGGTACACTTTCTATATGTTCTCAATATGCATGTGTGTTGATAGATTCTGGTTCTACGCATTCCTTCGTGTCGCATGCTTTTTCTCAAAATTGACTAGGCCATTAGAACATATGACATGTGTATTATCTGTATCTACACCTTCTGGGGATTCTATGATGTGTACTCATGTTTATCCAGCATGTGATGTTGTGGTGGGTGATATGACGTTGTATGTGGATTTATTGCCTTTGGACATCCATCATTTTGATTGTATTTTGGGGATGGATTGGTTGACTAAGTACTGTGCTACTATTGATTGTGCAAACAAAACTGTGGTGTTTAGACCGCCGGGTATGCCTGAATTTACCTTTAGAGGGAATGGGGTAGTTCCTCCCCCATACTTAATTTCGGCTATGAAAGCTGTAAAACTACTTAGGAAGGGTTGTAGGGGTTATCTGTGTTGCATATTGACTACATCATCTGACAGTCCTGCTGTAGAAACAATCCCTGTTGTTTGTGACTTTCCTGATGTGTTTCCAACTGATTTACCGGGGGATTTAGTTGACAGAGAAATTGAATTTACTGTTGAGGTGATTCCGGGGACACAACCTATATCCAAGACTCCCTATAGGATGTCTATCTCTGAATTGAAAGAATTGAAAACTCAACTCCAGGAACTGTTAGACAAGAACTTTATCCGTCCGAGTACTTCACCTTGGGGTGCTCCAGTGTTATTTGTCAAAAAGAAGGATGGGTCTTTGAGATTGTGCATAGATTACCGGGAATTAAACAAAGTGACTATCAAAAACAAATACCCTCTGCCCCGAATAGATGACTTGTTTGACCAACTTCAGGGTGCCCAAGTGTTTTCTAAAATTGATCTCAGGTCTGGGTATCATCAGTTAAGGGTTAGAGCCGAAGACATTGAGAAAACTGCATTCCGAACTAGATATGGACATTATGAATTTTTGGTAATGCCGTTTGGGATGACAAATGCACCTGCTGCTTTCATGGATCTTATGAATAGAGTGTTTAAATCATATCTGGATGATTTTATTGTTGTATTTATTGATGATATTCTGATATATTCTAAAGACAGGGAAGAACATGAAAAGCATTTGAGAACTGCCTTGCAGATATTGAGAGAAAAGAAGTTGTATGCTAAGTTGTCTAAGTGCGAATTCTGGCTGGACAGTGTGGCATTTCTGGGCCATGTGATTGACAAAAATGGTGTTTCTGTAGACCCTCAGAAAATTGAAGCTGTTGTAGATTGGCCGAGGCCTACAAATGTGACAGAAGTACGAAGCTTTTTGGGACTTGCAGGCTACTACCGGAGATTTGTGAAGGACTTCTCAAAGCTTGCCTTGCCATTGACTCAGTTAACTCAGAAAAACATGCCATTTGATTGGAATGACCAAAGAGAGGCAGCTTTCCAAGAGTTGAAAACCAGGTTAGTGACTGCGCCAATCTTAACTTTGCCAAATGGTACTGATGGGTTTCAAGTGTACAGTGATGCTTCCTATAAAGGCTTGGGGTGTGTGCTAATGCAAAATGGGAAGGTGATTGCCTATGCTTCTAGACAACTCCGACCTCATGAAAAGAATTACCCGACACATGATCTTGAATTGGCAGCCGTAGTGTTTGCTTTGAAAATATGGCGTCATTACTTGTATGGGGTAACTTGCGAAGTGTACACCGACCATAAAAGCTTGAAGTATTTCTTCACTCAAAAGGAATTGAATATGAGACAGAGGCGTTGGTTGGAACTAATCAAGGATTATGACCTGCAAATTTTGTATCATCCGGGAAAGGCTAATACTGTGGCGGATGCCTTGAGCCGAAAATCCGGTGCAACTGTGTCATGTTTGTTATCCAGCCGAAAAGACTTGTCAACCGACTTAGAACAAGATGGACTGACATTTGCTATCTCTGCCCAACCTGCTATTCTTGATGAGATTAAACAGAAACAATGTGAAGATGAACACTTGAAGAAGATTATAGAGGAGTTTGAGTCGAAACCAAGGCCCGACTTTGTGTTTGGAAATGGTGTGTTGAAATTTCAGAACCGTCTTTGTGTGCCTGATTGCTATGATTTGAGGAAGCGTGTTATGACTGAAGCTCACAGTAGTAAATTTGCTATGCATCCGGGGAACACGAAGATGTACCACAATCTGAAACAGAATTTTTGGTGGCCAGGAATGAAGAGGAGTATTGCAGACTTTGTGGCTAGATGTCTACATTGCCAGCAGGTAAAAGCTGAACATCAACGACCTGCCGGTTTGCTACAACCACTCCCAATACCAGAATGGAAATGGGAGCACATCACCATGGACTTCATTGTGGGTTTGCCTCGTTCTTCGCGAGGTATGGACTCTATTTGGGTTATAGTTGATCGTTTGACTAAGTCTGCACATTTTCTGCCTGTTAAAACTATTTATAACGCTGATAGACTGGCTAACATTTATATGACTGAAATTGTGAGACTGCATGGAGTGCCAGTGTCTATTGTGTCTGACAGGGACTCGAAGTTTGTGTCAAGATTTTGGCAGAGTTTGCAACAGGCCTTGGGAACAGAATTGAGATTGAGCAGTGCTTACCACCCACAGACCGATGGCCAGACTGAACGAACCAACCAAACTCTGGAGGATATGCTCAGAATGTGTGTGTTAGACTTCCAGGGAAATTGGGAAGCTTACTTGCCCTTAGCTGAATTTGTATACAACAACAGTTATCACTCGAGCATTGGAATGGCTCCTTACGAAGCATTGTATGGAAGAAAGTGTCGATCTCCGATATGTTGGCTGAAGTAGGTGACAGACCTTTGTTGGGACCAGAACTTGTGCAAGAAACAACTGAGAAAGTGAAATTGATACAGCAGCGTTTGAAAACTGCACAGAGTAGACAAAAGAGTTATGCCGATGTTCGGAGAAGAGAAAGGGAATATGAAGTGGGAGACCATGTGTTTATTAAGGTGACCCCGATGAAGGGTCAAACCCGATTTGGTGTTAAAGGGAAATTGGCTCCGAGGTATGTTGGACCTTATGAAGTTCTCGAAAAGATCAATCCGGTGTCCTACCGAATAGCCTTGCCTCCGGTGATGGAACATATGCACAACGTCTTCCATGTATCGATGCTTCGGGAATATTTGAGAGATCCACTCCACGTCATCGAGCCGACGCATGTACTATTGAAGGATGACTACACCTATGAAGAAAGGCCTATACAGATTGTGAATCGAAGGATTAAAAGACTGAGAAATAAGGAAATACCGTTGGTGAAAGTTGATTGGCAGAACCACGGGGGAACCTATGCAACTTGGGAAACCGAGGGAGACATGAAGAAGAGATATCCGGATTTGTTTCCTCTAGACCCGAAATTGGCTTCGAATGAAGGTAACTTGAGTTTGGGGACCAAACTCTCTTAAGGGGGGAAGACTGTAATAGCCCCGACCCTGATTAGCGCTAATGGGACTTAATTACGTCTAATAATAATTAAAGGAAAAATCTGGAATTTATTTGCATGTGCATTGCATGAATTACGTGTTATTATCTGTTCGGTGTCGGAATATCTGTTCGTGTTTTAAACTTTAAACTGCAAATTGGAGGCCTTATCGGCGACCGAATTCAAAATCGTTTGGTGTTTCATAATCGTCCTAATTTATGTGATTTTATGGTGTATTTATGTAAAATGTGATTTGGTACGATTAAATTAGATTAAATAATGATTTAATGCTAAGTTGGACTTATTTACCATTAGACCACTTAGTGGCCATTGTCTACTCACCTCTTGAGCCTTAATACATTTGATCTAAACAACATTTCCTCAGCCTCTTCCTTTGTTCTAGCCGACCAAGAGAGAGAGAGAGAGAGAGAGAGCTAGAGAGGGAGAGATTGAGTTCTTTGCAAACCTTGTGTGGAAGTTAGGAAGATTGGAAGAGCCTTGCATGTTCAACCTCTTACATCTTGCATTCAAGGTTTAAGGTAGGAGATTATCCTTTTAATTGTAGGTTTGAGATCACTTCTTGCATGGTTCATGTTAAATTGGTGACTAGAGATAGGATTTGGTTCATACATGGTGGCTTGGGTAGAGATTCATGCATGCATGTACATGTTCTTGGCATATGAAGTTGTTTTGTACCAAATTTCTACATGCATGTGCATATTTTTGCTAAAGCCTATGAGGTCAACAAATTTCTGAGTTAAATGTTGCCTTGGACCATGATTTGAAGCTTTGAAATGCATTTGAATTCATGCATGTTTGTTTAAGCTTGGTTCTTGAAAATTTATGGAAATGGTGCTCAAATTTACTCACTCTTGGCCCTTGAATTTACAAATTGGCTTTTGAAACTTGATATTCTATGTGTTTACAAGTGTTTTTCCAGAAATGGGCCCAAGAGGATTGAATTTGTTATGTCAAAACTTGATTTTGAGCTTGGGGACTCGAATCTGGAATTTCCAGATTTCAGTCGTCCGCTCGAGGGGGGAAGTGCCGCTCGAGCGGGAAAATCGAGCTCCCAGCATCTTGCATTACACCAGTCCGCTCGAGCGGAGGAAGTTGCGCTCGAGCGGAGACTGGTGAACGCTCGAGCGGGCGTCGAGCGGAGATTTCACCTATCAGTACTTTTTGGTCCGCTCGAGCGCGAAGTGGACGCTCGAGCGGGGACCTTTGTTTGCTTGTCCGCTCGAGCGGGGAAACCTGCGCTCGAGCGGGACCTGTTCGTTTAAATTTTTGAAAATGTTCTAAGGCATTCTTTTGCATCCTCATTCCATCCTAGGCATTCCTAAATCATGTTTAAGGCTCCATACTGAGGGTAAGGGGTTAAGTACACACTTAGGATCGTTGACGTAAGTTTTGTACGTTAGAAATGCGTGTTTCAAAGTGTATCCGTGATGTGTTATGTAGGTCACGTGCCGCAATCCGTTTGACCCTCTCGATTTCGTCTACCTGTATCAACGCCCACTGTGAGTAATAACTTTGTAAAGTTATGTTCAATGTTATGTATTTTCCGTATACTATGATACGAAATGATTGATTCTTTGAAAAGCTATGATATGTTGGAAATGAATGAATGAATGTCCAGTTTTTCTTAAAAGTATTTGTGGCACCCTTAGTCCGGATGGCCCTCGCCCGGGGGTGACAATACCGTGGCCTATGGCCCTTGCCTGGGGGTAACAATGCCATGGCTACTTGCGCGCAAGATATGGACCTTTGTGGTTGTTGGTACCAACTTTGTTGTGGTCTTAGGACCTGCCTGTTGTGGTCTTAGGACCTGCCTGTTGTGGTCTTTGGACCTGCCTGTTGTGGTCTTCGGACCTGCCCGTTGTGGTCTTGGAACTGCCTGTTGTGGTCTTAGGACCTGCCTGTTGTGTCTTAGGACCTGCCTGATCTGATAGCTAATGGGTGTATCACATATGATCTTATGCAAAATCTGAATATGATTATGAATATGAGCATGTATTTAAATCTAGTTCTGATTGGAAATCTGAATGTGCATAAGACTCTGTTTTTGATAAGACTGTGTCTCTGATATAAACTCTGATTTTTAACTCTGTGATGAACATCATTCATTAATCCTTACCCTGTTATTATTCACTGGGCTTTCGCTCACTGTTTATTATATATATGTAGGTGAGCCGGCACAAGACCCTGGCCAGAGTTGATGGCCTTCTGTTTCGTTTTGTTGTTGTCAAGCCACCCGTTGCGCCTCCCGAGGAGGTTCCGCTTGAAGCCTGATGTTTGGGCAGTTTTGCATTTCATGCTAGTCGATGGTTGTGTTTTTGTAATGTCGGATCTTGGGAGTACTTGATGTAAATATTCTGTACATAATGGTGTACTTTGACTGGCATGCTATGTATATAAATAAGTTTTAAAATCTTTTGTCCCATGTTTGTCATCACAGCTCATTGGACCTCGTTTATTTTATACTATTGCTTCCGCAGCCCCTTAAAATTTGTTAATCTGTTTGGAGGCCGTAGGTAATCCACGGATTACTGGCCGGTTACGTTGCTAAACCTATAGGGGCGGGTTTGGGTCGTGAAACCAGCAACTTTGAAACCATCTGGCTGGGACATGTATATCTCCTCGTCAAGATCTCCATGTAAGAAGGCAGTTTTGACGTCGAGTTGGGCGAGCTCGAGATCAAACTGTGCAACCAAAGCTAACAAGATGCAAATAGACGTGTGCTTCACAACAGGTGAGAATATCTCATTGTAGTCTATTCCTTCCTTCTGAGCATAGCCTTTAGCTACCAATCTAGCTTTGAATCTGATGTTGTCTCTGCCTGGAATGTCTTCCTTCTTGGTGTAAACCCACTTACACCCAATTGCTTTCTTTCCCTTTGGAAGTTGCACTAACTCCCAAGTCTGATTCTTGTGAAGTGACCCGATCTCTTCATCCATAGCCTCCTTCCATTTGACACTTTCTGGATTCTGCACAGCTTCTTTGAAAGTGCAAGGAACATTGTCTTCAATGATTGGAAGTGCATAGGCTACCATATCGGTCCCAACTGGGTTGCCTAGTAACCCTTTGTCCTTTCCTGATTGCAATGGGTTCTGATTGTTGCGGAGCCTGGGTCTTCATTTTCATCTGAACTCTCTTCAGAGCTATCCTCTGAGACTTCTTCAGGATGGTTGATTGGCCGACTAGTCTTTGCTGGAGTCTCAAACTCCACCTGCACTGACTTCTTCAATGCTTCCTCATTCTGTTGAGAGTCTGGTTGCTTCAACATTGCAGACTCATCAAAGGTAACATCTCTTCTGATGAGAACTTTCTTTGATTCAGGGCACCAAAGTCTGTATCCCTTAACACCGTCACCGAAGCCCAAGAAGATGGCTTTCTTGGCTCTTGGATCCAACTTAGATTCTGTAACATGAAAATAAGCTGGACATCCAAAGATACGTAACTGATCATAATCAGTAGCTGGGACTCCTGACCATACCTCCATGGGAGTCTTCCCATTTAGTGCTGCAGTAGGTAGTCTGTTGACAAGATGACGAGCATAGTTCAATGCCTCGCCCCAAAATGCCTTGCTCATTCCAGACTGTGACAGCATACACCGGACTTTCTCCACCAAAGTGCGGTTCATGCGTTCTGCAATTCCATTCTGCTGCGGTGTTCCAGGAACTGTGAAATGTCTCACTATCCCTGCATTCTGGCAAACCTCAAAGAAGGGATCTGATGTGTATTCTCCACCATTGTCAGATCTGAGCTTCTTGATCTTTCTGCCTATCTGGGTCTCTATCATCTTCTTCCACATAAGAAAGATGTCTAAGACTTCATCTTTGTGCTTCATTGTGTAAATCCAAACTCTTCTGGAGAAATCATCAATGAACGACACAAAGTAGTGTTTACCTCCCAACGAAGCATTCTTGGAAGGACCCCATACGTCGGTGTGAACGTAGTCTAGAATCCCTTTGGTACGATGAATAGCAGTGCCAAACTTGATTCTTGTTTGCTTGCCCAATACACAATGCTCGCAGAACTCAAGCTTCCCTGTCTTGGCGCCTTTCAACAGGCCTTGCTTTACCAACCCTTGTAAAGCCTTCTCACCGACATGCCCTAGGCGCATGTGCCAAAGTCTGGAAGTGTCTGATGCATCATCTTCTGAGCTGGAACTGGTGGAGACAGCCACTCTCCCTGTGACTGTAGAGCCATCTAGGAAATATAAATTTCCCTGTCGAGTACCCTTCATTGCAACAAATGCTCCTCGAACAACTTTGAGGACTCCACCTTCCATGGTTACTCTGTAACCTTTGGAGTCTAAAACTCCCACTGAGATGAGATTCTTGGTTAGATCTGGTACATACCGTACATCTTTAAGAATTCTGATTGTTCTATCATGGATCTTCAGTCGAACTGCTCCAATCCCCTTTGTCTGGCAAGCTTGGTCGTTGCCCATCAGCACAACTCCTCCATCGAACTCTCGTAAGCTCGAGAACCACTACTTGTTCGGACACATATGGTATGAACATCCGGAATCTATTATCCATTCATCAGACTGGCCATATGATGAAACTGTGAAGGCTGCTCCTTCACCATTATCTCCATCTCGTGCAACGTTCACCTTTTCTTCTGTCTTGTCTTTATTTGGACAATCTTTTGCCCAATGCCCCTTCTGGCGACAAGTAGCACACTCGTCTTTTACAAGACGTCTTCTGTCTGAAGATTTCCCTCTGGATTTTGAGCGAGACTTTCCTCGCCCTGCATATCTCCTGTTATTTGTTCTGCCTCTGACTGTCAATGCCTCGGATGCTGAGTCCCTGTTTGCAGACTTATCTTTCCTTCTGAACTCATTGTTCACCAAGGCGTTCGCAACATCAACATACTTGATCTTCTCTTTACCGTATAGTAAAGTAGTAGTGAGATGATCATACGAGTCAGGCAAAGAATTCAACAATAACAGTGCTTTATCTTCATCACCAATGTGATCATCCAAATTCTTCAAATCCGTAAGAATTTTGTTGAAGTTATTTAGGTGTTCGTTCATCGAAATACATTTCTTGTAGTCGAAACGAAACAACCTCTTCTTCAAGTAGAGCCGGTTCTCAATGCTCTTTGTCATGAACTTATCTTCCAGCGCCTTCCAAAGGTCCTTCGCAATATCATACTCTGTGAAGGCGTACTTCTTCTCTTTTGCAAAGCAAAGTCGGATGGAACTGCAGGCCAGGAGATTCACCCCTCCCATTCTATCCGTCCATGTCATCTGGTTTGTCTCCCAGAGTGAAGTGCAGGTTCATCTGGACAAGCATATCTTTAACTTCGCATCTCCACATGCCAAAGTTGCTGCTTCCATCAAGCTTCTCTACCTCGAACTTAGCATGGGACACCGGGGTCCAATGCCTAGAGTTGCTTGTACTCGCTAGATTACTTACGGACTCGGTTGATCTGGTCTCTGTAGATTCTGCCATTTTTTAGAAACTTCAATTCAAAAAACTGACCGTACAGATATGTCCGGAATACTCCAAATAGTTGGGAAGCACTATTGGATTGTCAAAAACGAACTCCGAATGCCTCAGATCAAGCCAAAATATTTTGAATACCTCTGATTCAAAAACTAACCATAAGGATGTGTCCGGAATATCTCAAATAGTTGGAAAACACTATTGGATTGTCGAAAACGGACTCCGAATGGCTCTAATCTGGCAAAAACAGTTTGGACGGGTCAGATTTGCAGAATCTGGTGCGCTGAGATGCACCGGATAATTCCTCCGGTCAATGGCTCGGTCAACGGCGCAGGCGGCGCGGTCAACGGAGGATCGGCGGCGCGGTCAACGCGGCTTGACGGCGCGGTCAACGCGGCTTGACGGCTGGTCAATGCGGCTTGGTCAGCGGCTCAGGCTGACTGGGCAGGACACGTTGTGTGACGTGGCGCTGACGTGTGCTGACGCGTCGCCACGTGGCTCATCTTCCTCCCTGAAGAGCGCGTGGGGCGCGTGTCCTGACGCGCCGACCGGTAACCGGCGCGTGGAAGCGCGTGCCCAGAGTGTGATTCACTCTCTTTCTTCAGAGCGCGCGTGAGAGCGCGTGGAGTGTCGTCTTAGGCCTGTCTTTACTGTTCTGGACTCCTCTCGGGGAGATCTTGCTCCTGGTATGCTCAAAAGTTGATTTCGGGCACTTCGAAATCTGGGCACTTTTGGGAAAAAATTCGATTTTTCACTACCCGAGCTCTGATATCAATTGTTGTGGATCGGGGGCACACCAAGGAACACTCACAAGCAATAACACAAAGAATTTAACGTGGTTCGGCAACTCGCCTACGTCCACGGGCAGCGGATTCACTATATTGAGAAAATGGAAGAATTACAACTCTCTAAATAATTCTCTCTCTCTGTTTTCTCTCTTTACAACTCACTACACTCTGCTATCTGCTGCGTTTTACCTCTCCTCTCAACCTCTCTATATATACACAACAAGAGGAAGTAGCTGGGAGAGGTTTGGCATGCCAGCTGTTGGTCCATTTCGGTGGCTGCGGTTGGTAGCCGAAATTCTTGGTTGGTTTGGCAGCCTCCATGATGTGTTCCCATGGGAGAATTCAATCACCCCCTTCACATGGGGTGATATTCCACACATTGTTGATCCATATTAAACTAACATTGCAAAAAAATAAATAAATAAATTAAATTAAATTAAAAATACAGATATTGTTGGCTATATATTTTGTATAGGCCAATCACAGCTTAACACATGGCTTGTGAAGGGTAATTTGGAGAGTTAATGCAAATCTCCAATCAGCAACAGACACGTGGCAGTTTATATTGGTAATAATGGATTTGCACAACAGTGGAGCAGTTAGAGGGTGCGAGATGACATGACCCAACGGTTACTCACAATTCAAATTCAAATTCAAATTCAAATTTAAGAGGGAAGCCCAACAGCAAGAAAGGCATAGTGAAAGCAGATTGTTCAGGGCCATAACCAATGATCGTGGAAAGGCATTTCGACGGTTACCATTGGAGAGTAAAAATAGAAGAGAAGGTTAACAGAAGAGGCCCCAGACTCAGATCCAAAAACCAGTTATTAACTTCATATTTTTCTTTCCAGTTGTTACATTTCCAGTTCTTCAATTCCTATACTGCATTTCATTTTCTAGGAGTAGTTTCAAGTAGTTGTTGCTGTAAACTTTTCGAGGCTGGGTCATTTTATTGTAAGTTCTCATTTACTTAATGAAATTTAATTTCTAAATTGTTCTTTGTACTTATCATTATTTATAAGTTTCTCCTAAGCAAGCCACCAGTAAAAGTCCTATTCATTGAGGATGAAAGAATTTCAACACAATCGTCTGATAATTGATTGGCAATAAAAATTCTAGATTTATTAATCTTTGCTGGCACACTTAAAATTACATAATTAACTTTCGAAAGCCAAAAAAAGCCAACAGATGCCCATTTAATAAATTGGGTAGAAATCAGATTCTTGATTAGTACTGAAATTAATGCAAGTAAACTTCAATTTTTAGTTTGGCTTCACCACAATAGGACTTCTCACATGGTGCTTACCATCTGACCACGTCAATTCTCCAAATACATAGTCTCCACCTTTATTCCCTCCTTCAACCTTCAGAGTAACCTTGAATGTCCTCTGTTCGCCGACTTTTCCAAACTTCAAGCTTTTTGGCTGGACAAAAACAGAAATACCAGCTGGGTTTTGGACATGTGCGCTGTAAGTACTGGGAGAACCAACATTCTTAAGAGTCCGAGTCACGGTGGTTGAGCCATTGAGCGCAAGGATTGTGATTGAAGGGTAGTTGAAGTTGGCAAGACTGATAGGATTGGGACATTTATAGGGACTTTTTGAGAACATTGCGATTTGAGTTTGATTGTACCCGAGGGCACAGAGAAAATTCAGGTAATCGTTTGGGGTTAAATCGTAAACCAAGCCTGGATCCATAGCACGGTTTGGTTGCACATGTCCTGCTCCGTAACTGAATGGTGTTGCCTTGAAGTTTGATGCATTGGTCAGTGGCTCCTTAATGTTGTCCTGTGTTGTTGCTGCAAAAAGTAGGATGAAATATAAGGATCAAGAATAGATTTAATCCATCATGAGATTACTACAATACCCATATCATATCATGTTAAAAAAAGTACCCGAGATGGAACATTTCACGCTAGTACAACTATTGAGGTGGTTTTAGCAGCAATAAGATTTCTGTAACGTCAACTTGGACAGCGAAATTTCACTGTATGAGATTAGCATTTAAACAACAAAATTCCCCACCACTACCCCTAACCACCACACTCACCATCATCAGTCAAAAAAAATAGAAGGATAATTTTTTTCAAACTTGTATCATTTTCGCCATCTTCTCAACAAACAACACAATACTTGGCTTCAAAAAGAAGTTAATAATACTAACAATAATTCAGAAGTAGAATAATTTGCAAGGTTTTGTTTTTTTTTCTCACCAGTGGTCATGATTGCCGATTTAATTGCTGAAGGACTCCAAGTAGGATAGAGGGTCTTCAGAAGGCCAACAATGCCAGAAATATGAGGGCATGACATGGAAGTGCCCGATACTGAATTAAACAGAACTCGACGCTTATCAAAATCTTGGTTTGTTGGTCCTTGTGCCTCAGTGTAAGCAGCTATGACACTCACTCCCGGTGCTGTGATATCGGGCTGAACAAACAACAGTAATTAGTGACCATCGTTAAGATAAATGAAACCTAATAAAAAATTATAGAAACAGCATATCAAAGCTTTGGTTTGAAGAACAAAAAAAAGAAGTTAAGAAAAAACCTTTAGGATCTCTGGGGTAATGGTGCTTGGCCCCTTTGATGAAAAAGCCGCCATGAATGGAGCTGGCTTTGTCCCCAATTGAGTAGTTGGATGTGTAATGTAAGCCATTGGATACCTGATGAAAACATGTAATTCGCAGAACAACAAAAAAAAAAAAAAAAAGAGGTAAATTTTCAAATTTCTCCTTTTGGACCATCTATTATGCAATGCAATTGGGTGAGGCTTAACTAGACACCTAGTTTACGTTTACTATCCCAATTTTAATAGTCTGTCCAAAATTATGACAATTTTTGTGATTGTTGGACAAGAACAATCATTTTCCATCAAATAAAAGTGACTTAGGGCATATCATTCAATACCCACAAATTTTCATGGTGGTTGGTGTTTTTAGAAGTTGATAAGCTCATTAACATGATGATACTACTATTGGCATCTCATTTTACCTCGTGTGATTGACATAAGCGAAAACAGCACCGCCGTCGATGTAATTGATATGAGAAGCTGGGAGGACATGAGGATCAGCAAGAATTTCATTTCCTGAAAGCTGATTATTAGCAAGAACCATCCCCACAGCACCAGCCAAAGCTGCTTGCTGACCCTTGTCGACTCTTGCATTGTCCCCTCGAAGGCAAACCAAGATTTTTCCCTTCGCCTTTTTAGGATCCAGCGATCCAGGCTTGCAAAGCAGTCTGCACGAATAAAAAACAAATATCCAAATAAAGCACAGAACACAATTTTTTACATTGAGGGCTTTTCAGCAGAATGTTTATACAGAATCAGAATTCCAATGGCTTGAGTGTTTTGTCCTTACGCATCTCCAACTGACGCATTTGCAACTTTGGCATCTGCGGCGCTAATAATTGGAAATAACTTGTTTGGCAATGCTTCAGTCGAAAGGCTTTCCCCCTTTAGTAAACAAAATATTTATGAGTTTTATACAATGAATAATTTTAAAAGCAATCATTATGAGTAATATCATACAGACATAATAATCTAATGAAAATATACCAGCATTTCATAAGAAAAGTGAAAAAATCCCATTAATTTATCAAAAACCCGTGCCAGCATTAGCCCTGGATTCATGTATAGAACCCCAAGTAGTATACATTTTCTTTTCACTTTTTAGTAAATTAATTGAACATTTTCTTCTCTACCCTGTCTCCTTAAAAACATTTTCAATGCTTCTAAAAGTTGTGCTTCCAGCTTTTCAAACCATATTTCAGAAAATGCAGAGTTTGAACTGGGGCCCTGATGATGGGGATCAGAAAGGCATGACAATAAATTGAATAATATATGAATTTTAGTAAAATTAGGAATTATTGTCTAATATGAGACTAGGATAAGGAGAGGACACTAACTTTGAACCTCATTTTGTTGCCAAGAATAACATAACTAGGAAATTGGCGATCCATGGTGCTAGCTCCAACTGTTATCTGCCACGGTGCAATGTTGGAAACAGTCCCATCAGCCGGTCCAGAATTTCCAGCCGAGCAAATGACCACTATACCATTCCTAACAGCATGAAAGGACCCGATGGCTACGCTGTCATTGAAAAGGGCCATGGGGTCCCCGCCAAGTGATACGGAGATCACATCAACACCGTCATGGATGGCCATATCGAAGCCAGCCAGTACATCCGCATCAAAGCACTCATTGCCACCCACAGGGGGCCAGCACACCTTGTAAGCTGCCACCCGGGCTTTTGGTGATCCGCCTTTCGCTGTTCCATTTCCAAAACCAAATACATTTGCTCCGGGTACAAAATTACCACCAGCTGTCGATAATGTGTGGGACCCATGGCCTTCAGTATCACGCGGTGAATCAAAGGAAGAGTTGAGAGCACCCACAACTGCAGCATATCCTTTGTTGAAGTATCTTGCTCCGATCAGCTTCCTTTGGAATAGGCAAACAATGAATAGATGTGAACATTCTAAAAACACTTTTATTTGAAGTATGCTAAGCACAAGGGTGATAAGCCCATTTAATCTGAAACCTGACTTTTTTACCCCTGATGTTTCAAATTTTGATTATCCAATGGCCACAATTTGAGTTAGATAGGGTACCTATAAAATCAGTGAAAACACTGAAAACAAAAGAATTTATAAAAGAAAGACAAGTGGGTACGAAGTCTAACTACACTCCCAACAACTTCATCAACAGGGATATAGATATTGGGTAATGGCCTTTTATGCAATTTATGTTGTTATATCAAATGGAGGTGTAAATTATTAAAGGTTCTAAAATGACTAATTTGCACTCTCAACTTTATGCAAAAGTTAAAATACCCTCTTCCCCACCATTAGAGGAGATGGATTACTCAACTCATAAAATTTACAGTCCATGAAGACTCCTTAAAGTTAAAGATGTGGAACACACCCACCAAATTTTGCATTACTCCAGGCAGGACCACAAACAATATCGTTGGGTCCCCGGGACGAGTAAACACATTTTTGCAATGAACTGTTTCCTTTTTAGAAGGGAAGAAGATACTTGAAAGGCATGTGAAACTTAGATGAGTTCTAATTGTTTGATGAAAATTTGGCAAAGTTTTCTATGTACAAGCAATAAAGGGAAATCCCAGTGCACGAGTCTCCAACCATTGCAAAGTTTGGAGAGGGTAAAATGTACACAATCTTACCTCGGCATGCAGAGAGGCTGTTTCCATGGAAATAAAGAACATTATGTTATTTCATTTCATATGTAAGTTTCTGAATAATTCTGTATATTCAGTTGTGTCAATTTACAAAGAGTTCATCAGTTTATATAGTCCTAAATCTATGACTGAAAAAGGAAATACTAACTAATTTCTATTTGCACAATGACTGAAAAAGGAAATATTAACTAATTCCTATTTACACAATCATGCCATATATACAAATCATGCCATATATACAATATATTCTCACATCTCCGCTCAAACTCAAGGTGTTTTAGCAGAAAACACTAAGAGTTTGCTAAGAAGAAACTAAAACCGAGCAGTAGTGTGAGTCTTGGTGAAGAAATTCGCAAGTTGCAAAGCCAAGAAGACGAAAGGAAGTGAGATAGAGCCAAACTGCAGATGCTGTCAGACAAAGTGACAATCAATCTCAATGTGTTTCGTCCGTTCATAGAAGACAGTATTGTGGGCAGTCTGAATAGTACTGCAATTGTCACAATAAAGAGAGGTCAGAGAAGATTGCGGTACACCCAACTCAGTCAAGAGACAACGAAGCCAAACAATCTCAGCAGTGGCATGAGCCATAGCACGGTACTCAGCCTTGGCAGTGGAACGTGCAACAACAGTCTGTTTCTTTGCCTTCCAAGAGATCAAGGAATCACCAAGAAACATGCAGAAGCGAGAAGTGGACTTGCGATCAGTGACATCACCAGCCCAATCAGAATCAGCATAAGCCACCAAGTCCAAAGAGGAAGTAGAAGACAACAGTAAACCCTGAAATATAGTGCCCCGGAGATAGCGAAGAATCCGAACCAAAGCAGCCCAATGGGTAGAGCGAGGAGCAGAGACAAATTGGCTAACCACATGAACAGCATAGGCAAGATTAAAACGAGTAACCGTTAGATAAACTAAGCAACCCATGAGCTCTCGATATAACGTGCGATCATCCAGAAGGACACCATCAGTAGAGTTGAGCTTCACATTAAGCTCAATAGGTGTATTAGAAACCTTAGTATTAGTAAGACCGGCACGGTGAATAACCTCATTAGCATACTTGGTCTAAGACAGAAAATAGCCGTTTGGAGAAGAGGTAACCTCAATACCAAGAAAATACAACAATGGACCCAGATCCTTCATTTCGAAGGTGCGGAAGAGATGTTGCTTAACCTCAGAGATAGTAGAAAAGTCAGAGCCAGTGATGATCATATCATCTACATAGAGTAGGAGAGTAACAAAACCAACCGAGGTACATCTCAGAAACAAAGCAGAGTCGGAAGTAGAAAGATGAAACCCAAGCTCAGTAACTGCAGTCTGAAAACGATCATACCAACCACGAGGAGACTGCTTCAAACCATACAGAGCATGCCGAAGATGACAAACCTACCCAGAGGAGTGGAGAAGACCAGGGGGAGGACACATGTAGACCTCCTCAGTGAGATGACCGTTAAGAAAAGCATTCTTAACGTCCATCTAATAGAGAGGCCAATGTCGAATAGCAGCAACAGAAACCAAGGTACAGACAGTAGTCATCTTGGCAACATGAGCAAATGTCTCCTCATAATCAATACCATACTCTTGTGAGAAACCCTTGGCAACTAAGCGAGCTTTGTAGCCCTCGAAAGAACCATCAGAATGAATCTTGACTTTATAAACTCATTTGCAACCAACCAAATTCTTGCCAGCAGGCAAAGGAACCAACTCCCAAGTGTTAGTCTTCTGTTAGGCAAACAACTTATCCTTCATAGCTTGAACCCAATTAGGATCTTGACAGGCCTCCGTGTAAGACTGTGGTTTTAAAAAAGAATGAATAACAGACAAAAAGGTATGATAGGAAGCAGAAAAACATGTATTAGACCAACCCAACCTGTTTGGAGGACGACGCTCACGAGGAGGATATCGGTGTGCAGCAGGATCAGAGTCGTCAGAAGCAGAAGGAGCAACAACAAGAGTATAGACAACTGGTGGTAGAGGAGCCTGGTGACGAGAACAGACCAACAACAGAGGGGAAGAAGAAGCTGAAGGAGGAGAAGGAGCCATAGGTGACGCAGACGGAGAAGTAGGAATGGGCTCAAGAGGAACAGTGAAGATGTACTCATCAGACGGGACCTCAGAAGGAAAGAAGTCAATGTGAACCAAATCCTCTTGGGAAACTGGAGCAGTGAGAGGAGGAAACTGAAAGTAAGACAGACGTTCGAGAAAGGCAACATAACGGGAGACATAAAGGAGACGAGAGACAGGATCGTAATAGCGGTAGCCTTTCTGAGTAAAACTGTAACTTAAAAAGACACAGAGGACAGATCGGGCACTAAGTTTGGTCTTATTTTTGCAAGGAAGAAGGACAAAACAGGCAGACCCAAACACACGAAGAATGGAGTAGTTAGGAATTTGGGAGAACAAAGCCTCATAAGGAGACCGACCAGAAAGAAGGGAGTAGGCATGTGGTTGAAAAGAAAAGCAGCAGTAAGAACTGTCTCCCCCAGAATGGAGCCGGAACTGAGTCAGAGAGAAGAAGAGACCTAGCTGTCTCAAGGAGATGACGGTGTTAATGCTTGACTCGACCATTTTGGGCAGGTATATATGTACAGAAAGTTTGGTGAATGGTACCCAAATTAGCCAAATACTCACAGAACTCATTTTTAAAATATTCCCCATCCAAATCAGATCGTAACACTTTAATTGTAGACCCAAACTGAGTAGTAATCATAGACTGAAAGGTACGGTATATCTGATAGAAATCGGACTTATGAGTCATAAGATAAACTCAAGTGTAACGGGCACAATCATCAACAAATGACACATAGTATGCAGAGCCCCCCTTGGTGAGAACAGGAGAAGGGCCCCAGACATCAGTATGAACTAAAGAAAACGGTGTAGCAGATATAGAAGTACTGTTACGGAAAGATAAGACTGTCATTTTGGCAAGTTTACACCCCCGACACTCGGTAAGTTGACTAGGAGAAACTTTACCCAATATACCTGACTGAGCTAAAGACTGTAAGCGGTCAGCAGACAAATGCCCTAATCTGGAATGCTACAAATAGAAAAGACTGGACAAAGAATCTAATTGAAAAGAAGAAAAGGCAGTTAGAGAGGTAGGCATAGGTAGATGCAAGCTTTCCACCACATAGAGGTCTCCAACTCAACGGCCAGTCTCAATCTGCTGCTTAGACATCCGATCCTACATAGAACAGATAGAAGAAGAAAAGATAACATCAAAACCAGAGGCATCAAGTTGACTAATAGATAATAAATTGACAGATAACTGAGGAACATATAAGATTGATGGAATAGAGACTGCGGACATAGCAGACGGTAGGACAAACCCAACAAATATAACTGACATACCAGACTCATTAGCAGCATTAACAGTAATAGGAAAGGGAATGAGAGTACAATTCTGAAGTAAAGAGAGATGGGGAGTCATATAATGAGAGGCACCAGAGTCATTTAGCCAGACAGACGAAGAGATACCTGAAGAAGACCCAAGCAAACCTGAATGAAGAGAGGAAACAATGGAGGCAGATAGAGATGGTTTGAAGGTAGATAGTATATGTTGAAGCTGGCTAATCTGAACACTCAAGGAAGCCAAGTGAAGATCAGGAGCCGGAGCAGATGTAGTAAAATCGGCAGGAGGCCGAACAGACAGACATCCATTCTTAGGACAATGGTACTTCTAATGACCCTTTTGATGGCAGTAGGCACATTCATTCAAAGCTAGAGACATAACTAGAAAACTGAGGGGTTTAATTAAAATAAACCCAAAATAGAACAAAACAATCAAGCCAAGGGTCTAGATATAATAACCAAAAACTTGTGAACCAATCACAATCAGAATTAGAGTAAGACCCACAAAACCACTTGTGAACCAACCACAGTCAGATTCAAAGCAAGACCCACAAAACCAAAGTCACGAACAAAGTCAGAGATCTCCAGACCATGCAAACTAAAGTCGAGGGATGGATGTTGCTCCAACCCCATGCATGCATGTGGAGAGTCATGCAAAGATGGCATATAAGGACCTCCACCTCAAGTGAAAGTCTGAGCTGGGCATCTGCAAAACTCTCTTTTCTCTTTACGTTGTTACCATTGTTGACACTCACCCTCACCATTAAAGAATGTAGAAATTGTGTGGGTTTGTCTCATCTCTCTCTCTCTCTCTCTCTCTCTCTCTCTCTTTGTGTATAAATAGAAATGGGAGGAGATGATGTATTGTATCAGAAAAAAAGAGAGTTGTGAGAAGTGTATGAGAGATCTGAGTTGAGTAGAGAGAGTGAGATACTCCTCCTCCTCCATTTTGTATTTTTGCTCTATTTTAGTGAAAATTCTTATTTCTACTCCGTGGACGTAAGCATTGGGTCGAACCGCGTAAATAGTGTGTTCTCTGTGTGTGTGAGATTATTTTCTGGGTGTGTTTGATCCTATCAAAATAGTATCAGAGCCTCGTCGGTCGTTTTTTGAAAAAACAGAGTTTGTTCTCAAAACTTGCCCAGATTCAAAGTGGTCGAAATCCACTTTTGATCACACCAAGTTGAAGGTCTCGATGAGACGAGCACAAAGGTGAAAACTGCGTCGAAAAAGGATGCCGAACACAGCCGCACGCGCCACCACGCGCTTTGTGATGCCGTGACCACGTGCCACAACGCTCTACATGCACTGCACACGTCTTCTTCGTTCTTCCAAGCGCTGATGTCACCCGTCGCTGGTAACTGACGTCGTGCCGCCGGCAACTGACATCATCCAAGCCGAGTTGACCAAGCTATTGGCCAAGCCGAGCAGCCGCCAAGCCGAGTGGAGCCGTTGACCAGAGCTGCGTTGCTGACCAAGCCGTGTTGACTGCGTCATTGACCAAGCAGCTGACGTCATCCGCACCGGAGGAATTATTCGGTGCTTCTTAGCTACACCAGATTTCACCGATCTGAGCTGTCCAACTTGTTTTGGCTTTGATCTGAGCCATTCTGAGTCCGTTTTTGATGATCCAATAGTTCTTTCCAACTATTTGGAATATTCCGAACACATCCGTACGGTCATATTTTGCAAATCAGAATTCAAAAATTTGTAGTGTTTATTTTGTTAATCCAAAGTGTTTTTCCGGCTAATTTGATCAGTCCGGACTCAACGGCGAAGTCTGCTGGAGGAATTAACATCGACTTCAAGATCCATGATAAAGTTGACTGCTTTCAACTATACAATCTAGAAGCCCAGAATGGAGGATGTCCTGTATTGCTGAGATTTGTTTGACTCCATTGAGCATAATGGAGTTAAACCAGCAATGGAAACTAACGAAGACTGGAAGCGGAAGAACCAAAAGACCATTGGCCATATCAGACAATGGATCAATCACAATGTCTTCCACCATGTCGCCTAGGAGATTGATGCATATGCTCTCTAGACGAAGTTAGAAGGCATGTACCAGTCAAAGACTGCTCGAAACAAAGCCCTCCTGATGAGAAGACTTGTAAATTTGAAGCTGAAAAGCGATATCTCTGTTGTTGAACACACCGGGAGTTTCAAAATCTGGTGAACCAACTGGCAACTGTCAAAATGGAGTTAGATAATGAGATGCAGGCCCTTTTACTACTTAGTTCTTTACTAGACAGTTGGGAGACATTGGTGGTGTCCCTCAGTAACTCTGCACCAGAAGGAAGACTGACTACGAACATGGTCACTGATGCTCTATTCAGTGAAGAGGCAAGAAGAAAAACATGCGTGGAGATCAGTCCCATGCCCTCATCACAGAAAATAAAGGCAGAGTAGCAGAGGCAGAGACAGAGGTAGGGGAAGAAGCAAAAGTAGAGGACGCATCAGAGAAAGATCTCAAGACAGAGGGAAATCCAGAGAAGGTACGAGCCGGCCAAGGTTCAAGTGTTACCATTGTGGCCAGGAGGGTCACATAAAGAAATATTGCTATGCCTTGAAGAAGAAGAACAAAAACAAGGTAATAGACAGCCAAAGGCCGAAGATGGGAACATTGCAGTTACTGTCTCAGAGGATATTGCATTATTCTCTGTTGAAGAAGAAGAATGCCTCCATATGTCAGACAATGACACCGAGTGGGTGGTAGATACAACAACTTCCTACCACGCTACATCCCGGAAAGAGTTTTTCAGTATTTACCAAGCTGGAGATTTTGGTACAGTGAAGATGGGTTACTCCAGTTTTTTGACGATTATGAGAATCGGTGATGTTCGCATCCAAACCCAAGTTGGGCGCACGATGGTGTTGAAAGATGTCAGGCATGTTCCCGATTTACGCCTGAATCTTATCTCAGGGATAGCCTTAGATCGACAAGGCTATGAGAACTACTTCGGCAAAGGCATATGGAAGTTGAAAAGGGGATCTCTGGTGGTAGCCAGAGGATAGGCAATTGGCACACTGTATAAGATTCATGTGGAGGTGAATTCAGATAGCCTCAACGCAGCAGAAGATGAGGCGTCACCAAATTTGTGGCACAAAAGGCTGGGTCACATGAGTGAGAAAGGGTTACAGATTTTGACAAAGAAGTCTCTTATTCCCTTTGCCAAAGATGCGAAATTGAATCCTTGTGACAACTGCTTATTTGGGAAACATCACAGAGTTGCTTTCCACTCATCATCTAAAAGACAATCAGAGTTGTTGAGCAAAGTATACTCTGATGTATATGGCCCCATACAAGTGGAATCTTTGGGTGGCAGAAAATACTTCCTGACGTTCATTGATGATATATCACGGAAGGTATGGGTTTATGTCCTAAAGACCAAAGTTGAGGTGTTCTAGCATTTTCAGACATTCCATGCTATGGTGGAAAGGGAGACCAGAAAGAAGCTGAAGTGTCTCCGAACAGACAATGGAAGCGAGTACACATCAAAGGAGTTTGAAGCCTACTGTGTTACTCGCGGCATTCAGCATGAGAAGACTGTTCCTGGAACGCCACAACACAATGGTGTAACCAAGAGAATGAACCGGACCATTGTGGAGAAGGTCAAATGTATGCTCAAAATGGCAAAACTGTCAAAGTCATTTTGGGGAGAAGTTGTTCGTGTTGCTTGCTATTTGATTAATAGATCGCCATCCGTACCACTGAATTTTCAGATTCCAAAAGAAGTATGGTCTGGAAGGGAGATTTTTTACTCTCACTTGAGAGTGTTTGGGTGAAAAGCATTTGCACATGTATTCAAGGAGCACAGACAAGAAGCTAGATGATAAATCTACTCTATGCATCTTTATTGGCTATGGAGATGAATAATTTGGATACAGATTGTGGGATCTGAAAAACAAGAAGGTTATTCGAAACCGAGATGTGGTGTTTCAAGAAGGCCAGACCTTAGAAGACTTTGGGCAACCAGCCAAACCCAAAGTTGATGATGTTTCAGAAATTATTCCCAATCCTGCACCATCACAACATGCCACTAATGAAGAAGAGCTACCGCAGCATGCAGCCAATGATGTAGAGTTGCAGAATGGATTTCCAAAAGAAGAGGGTATTAAGCAGGGGGAGCCACAACCCCCTCTTCCACAGACTGTTGGTCCACAGTTGCGAAGATCAACAAGAGAGTCTAAGCCGTCATCCAAATACCCTGCTTCTGAGTATATTTTGCTTACTTGTGAGGGATAGCCAAAAAGTTTTCAAGAAGCTCAGAATCATAAGGAGAAGAATAACTGGCAACAAGCTATGCAAGAAGAGATGTAGTCCTTACAGAAAAACCAGAATTATGATTTGGTAAAACTTCCCCAGGGTCGAAAAGCATTGCAGAACAAATGGGTGTTCAAGTTGAAGAAAGATGGTAGCGGAAAGCGAGTCAAGTATAAGGCCTGATTGGTTGTCAAAGGTTTTGGACAGAAGAAAGGTATTAATTTTGATGAAATCTTCTTGCCAGTTGTGAAAATGACATCTATTCGAGTAGTTTTGGGACAAGAGGCCAATTTGAATTTGGAACTTGAACAGATGGATATGAAGACGGCATTTCTCCATGGTGATCTGAAGGAAGAAATTTATATAGAGCAGCCAGAAGGTTTTCAAGTCAAAGGGAAAGAAAACTTAGTCTGCAGATTGAAGAAGAGTCTTTATGGCCTCAAACAAGCGCCGAGACAATGGTACAAGAAGTTTGACTCATTCATGGTGGGTCATGAGTACAAGAGAACTGCTGCAGACCAGTGTGTTTATGTCAGGAAATTTCCCGGTGGAAACTTCATCATACTCCTGCTCTATGTTAATAACATGCTGATCGTTGGATAGGATGCCACAATAATCAGATCACTGAAGAAGGAGTTATCACAGTCCTTTGACATGAAGGACCTAGGCCCTGCATAGCAAATTTTGTGCATGAAAATTATGCGTGACAAGAAATCCAAGAAGTTGTGGCTGTCACAAGAGAAGTACGTTGAACAGGTGATTGAGAAGTTCAACATGAAATATGCTAAGCCAGTCAGTACTCCGCTGACTAATCATTTCAAGATGAGTAAGAGTTCTTGTCCCTCTTCTACAAAAGAAAGAGAAGAGATGGAAGCTATTCCCTATTCATTCGCCATAGGGAGTTAGGTGTATGCAATGGTATCTACCCTACCAGATATTGCTCATACTGTTGGAGTAGTAAGCAGATTCCTTTCTAATCCAGGGAAAGAGCATTGGGAAGTAGTCAAGTGGATTCTGAGGTACCTCAAAGGTACAGAAAAAATGTGTTTGTGCTTTAGAGATGCTAAACCAGTCTTGGAAGGCTATACATATTCAGATATGGTATGCGATCTTAATGGTAGAAAATCTACATCAGGATTTATGTTCACTTTCGCAAGGGGAGCTGTGTCTTGGCAGTCCAAACTACAGAAATGTGTTGCTTTATCCACAACCGAGGCAGAGTATATTGCTGCAGTGAAAGCTGGAAAAGAGATGTTGTGGCTGAAGCGGGTTCTCCAAGAGTTAGGATTAAAGCAAGAAAAGTTACGGTACATTGTGATAGCCAGAGTGCCATAAACCTGAGCAAGAATTCTATGTACCATTCTCGCGCAAAGCACATTGATGTTCGGTATCATTGAATACGCGAAGTGATGGAAAAGCAGTTATTGGAACTGATTAAGATCCACATAGGTAAGAATCCAGCTGACATGTTTACAAAGGTGGTCTCGAGAGACAAACTCGAAATCTGCAGAGACATTGCAGGGATGGACTTCAAGTGAGAAGTCAGTCATGCATGTGGGTATGGAGGGGAATAATTGTTGCTCCAACCCCATGCATGCATGTAGAGAGTCATGCAAAGATGGCGTATAAGGACATCCATCTCAAGTGAAAGTCTGAGTTGGGCCTGCAAAACTCTCCCTTCTCTTCACGTTGTTGCCATTGTTGACACTCACCCACACCATTAAAGAATGTAGAAATTGTGTGGGCTTGTCCTTTTTCTCTCTCTCTCTCTCTCTCTCTCTCTCTCTCTCTGTGTATAAATAGAGACGGAAGGGAGATGATTTATTGTATTAGAAAAAAAGAGAGTTGTGAGAAGTGTATGAGAACTTTGAGTTGAGTAGAGAGAGTGAGATACTCCTCCTCCTTTGTTTTGTATTTTTGCTTTGTTTTAGTGAAAATTCTCATTTTGCTCCGTGGACGTAGACATTTGGCCGAACTACGTAAATATTGTGTTCTCTGTGTGTATGAGATTATTTTCTGGGTGTGTTTGATCCTATCAATAGAGAGTGAAATCGCGAAGTAGATGCCAAAGAGTCACAAAGAGAACAATCAACAACAGTCGACGAAGTCGAAGGATAAAGAACTAGTCAAGATGATCCAGAGACAGAAGACGAACCGCGATGAAGGGTCGACTAGCAATCGCAAAGCACTGAGACGAAGAATCCAAATGGATCGACTACCAATTGCAAGTCAATTACCAGCAATGAACAGATGGGTCACAAATCATATGGGTCACGAACATGAGAGCAATGGAGATGGTGAACCACGTGAGCCGATGAACTTTATTAGAACTTCATATGAGTTTAGCGAAATCGTACCTACGAAGTTCGATGGTCAACCATTGTGACAACCCTCATCTCTAATTAGCGTTAAATTGTGATTAAGCATGATAAGTAATGGATTAAGATGAAATCCTAAATTGATTACATGAGTGTGTTGTTTTAAATGCATTTCTATCTGTTTGTCATTGAATGACCCGTTCATGTTTTAACTTCAAATTGCGAATTGAAAGCCTTATCGGTGACCGATTCAGAAATTGGTTACTGTTATATGCTAATTAGGATTTATATGATTTTATGATAGATTTAATTAAAATTCGATTTGGAACGATTAAATTAGATTAAATAATGCTTGATTAATTGAATATAGGATATTTACACTTTTGCCGCTAAGTGGATTAATTCAAGAGATTGGCTTGGAAGAAAACACTATTGGTGATTGGCTTGACCAAAAACGTGAGAGAGATAGAGAGTTGGAAGAAAAATTGATTCATCTAGAGATTGGCTTGGAAAATTAGAGGAATTGAAGGAGGATTGCATTTTTGAGCTAACACACTTGGAATTCAAGATTTAAGGTAGGAAATTCATTCTTTAATTATGAATTTAAGTTGTTACATGCATGGTTCATGGAAAAATTGGTGATTAGAGTGAAGAATTAGCTTAAAGTGTTGATTTGAGAGTGAATTCATGCATGCATGTCCATATCATAGAATTTTGAGGTTGTTTTCATGAAATTCTTGCATGCATGTCCATATTGTGGTTATACTCTAGAAATTCACCATGTTTTTGAGTTCAAGCTTGCATTTGATCATGCTTTGGAGCATTGGAATTCATAAGAACTCATGCATGTTATGTTCTTGCATTGTTCTTCAAGTTTCATTCAAAATTGTGTTCAATTGTCACACTTTTGGGTTTTGATTTTATAAAATGATCTTCAAAACATGTTGTATTACGAGTTTCTAAGTGTTTTCCAGAAAATTGGCCCAAAAGGATGAGTTTTGACATGTTTGATTCTTGGTTTGAGCTTTGGAAGCAAATCTGGAAAACCTAGATTTTGGCTTCCACGCTCGAGCGAAGGATTCCACGCTCGAGTGACCACCTTTGTGTTCAGAGCTCCGCTCGAGCGACGGAATGCTGGCTCGAACGTAGATTGCAAGCTCTCAGGCACGCTCGAGCGACGAGACCTACGCTCGAGCGAGGAACTGTGTCTCACGCTCGAGCGAGCATCGAGCGGAGAATTTCAGTAACCAGTACTTTTTGCATTTTTACAGACCGTTCGAGCGAGGGAGTCTACGCTCGAGCGGCCTCTCTGTTTTGGTAAGCTTGCTCGAGCGGAGAAAGCCACGCTCGAGCGAGGCCCCTGTTTTCCGCAAATTTTGAAAAGTGTTTTAAAGTACATTTTTTGCATCCTCATTCCATCCTAAGCATTCCTAGGCCATGTTTAAGGCATCTTAATGAGGATAATATTATAGAACCACACCAAGTCAAGTTAAGGGGCTAGTTATTAATCCCAAGTGTGTAACTTAGTGTGTGTTCGTTCTGCAACTGTGTAGGGTTGGCACCAGAGGACGCTGACTAGCCTGTCTATAGCCCAGTAATCTGTGAGTAACAATGTTGTAAAGATATGTTCAATTATGATTATTTTCTGAATGATCGACTGTACCGGTTTCTAAAGTGACATTGTTTACTGAATGAATGTTTGTTCTATTTTATGAACTGTACTCGTGGCATCTATAGCAACTTACTGTTACTATTACTGTTACTGCTACTGTACTGTTACTGTTACTACTACTGTTTACAGAGATTTCTGTCAATTTCAATGTTTGGAACTACTACTATTTATTGTTTGATGGCCATCAACTGACTGCTCGGTCCATTAAGACCTACTGTACTTTTTTGCTATTGGATGTACCACATATAATTGTTATAATTTCTAATTGACTGATATGGCATGAAATATGAGCCACTGATTGAATAACTGATCTACTGATGCAAATGACTGTTTTAATTACTGAAAGGACATTCATTCTTAACCCCTTTACGCATTCGTTATTCACTGGGCTTTAGCTCACTGTTTATATGTGTATGTAGGTGGCCAGGCACCGGACCGAAGCTAGGAGCGTCGAGTTAAGCTCATGTTTTGTCCAGCCAACCATTGTGCCTCACTTTGAGGTTTTGAGTCTGCTCAAGTCAAGGCTGTTTTGGGGTGTTTCAGATTCACCCTTTTGTCTCTGTTTTGTAATGAATGTGTAAGACTTTTGACTGTACAGTTATGGTGTAGGGATTGAATCCCTAACCTGCATAATATGTATTTCTGATGTGTATATATATGTGAATGTGTTCATAAAAGTCCTTTTCCATTCAGATTTTCACAGCTCATTGGACATCTTTTATTTACTGTTTGGCTTCTGCCAAGCCCTTTTATACTGTATTACTGTTATTACTGTTAAGCAGGCCTTTGGTAATCACGGATTACTAGCCGGTTACGATGTTAAACCCTAGGGGCGGGTTTGGGTCGTGACAGAGTGGTATCAGAACACGAGTTATACCGCACACACGTGTCCAAATGAGTTATAGGATGTCCTAGAAAAGTAATTAGGGCATTGCATGAGCATGAAAAAGTGTGTGTGGCCATGATATGAATATATGTGCTAATGTGCTTAAGTAAGCAATTTCCTATGTTTATTATTACTGCATTGCATATAGTGAAATGGAGAATGCAAGAAATGTCGATGAATCTGAATCATCTGAAGCAATAATGGGAAAGGTTAGAAAGAATGGTTGAACTGTTGACTGAGGCCCTAAGACAACAACAGAATCAATAGCTCCCACCTCCTCCAATACAACCAGAACCGAATGTTCATGATGATGTAATTACTTTGACACAGAAGTTTAACAAAATGAAGCCACCAACGTTCCAAGGAGGTCTTGAGCCATTAAAGGCCGAAGCATGGGTTTTAGAAACCAAAAAGTTGTTTGAAGTGTTTCCTTGTACGGAGGCACACAAAGTGTTACTGGCTACGTTCACTCTACAAGAAGAAGATAGACGATGGTGCACTTGGGCTCAGTTTAAGGAAACCTTTTATGAGAAATATTTTCTCCAGTGTGTCCGAGACCGCAAGGTGACTGAATTTGAACAATTGAAGCAAGGTACCATGTCAGTAGCAGAATATGAATCTAAGTTCACTGAACTCACCCAATATGCACCACGCATGGTTGATACTGATTATAAAAAGCCAGAAAGTTTGAAGGCGGGCTTAATGTAGAGATACTTGATCGAATCAATGTTCTGAAACTACTCAAATATGTGGATGTCCTTGACCGAGCAATTATGGCCGAGGCAAATGTCACTGCATTGCAACAGACTAGGACACCGGTGACTGAATAGCAGGGTAAGAGGCGAGGCTTCAATTTCAAAAAGGGCCGAAATAACTCATTGAATAAAAGCAAAACACAGGGTCAATAAGCAACTCTAGTCAGGGAAACAGTTCCATACCACCCTGCTCCGAATGCGGCAAAAGACATAAGGGGGTTTGCTACAAAATTTCTGGTGTTTGTTACAGTGTGGCAAGGTAGGCCACATAGTCAAAGATTGCCCTTCCACGTCTCAAGGCAATAGTAAGGCTGCAGCTAGTGCCGCAGCATCAACTGTTACACCGAAACCCAATCCCAAAGCTACTAGAAAGGAGCCTTTAAGGCAAGGCTGGGTGTTTGCACTTGTACCGGGAGATGTGCAGAACACCGAGATAGTTGTGTCAGGAATACTCTCAATCTGTGCCCAAAATGCCTATATTCTGATTGATTCGGGGTCTACACATTTGTTTGTCTCGCATGCTTTTTCACGAAAATTAAATAGACCACTGGAACCCATGAATTATTTGTTAACTGTATCTTCACCCTCTAGAGGATCCATGACTTGTGCTTATGTGTATCCTGCATGTGAGATTTTTATTGGAGATGTACTTTTGTATGTTGATTTACTGCATTTGAATATTGATCATTTCGATGTAATTTTGGGAATGGACTGGTTAACAAAATATCATGCTTCCATAGACTGTGTAACAAAACAAGTTGTTTTTCGTCCACCTGGATTGCCTGAATTTGTATTTAACGGAGTTGGAGTAATACCTCCCTCATATCTAATTTTGTCCATGAAAGCATTCAAATTAATTAAAAAGGGGTATAAAGGGTATTTATGTTGCATATTGACTGTACCTGCTGATACTAAAGCTAATGTGGACAGTATTTCTATAGTCAGAGAATTCCCAGATGTTTTTCCAGATGACTTGCCAAGGGATTTGATTGATAGGGAGATTGAGTTCGCCATTGAAGTGTTACCGGGTACATAACCAATTTCTAAAGCTCCGTACAGAATGACATCTACTGAATTGAAAGAATTGAAAATACAACTGCAAGAATTGTTGGATAAGAAGTTCATCAGGCCCAGTACTTCACCGTGGGGCGCACCAGTTTTATTTGTGAAAAAGAAAGACAGCTTACTAAGACTCTACATTGACTACAGCGAATTGAACAAGGTAACAGTAAAAAACAAGTACCCATTGCCTCGTATTGATGATTTATTTGACCAATTGCAAGGTGCTCAGGTTTTCTCCAAAATTGACCTTAGATCCGGATATCACCAGTTGAAAGTCAAAACAGAGGACATTGAAAAGACTGCCTTCCGAACAAGGTACGGACATTATGAATTTCTTGTTATGCCTTTCAGAGTTACTAATGCACCTGCTGCATTTATGAATCTTATGAACAGAATTTTCAAACCATTCCTTGATTAATTTGTGGTTGTTTTTATAGATGACATTTTGATTTATTCCAAGAGTAAGGAAGAACATGAACGTCATTGGAGAATTGCCTTACAAACCTTAAGAGAACAGAAACTGTATGCAAAACTAACAAAATGTGAATTTTGGCTTGATAATGTGATGTTTTTAGGGCATGTGATTAGTAAGGATAGCATCTCAGTTGATCCACAGAAGATCGAAGCAATGGTGAATTGGCCTAGACCGACTAATGTTACTGAAGTTCGAAGTTTCTTGGGTTTAGCCGGGTACTACAGGAGGTTTGTGAAAGATTTTTCCAAAATTGCTCTACCATTGACTCAATTGACTCAAAAGGGGATATCATTTGACTGGACCGATCAAAGAGAATCAGCCTTCCAAGAATTAAAGACTCGACTTGTGACTGCACCGATTCTTACCCTACCCTCAGATACGGATGGATTTACTATTTTTAGTGATGCTTCTTATAAGGGTTTGGGATGTGTATTAATGCAGAATGATAAAGTTATTGCGTATGCTTCCCGACAACTGAGGCCACATGAAAAGAATTACCCAACTCATGACTTAGAACTTGCTGCAGTAGTGTTTGCATTGAAAATTTGGCGCCACTACTTATATGGGGCAACATGTGAGGTGTACACAGATCACAAGAGTTTGAAATATTTCTTTACACAGAAAGAGTTGAACATGAGACAGCGGAGATGGTTAGAACTGATTGCAAATTTTGTACCATCCGGGGAAAGCTAACACCGTCGCTGATGCACTTAGTCGGAAATCAATTGGGAATTTGGCCTGTTTGCTCACCGGACAGAAAGAACTGCTATGTGATCTTGAGAAATTTGAAGTTGAGATTGTTTTACGAGAACAAGGTGGGACATTGGCTGCTATTTCTGCTCAACCGGCACTTATTAAGGAGATTAAAGAGAAACAACACCAAGATGACTTTTTGAAGAAGGTCATTGATGAACGGGAATCCAAACCAAGGCCGGACTTTAAGTTTGAAAATAATGTATTGAAATTTCAGGGAAGGTTGCGTGTACCAAATGATTCTGAATTGAAAAAGCGAGTTTTGCAGGAAGGCCATAATTCAAAACTTTCCATCCATCCAGGAAATACAAAAATGTACCAAGACCTGAAGCTTAACTTTTGGTGGCCAGGAATGAAGAAAGAAATTGCTGAATTTGTGTCGAAATGTTTACATTGCCAACAAGTCAAAGCTCAACATCAACGACCCGCAGGTTTACTTCAACCTTTTCCATTACCGGAGTGGAAATGGGAACATATCACTATAGATTTCATTGTTGGATTGCCTCACTCCAGTAGAGGTATGGATTCAATTTGGGTTATTGTTGATCGATTGACTAAATCTGCTCACTTCTTACCTGTCAAAAAAATTATAATGCAGACAAATTGGCTACAATTTATATTGATGAGATTGTCAGATTGCATGGAGTACCTGTGTCTATTGTTTCTGATAGGGACTCGAAGTTTACATCAAGATTCTGGCAAAATCTGCAAACGGCATTGGGTACCGAATTAAGACTGAGTAGTGCATACCATCCTCAGACAGATGGCCAATCAGAAAGAACCATCCAGACTCTGGAAAACTTACTGCGTATGTGTGTTCTTGATTTCCAAGGAAATTGAGAAAGTCATTTACCTTTAGCCGAATTCGCCTACAACAACAATTTTCACTCGAGCATTGGTATGGCGCCTTTCGAGGCTTTATATGGCAGAAAATGTCGATCTCCTGTTTGTTGGGCAGAAGTTGGAGATGGGCCTTTACTTGGGCCCGAGATTGTACACGAGACCACAAAAAAGGTGAAACTGATTCAACAAAGGTTGAAAACCGCACAAAACCGACAGAAAAGTTATGCGGTTGTCCGAAGGCGAGACAGGGAATATGAAGTGAGTGATCATGTTTTTGTTAAAGTGACACCAATGAAAGGACAGACTCGTTTTTGGGCTAAGGGTAAGCTAGCACCGAGATATGTTGGACCGTATGAAATCATTGAAAAGATTAATCCAGTGGCGTACCAAGTAGCGCTTCCTCCTCAAATGAAGCATATGCATAATGTTTTCCATATTTCCATGTTGAGGGATTATCTTCGGGACCCTTTTCATGTTATTGAGTCTACCTGCGTGGTATTAAGTGATGATTACACTTATGAAGAACAGCCTATTCAGATTGTAAACCGACGAATTTAGAAGTTGAGAAATAAGGAAATCCCGCTAGTGAAAGTGGATTGACAAAACCATGGTGGCGTTTATGCCACTTGGGAAAGGGAAGACGATATGATAAAAAGATATCCTGAACTGTTCCCCCTGGCTCCAGTGTTCTTCTAAAATAAAGGTAATTCGAGTTTGGAGGACCAAACTCTTTTTAAGGGGGGAAGACTGTGACAACCCTCACATCTGATTAGCGTTAAATTGTGATTAAGCATGATATGTAATAGATTAAGATGAAATCCTAAATTGATTACATGAGTGTGTTGTTCTAAATGTATTTCTATCTATTTGTCATTGAATGACCTGTTCATGTTTTGACTTCGAATTTCGAATTGAAAGCCTTATCGGCGACCGATTCAGAAATTGGTTAGTGTTATATGCTAATTAGGATTTATATGATTTTATGATAGGTTTAATTAAAATTCGATTTGGAACAATTAAATTAGATTAAATAATGCTAGATTAATTGAATATAGGATATTTACACTTTTGCCACTAAGTGGATTAATTCAAGGCCATTTCTTCTCACACTTTACACTTGTTTGGCATCATTCTTCATTTCATCTTCTTGACCAAAAACGTGAGAGAGATAGAGAGTTGGAAGAAAAATTGATTCATCTAGAGATTGGCTTGGAAAATTAGAGGAATTGAAGGAGGATTGCATTTTTGAGCTAACACACTTGGAATTCAAGACTTAAGGTAGGAAATTCATTCTTTTAATTATGAATTTAAGTTGTTACATGCATGGTTCATGGAAACATTGGTGATTAGAGTCAAGAATTAGCTTAAAGTGTTGATTTGAGAGTGAATTCATGCATGCATGTCCATATCATAGAATTTTGAGGTTGTTTTCATGAAATTCTTGCATGCATGTCCATATTGTGGTTATACTCTAGAAATTCACCATGTTTTTGAGTTCAAGCTTGCATTTGATCATGCTTTGGAGCATTAGAATTCATAAGAACTCATGCATGTTATGTTCTTGCATTGTTCTTCAAGTTTCATTCAAAATTGTGTTCAATTATCACACTTTTGGGTTTTGATTTTATAAAATGATCTTCAAAACATGTTGTATTATGAGTTTCTAAGTATTTTCCAGAAAATTGACCCAAAAGGATGAGTTTTGGCATGTTTGATTCTTGGTTTGAACTTTGGAAGCAAATCTGGAAAACCCAGATTTTGGCTTCCACGCTCGAGTGAAGGATTCTACGCTCGAGCGACCACCTTTGTGTTCAGAGCTCCGCTCGAGCGACGGAATGCTGGCTCAAGCGTAGATTGCAAGCTCTCAGGTTTTTGTGTGTGCAGACGCACGCTCGAGCGACGAGACCTACGCTCGAGCGAGGAACTGTGTCTCACGCTCGAGCGGGCATCGAGCGGAGAATTTCAGTAACCAGTACTTTTTGCATTTTTACAAACCGCTCGAGCAAGGAAGTCTATGCTCAAGCAGCCTCTCTGTTTTGGTAAGCTCGCTCGAGCGGAGAAAGCCACGCTAGAGCGAAACCCTTGTTTTCAGCAAATTTTGAAAAGTGTTTTAAAGTATATTTTTTGCATCCTCATTCCATCCTAAGCATTCCTAGGCCATGTTTAAGGCATCTTAATGAGGATAATGTTATAGAACCACACCAAGTCAAGTTAAGGGGCTAGTTATTAATCCCAAGTGTGTAACTTAGTGTGTGTTCGTTCTGCAACTGTGTAGGGTTAGCACCCGAGGACACTGACTAGCCTGTCTATAGCCCAGTAATCTGTGAGTAACAATGTTGTAAAGATATGTTCAATTATGATTATTTTCTGAATGATCAACTGTACCGGTTTCTGAAGTGACATTGTTTACTGAATGAATGTTTGTCCTATTTTATGAATTGTACTCGTGGCATCCATAGCAACTTACTGCTACTGTACTGTTACTGTTACTGTTACTGCTACTATTACAGATATTTCTGTCATTTCCAATGTTTGAAACTACTACTGTTTACTGTTTGATGGCCATCAACTGACTGCTCGGTTCATTAAGACCTACTGTACTGTTTTGCTATTGAATGTACCACATATGATTGTTATGATTTCTAATTGACTGATATGGCATGAAATATGAGCTACTGATTGAATAACTGATCTACTAATGTAAATGACTGTTTTAATTACTGAAAGGACATTCATTCTTAACCCCTTTACGCATTCGTTATTCACTGGGCTTTAGCTCACTGTTTATATATGTATGTAGGTGGCCAAGCACCGGACCGAAGCTAGGAGCGTCAAGTTAAGCTCATGTTTTGTTCAGCCAACCATTGTGCCTCACTTTGAGGTTTCGAGTCTGCTCAAGTCAAGGCTGTTTTGGGGTGTTTCAGATTCACCATCTTGTCTCTGTTTTGTAATGAATGTGTAAGACTTTTGACTGTACAGTTATGGTGTAGGGGTTGAATCCCTAACCTGCATAATATGTATTTCTGATGTGTATATATATGTGAATGTGTTCATAAAAGTCCTTTTCCATTCAGATTTTCACAGCTCATTGGACATCTTTTATCTACTGTTTGGCTTCCACCAGCCCCTTTTATACTGTACTGCTGTTATTACTGTTAAGTAGGCCTTTCGTAATCACGGATTGCTGGCCAGTTACGATGCTCAACCCTTAGGGGCGGGTTTGGGTCGTGACAACCATGTAAGCCGATGAACCTGATCAAAACTTCGAACCAGACAAAACAAGAAGGATATCGCAAATTGAGAGAGAGGGAGAACTCTATCGATTCGTGACTCAGAAACTAGCTAGGGTTATGAACACAGCTCTGATACCATGTAAGTTTCTAAATAATTTTGTATATTCAATTGTGTCAATTTACAAAGAGTTCATCAGTTTATATAACCCTAAATCTATGATTGAAAAAAGAAATACTAACTAATTCCTATTTACACAATGACTGAAAAAGAAAATACTAACTAATTTCTATTTACACAATCATGCCATATATACACAACATGCCATATATACAATATATTCTCACAATATCTATAAAAGGTCTCTTAGGGTTGGTTTGGGAAGTGGGTTGGCCTTTTGGCCTTTTGGCTTTTTTGGCTATTTTAGCCTGGGCTAAAAAATTTGGTTTGGGAAGGATTTTTTGGCTTTTTGGCTTTTTTGACTTTTTTTGTGAGAGAAGAGTGTAATGATTATGGGTTGGATGTGATGTTTTGTTTTTTGTGGCTAAAATAGCCTATTTTGTCTTTTGTGGCTAAAATAGCCAAAAAAGCCCCAAACTCTTCTTGCCAAACGGTGCCTTAAGAACATCAACTTGAAAGTGTGTATTAGTAAGAGTTTATGTGGGTGTTTGGGAAGTGGGTTTTTTTGTAGGTTATTTTAGTTGTAGGATATTATTGGAGAAAAAAAATTTGTGTTTAGGAAGATAGTTGGGTTTTTTTGTGGCTGGATGTGATGTTTGTGAGAGAAAAAGTGAAATGATTATGGGGTTTGATGTGATATTTTGTTTGGATTTGGTTTTTTTGATTTTGTAACCAATTTGTCTTTTAGTGAAAAAAAAAAAAAAAAAAAACCCAAAAAATTTTATTCCCAAACAACGCTATGTACACGAGTGATAGAGGATTCTAACCTGTTGCAATGAAAGCTTGCATCTGCTTTATTTTGACAGATTCCTTTCCACTTGGATGGAATTGGTCCCATATCTTCATCACTAAAGCTCTTTGATTCGGGCCACACACCTGCATCAATCCCATTGATGACAGAAAATGAGAGAATACAACAATCATCAACCACATCATCTCATTGTTATGGGATTGTTACTCCTTAACATGGCTAATATGATTTCTTGTCCTGTTGCGAAATGGTCATCCTTCAGTACACTTCTTGGCAATCTCTTTTGAAGAAATAAATCACCTTCCATTGACATTGATAATTCTAGCTCTTTTTCTTTTTCTTTTGTTTTATTTCCCCGTGTCCTATCCATTTAAAACTTGTTGGTCCTAAAACATTTTTCTGAAAATCTAATTAGTATGTCCATTATCAAAACAACAAAAGACATGCTCATACTCATCAATTCATGAAAGCCTACTATGATTTCATAATTCTTTTCATCTTAATGTCATATTATTGCAGTTACAATTCTAACTTCTAATCTATACCCCCTTTTTTTTTTTTTTTATGTCTATCAAGGAACTAAATACATCTTTTACACCCATAACATGTTCTTCTAAGAGACTCCAGCATTGCACCTATCCCTTTCGGAGACCCTCCTTGAGAGATTTGAAAATATACAGCTGAGCTTATGTTTACCAGAAATTCATTTGAGTCAATAAATTCTGCCCAAATGCACGAATGCAGTTCTAGAAAATTTGAAGATATTTTCTTGAGCATGATAGATATGAGGTAGGCCACCAACTCTATCAAACTTGAAGGTCTCTCTCTAACCACGGATTTTTCTTTAATGAATTTTTGGTCATGTTCAACTAGAGAGAACAAAATGATCCTCCTACACCTACTTCACGAAAATACCGTAATGGTGCAATAGTCTACATTTAATGTGTTATTATATATTGAACTGTTATGTCAGCTTCACCTCAGTCCCACATTCCTAAATGAGCCGTCTCATACTACTGTTATGCAAGAAAGAAAGGAAAAAAAAAAGGTAGAAAAATCAAATTTTGAATCCTTCTGATGGTCAACATGGGTTAGTGAGAATGGCACAAATTCAATTAAAATGACGATTTGTCATATGTGAAACTGGACGGTCATAGCAAGCACCTCAATGTGATTGAGTAAAACGAAAAATTAAACACTGGAGCTTAGTTAATAAACACAGCATTAATTAACATTATTTTATTCATGGTGAACATAAACATCAATTATTTTAAACTGTCAAGTCAACGAACCATATGAATATCATTTGAATCCAACTTTGCACTCATTAAAAAAACACTAGGAAGTGGCCTAGAACAAAGTGGATCTACAACAATTTTCAAACAAGGTAGTTGACGACAAGATAGAAATTATGCGCTTTAACATGGCTTGTTGATGCACACACATGTAGGATCTAAGTTTTGTGTTTATGATAATATTGAAAATTTGAAATTCAAATCAATAGTGGGAAAAGATGCTAACCAGTATCAAGGTTGGCTATGATGGTGTCTTCGCCGAACCTTGCTTTCTTCCAAATTGAGCTAGAATGTATCACCCCATCATTCTCAAGACCCAAGAAATCCCAAGATCTTGTTGTGTATAATTTTCTTCCTTGGTTCAAAAACAATGAGATTACCTTTGGATGATCTGCATTTGGTGACAATTATCACTATAGTTGGCGAATAAAACGAGAAATAACCATTTATAGGCACTAAAAAAACCATTCAAATCGGATAAAAATGCTTACTAGCTATCTGGGCTGCTTCTTCATCTTCTAGTGTTGCAGCAAAACCATTGATGTGTCTTGTGTAGGAGTAAAATAAGGCCTCTTTCGCCTTATTTCTATGTACAATCAAGTTCAAGAATATCAATAAAATTGCATACTGATTCAAAAAAAACGAAACAATGGAGATATGTACCTTCCCAAGAATGATCCCAAGAACTCGTAGTGAGACTCTGTGACTTTATCTAAATCAAAGGATGAAACTTCTAGGCCATGTGAATGACATCCAAAGTACACCACATATGACTACACCATGTACAATAAACAAATTATATTGGAACAAACCTGAAATAGCAACAACATACCCATATGTTAATGTTAAAGGAAAACAGAAGGAAGCATATAAATGCTTACCTTTTTTATGGCAAAGGTGGGTCTATGCAACAGTGAAGAGTAAAAAAGAAATGATAGGAAGAGATAAGTTGGGAACGTCATTGGTCTTTCTTTTTTGCAATGTTCTTTAATGGCAGACCTCTCTTTCTACTTAAATAGAGCTCTATCTGGAATTGGGAGTTGTACTATATTATATGGTCTTGGAAGCACAAAAAAAAGGAAAATGTTATGGATTCCAAATAAATTATTAAATTTTTTACCAAACCTCTCACATAGGTGTGGGATCCACACAAATCATGTGTGTAGGTCCCACACCTTTGTGAGATATTTCGTAAAAAATTTAATAATTTATTTGGGATTCTTAACATAACTCTGAAAAAAATAAAATAAACAAATTCTAGTGTACAGCTTCAAGATAGCATTGCAAATGCAGATCAAAAAAAGATAGCATTGCACATATATATATATATATATATATAAACACGTCCATATTGCACAGCCAAAATGGTAAGGCTTGATATTAGCGTCCTTGAAAGCATAGGTTCCAGTCACGGAAACAATCTCTCCAAAAATAGGAATAAGATTGCGTAAATCTTGTCTTGTTAGATCTTACTTTAACGAAAGCCTTGTGCACAATATCATCATTTTTTATATACACTGTATGCACAAGTATATGACGTAAGTAATGACATTGTATTACAACCTTTTCATAATCTTAACTTGTAAATTTGGATCCCACTTTATAAATTGATTGATTGGGAAACCAACTTAAGTAATTTGTATAGTAACAGTTACTTTTATTGTTTATGGTTGTTTTTTTTAGTGGGTTTTGGGAAGTAACTGGCATATTATACATGTATTCCAGTTCAAGTGAGGAATTTAACAAACACATGGATGAAATGAAAAGAAGAAAGTACAAGACTGATTGGGAAACCAACTTAAGTAATTAGGTGAATTGCATAGCAAGAGTTATTTGTGTTTTATTAGTGGGTTTTGGGAAGTAACTGGTATATTATACATGTATTCCAGATTAAGTCAGGAATTTAACCAACACATAGATGAAATGAAAAGTAAAAAGTACAAGACTTGTGGCCCCAACAATAAATGAGAGAGAGAGCTAAAAAACAAATCATACCTACCATAATTTTTAGCCAATTGGGTAATGTCCACATCCAAATTTACGTACACAAATGAACACACGAAATTTAATATATAATTCAAATTTATAATAAGTGTGTTTTCACTACATATAAAATGAATATGAAAGATACACAAACTTTATCTTGTGTGCAGCATTATTGAATGACCAACATATTGGAAGCATGGCTTGGGTTGACAATCTCCAAATAAGCTCATTTTTTGGTTTAAAAAATTGAAAGTAAAAAATTCATTTGGTATAACTAAATAAGTAAGTCTTTCATTAAAAAATACTTTTTTTTTTTTAAATAAGGGATTAAATTAGTCTCAACTATCTTTTTAAATGGACCTTAATAGATTTGTGTAAAGCCGATTTTTGCCTCAATAGTTTAAGAAATTCTATTTTATCCTTTGGTTACATTAATTTCATACTAAAAACCTAAAAGTTTAAAAAGACGCACAAAACTTTCTTCAAAACAAAAGTACGGCCTTATTTGGTTTGATATTAGGAGAAATTTTTTGAAAATATATGCTACAAACACTTTTTTAAGAGTAATCAACCAAACAGATTTTTCTAAAAAAACTCTCAGAAATGTGTTTGGTTATCCAATTTCCAAGATTACTTTTGAAATATGCTTGTAAAAAAGGCAAACCAAACAAGTTTTTGTACTTTTTATCTCTAAAACTACTCTACCAAAAAAAAAAAACAAAGTTATTTTAGAGAGAATATTTGAAAAAAGACAAACCAAACAAGTTCTTGTATTTTTATCTCAAAAACTACTCTACAAAAAAAACCAAAGTTGTTTTAGAGAGAATATTTAAAAAAAAAACAAATCAAACAAATTTTTGTATTTTTTTATCTCAAAAATTACTTTACAAAAACAAACCAAATACACCCTATAATTTTTTAACAATAAACCAACACATTAACTTTTTAAGATTTTAAAATTACAAAAAAAGTAATATAAAAAAACAATTGTTGGTCCAATGAGATAACCTTGTGAGATGAAAGATGGATGGATGGCCCATGAGCCAAGCAAAGTCAAACTCTCCAAACCCCACCACCACCACCCACACCCCCCACCCCCAAAGACAGGTAGGTTATGAAGTATGAATATTTCCAAAAACATATTGTATTTGTATCGGATATTTATCGATATATGGTATTTTGTATAGTATTTTGTATATGTATCGGGTACTCAAAATATGTATTCAAATTTTTTCTTCTTACTTATTAACATACCTAGTATATATTCAAACTGTATCGTATTTTAGTTGAAACAATATTTTCTTTTACTACAGAGATAAAACTTCTTTCATTAGATTTCTTTTTTATTTTTTGTTTTATACTTAGCATGATTTTAAAATTAACTATGATTTGTAAGTTATTTAATATATTGATATTTAATTTTGATTTATATTTTTACTTTTGGCATTAAATATTAATTGTAGGTTAGACCTTAACAAATTAAATCATTTAATTAATTTTTTATTATTTTAAATTAAAAATAAATATTTTTTTTATAAGCGTACCAAATCGTACCCATACCTGATTTTTTAAAAAAATTTATCGTTTCAACGTATTCATATTATACCGTACGCGTGCATCATAACAGGTAAGGTGGTGCTATATTACACTTTTTTCAAGCAGAGAGAAGAGGGAAAAGGGAATAGAGAGAAATAAGGGCAAAATTATCATAAAAATTATCATAATAACTATTTTTGTAATTAGTTTTGAAATTTTCAACCCTTCAAATTAAAAATTAAAAAAAAAAAAACTACAAGAAAAGAAGAAGTCAAGAGTGTGCGTACATTTATTGGAGCCAATCGCTTTGTTCTCACGAATTTGTGGGTTCGAAATTCCAATCCAATCTATTTTTGACTCCTCAGTCGCCATTGCAACTTTGATTGGCAAATTGGTACGTACAGAGTAAAGACCTAGTCTGATTGATTGAATGGTCAAAAAAAAACACAATAGTCTGCTATTCTGCATTTCAGACTCAACGATTTGGGTAACCGAGTTTCACTTCATGAAAAAAAAAAAAAAAAGTGTGAGTTATATATAATAAAATATTTTTATATGATGTGATTATAAATTTATTATTTTTCTGTCTCATTTTGGACATGAGTTTATTTTTTTGAATAAATTGAAAAAAAATTAAAATGTAAACGGTCAAAGTGAAGAAAAAAATTAAAAATAAAAATGAAAAAATGACTAAACATGAATGGACAAAGTGTAATTTACCCTAACAATTATTATACGTGTTAAAAAAAATCTAAAATTTGTTTGAAAATGAGTGTAGGGTGACCGTATGCCATCCTTACAATAAAAGAGGAATTACATTTACATGTGATAGTCAAAAACTATTTACAAATAAATGAAAAATATTATAAATATTAATAATATAAACTTTTTCATTTATATGTAATTAATTTTCTCTGATCTCACTGTGTAGTAATTTTCCCTACAGCAAAACTATTGATTTATTTTTGTAGTAATTTTTAAATAATTTTTTAGATATATAATATTGTTGTTAAAGAAAAGAGCAAAAAAATTATATGTGGTTTAAATTCATTGAAGTATTGTAGAATTACACTCTAAATAAATTTATGTTTTCTAATATTAAAAGATGAGAAATACCAAATTCACAAAAATATTCCTCCAAAAAAAAAAAAAAAAAGCAAAGGGAAAAAGATGAACTTATCTTCAGTCCGGGCACCTAAAAAAACTAGAGGTTATGAGCTACGAATGCGTGCGTCAACATTTCGTGTAAATCGATTGTTTAAATTTTGTTCAATTACAAATTCAATATTAGATTTAGGCCAAGTTTGGGAACACCCCAAAAAGTTAAAAAGTCAAAAAGTTACTTAAAAAGGTAAAAAGTTATCACTATTCACCAAAAGTCAACAATTACGGCTGCACAACTCCCAATTTTAATTTTTCCATACAAATCAATTTTTACAATTTTTTATTACACATTTTTCCATAAAAAGTCAAAAAGTTAACCCAAACATTCATATTTTTAACCTCAACTTTTTAGTCTAAAAAGACAAAAAGTGCACTTATTTAGGACACCCCAAACAACCCCTTAAATATAAAATTTTTTCTAATATTTAATAAATTAAAAGGTAGACAAAATTTTAAAAAAATATTAAGATGACACTAATTTATTTCTCTAACTGTTCTCTCTAATTCAAATTGACTTAAGAGAAGTCATTTTTTTTAAAAAAGAAAAATATATATAGGAATTTGATAAAAAAATCTCTCATAATAAAATTTTAATGCATTAAGGATAAACACAAAAAATATTTTTGAAAATTCTAACATATACCACTATTACCAAATATTAAATTTTAAAATAATATAACTTTTGATTTAAATATCGGTTTTTAATAAAATTAGTATTTCTAGAATCCTCTCATCAAGATCTATCAAATAAGATTCATGTTGATTATGAAATTCTTAAAATTAAAAAAAAAAAATTATTATCGTCGAAATTGATATAAACAGTAACATATTACTCTATTTGACAGTAACATGTTGTTATGGCAATATTATCCAAGAAAAAAAAAATTACTTTGTCCTTACTTAATAATGCTCCTCCTCCTTAAGAAGTTTATGAAGCAAAATAAATTAGAGTGTCATTTTCGCTAAATAAGGATCCAATAAAAAGATTTTAGCTAAATTTCATATATATATATATATATGTGTATAGAGTTGAATCATTTTGGTGATTTTTATGCGCCAATCGAGCCACCAGTGGTGGAGAAGCTTAGCTGTATGCAGCATTTTTATGCAAGAAAAGCAACTAAAGTTTATTTCCCTACAAAAATTCTGCTCTACTGTTGACAAAACAGCAATGATATAAAAACAGAAAAATTATACATAAATTAATTTATATAAAATCATTTGTTAATTAATATTCATTCATTTTAAATAATAAAAAAATCTATGAAGTGATTTGTTATTTCGAAACTACCATCAACACATCATTCGAGTGAACTTTTTTTTGTACAAAAATTCTGTTTGCTAATCACATTCCTTGACAAAAAGCAATGGAAGAAATATTGGACTTGTTTAGTACAATTTCTTACAAGTTGAATGTTGATTTTTTAAAATTAAAAATAAAAGCATTTTATCCTTTGCTTTTCAATAATCAAAATCTTCAACTTATTTAAATTATTTATGTCTCAAACGATAAACAAAAATTGCATTAAACACTAACACATATTTTTTCTATAAGAAAGTCAATAAATTGCACCAAATAGTGCAATTATTTAGCATATGCAACTTAAGGCTGTGCAGGGGGGCCTAGTCTAAAACATGATCTAGCATGAGAACAAATATTGAGTGTAATGTTCACACTATTTTATGTGATGTCACTAGCTAATAAAATATTGTTAATGTGACTAGATCGCTTATCTTTCACAAACCGAACCATCCAATCTGAGATCTTTCATTGATTGGTAAAATTGTCACATAATATCACTATTATACCCAATGTTTGCTTTGGATGCGAACCAAAGGAAAATCATTTTCCTTGTATCTAAATGTAATCCTCAGCAATTTTTAATTGGCGAGTTTTGTGTAGGAAGTGTTTCAAATTCTGTGACAGGTTTTGCACAATCAGGATTTGAATTTTTGTCTAAAGTACTAATCAACTTTTCACTAAGTTTTTTCTTCAAGTCTACTGAGAATGTTCTAATATGGCAAATTACAATTTACCCACTAAATCACCAAGTCCAGCTTGACAGATTGCTTGATCAAAGCCTTGATTTTTGCTCTTTACCTTTATCCATCTTCTTCCAAGTATACATAGCATAGCCATGTTACGGGCTTAAATTAAAACACCTCTTTCTTTTCCTCTACTTCCTAAATATTATTTTTATTATTATTTTTTCATTCTTCTTCACACTCTTTCCAGTTTAAAACTTTTCCAATGAATGGATATCATTGTTGTTATATCCTAGAAATTTTTATTTCGATTATTGATGAGATTTGAATCATGACATTTGCAGCTCCATAATTTTTTTTATTATAACAGTCGATGAAATTCGAATCTTGACATCTGCTACACAATACCTTCATATTACAATCGAGTCAAAGAAGGTATTTATATTCTATGCTTACCCATATCATGTTTATTGACTCGTTACAATGTATGTGCTATATATGTTGTTTTTTTGTTGATTCCAGCAAATATTCTTTACTATTTTTCCAACAACATGAATATCTTTTTGTTTTTTCATAGAGGCGTATATGTCAATTGTGAGTGAATCTACAATGATCTACATATCATGATTCTCGGCATGTTCACTACACTTCTTTCTGGACCATTTTCTGAATATTCCCCAACATGAGCAAAAGTCACCACCATAGCTAGCTTCCAAGAAAATTCTAAAAACCAGTGGTGATTGTTGGTACCACTAATTTGGTACCACTAAACAAGCATTAATGAGGTGGAAAATTCAAAAATAAAAAAGTATGAAGAAGAATGAAAAAATAGTGGGGGCTCTAATGATGTGGCAGTGGGTCCCACCCACTGCCACAGTATTTTCTGTGTCTTGTTTTTTATTTTTTATTTTTTTATTTTTAAATTTTCCACCTCATTAGTGCTTGTTTAGTGGTACCAAATTAATGGTACCAATAACCACTGTTCTAAAAAAAGACATTCACTTGTATGGATATGACCTTCAAAGTAGATGGAAATTTTTTGAGAAATTACAAATAAGGCCTCATTTGGAAACAGACTTTTTTAATAATTTTTTAGCTTTTTGGCTAAAATATGATGTAAAAAAAACTAGTATATTTGGGATGATTTTTTGATTTTTTACTAAAAAATATGCAAAAAGTAAAGAGAAAATGAAATTTTTAACTTTTTTGTATAAGTTGTTGATTTTTTTAATAACTTTTTAATTTTTTAGATAAAAAAGTCACTTGTCAAACGAAACTTAAGTAGGACGGTCTTAAAATAATCGTATTATAGGTAGAATTTTTTTTATTTATTTTTTTATTTTTTTATTTTTTTTTGGTGCGCAAATCTGATAGTGTACACACAACAAACTTGCATCATTTAAAAAATCTGAATATTTTTTTACTGTTCAACTGAAATATAAATTCTTCAAATTTTTTAACTATATATAGGTACTTTATCTTCTTCCCTCATATAGAGATTCCATGACTTTTAGAATTGAAGATGTCGAAAGGACCACCCAAAAAAAAGAATAAAACTTTACAAGGTTGTGGTCCTATATATGGATGGATAACATCATTGCCATCATAAAAGGTAATAGAAAGCTAGCATTGAGCACACAAACATTTTAAGATTGTATTTAAATTTTAAATTTGTCCAGAGTAGAAGAAAAAGATAAAACAAAATGAAATAGAATATGTGGTTTGTTTGGCTAGGGTTTAATAAGTCAGTCGGAACTAAAAAAATATAAAAAATAAAATAGACTAAATAAGTTAATAAGACAAAATATCACATTCAGACTATAATTATTTCTCTTTTTTTCTTATAAAAGTCAAAAAAATCAATTCAAACAAAATTTTTAGTTTCAAACTAAAAAGATTTTAACTCAAAAAAACTAACTAAAAAAGCTTTTGCTAAACGACAACTAATTTTTTTCCCCTCCTTCCCCTTTTATTTAATTTTCTTTTACTTCCACAAATTCAAATATCCAAACACAAACTAAGTTAGACTTTCTTTCAAAGTTAGCTAAAAACTAGCTTAAGTAAAATTGCAAAGAAATTAATATTAAAAAATCTAATTTGTTTGGGATATTCTTACCTCGTTTAATTTTTTTTTATTTTTTATATTTTTTTAATAGCTTTTATGGTGATTAAAATATACTTTTGATGGGGAATGAAATATTTTTTTATAGTACAATTGGCTTTTTGGGCCAATAATCAACTTTTAGGGCATGTTTGATTGGATGAATTAGAGTATGGAATTGGAATTATTAATCCGTATGCCCAATTATCCTATGTTTATTTTAACATTTTGGTTTAGGATTATTAATCCAATGGATAATTAATCCAACAAATTTGTAGGATTATTAGTAATGGGGTAGGGGTGAGATTATTAATCCAATGGATATTAATCCAATTGGATAATGAATACTATACTAATTTAATAGAATTATTAATACTTCACTATTAATCTTGTGAATCAAACATGACCTTAAGTCATATCCAAATGCAGTGTTAATTAGCTTACATGAATCACTAGTCATTGTCATTGAGATACTTTTTATTCAACTTCCGCATTCTTGGGAACAGGTTTTTTAAATAGTTTTTTAATTTTTTGACTAAAATATAATGTAAAAAAAATCAATAATGATAGAGACAATTAATTTTGGAGCTCTAAAAAGATCACTAATGACATGGCACTCAATAAAAAAAAAATACAACACTAAGGCTAAAACATCAAATCATTTATGGTGGGGCCCACTGCCACATTATTAGTGGTAGCACTAATTAGTACTCTCACTCATTTTTCAAAAAAAATTAATATGTTTAGAATGATTTTTTATTTTTGAATAAAGGTTGAGACCCCGGGGTCACCCCTTCACCCCTTTAGTTTTGATTGGTCAACTTTTCTTTTCTTTTCTTTTCTTTTTTTTTTCTTCTCACCCAATCCCCAACCTCCATGTGTATGAGGGGGTTGTGGGGTTGGGTGTTTTAAGGAGGTCTAAATCAATGCCCTTTTATTTTTTTACAAAAAGATATGTAAAAACTAAGGAGAAAAGAAAATCATTGACTTTTTTATATATGTTGTTGACTTTTTGATTTTTTTAGTAACTTTTTAACTTTTTAGCTAAAATTACCACTGCCAAACAATGTCTTAGCTAATAACAACGGAAACATTATGGTATATAAGTGTATATATTATATGTATCTTATAATTAAAAAATAAAATGTTATAATTTCATATTTTTTGAATCATAATTAAAAAAAATGTCATAACCAAATATAACATGAGGCATAATTAAAGAATTCATGAGTTATAATTAAAATAATGTCATAACTAAAGAAAAAAAATTAGTCATAATTAAAGAAAAAAGTGACATAATTAAGAATGCATATGATATACCCTTTCAAATGTTTGTATGTTAAAATTTCCCAATAACATAATAATAATAATAATAACAATTGAACTTATATGAGATGTAACTTTTTTCATGTTCCCTCTACTTAAGAACCCAAGAACACAAGAGGGTCACCCTATTCCATCAATGAGCAATAATCAAAACATTTAAATCCCAACTTCAATCCCATTTGAGGAGAAGAATCTTGGGTGGAGGGTATGTCCAAAAAAAAGGAGCAAGGAAAAAAAGGAACCCTTTTGCAAAGAAGTCTAGGCGTGCGTGTGTACTCACTTTGCATATTCTTTTGGACTATGATAGAATAGACTAGAAACCTTCACTCTCTAGTGTGCCTTGATTTTGGACAAATGCTTTAACAAAAAGGAGAGAGAATGAAGAATGTCAAACACTATGTATGTAGTGACCAAATATAGATATGCTCAAGGGCTTGCAACATGATTGTTGTTTTCTTCTTGCGCCTCAATACATATATTACCTTTTTGTGTAAAATATTCTTGCTAGGTCTTTCATCTTACTCTATGTTTACTTTTGATTTGCGAATAGGATTTAGTGGGGTAGAATCGGGATAACTTATTTCAAGGTATTTTAATAATTTTGCAACAAAAATATTATTTTCGGATAAGTTGTCTTACCCTCTTGGGATAAAATAATTCTACATACGTAGGATAAAAGGATTTCGAATTAAGTTATCCCAAATTATAAAATTTGCACAAAATGCCAGATAATTTGAGAATTTTTTAATCCAATCCCAACAATTATCCGCCAATTAAATGTTCCTATGTGCTTTAATAATTTGTTCATTATTCTCTTGGAAGTTTTTTTCATGTCACATTTAAAAAGTTACTTTTTCCTATATTGTGTGGGTGATAAGTGATCCTTTCCATTCTCACAAAGATATTTGTCCTTTTTCCCCCTTTCTATAACATTATTAATAAAATTGTGCTATTTTTTTAAACCATATTTTGTGATATTTTTCGGTTAGTACAATTATTTCTACCTTTATATAAATAATTGATTCTCAATAATTTTCACTTATCTAAACCTTCATAAAACAAATCTAACAATCTTTTTAAACACACAAAAATTTCATAGAAATTTACATGTGCACTCACAAAGTGTGAAATTTCATTGCTTTTTTTAAAATCTAAATTCCTATAGACTTAGTCATATTGTTCTTTTTTATTATAAAAGGCTATGTTCATGTCATTATTATGGGAAGTCAATTAATTCACCTTGCATTTTTATTTTTCTTTGCCCTCTTTAATAGGGATGGCTCATTTTATTTGAAAAAAGTATTATCATTGAGGTAAACCCAACCCCCACATGGAACTACATTTTTCAGTTGACATTCTTTATAGGACATCATATATAGAGAATATTAGTAGTCAAATAGAAGCATGAGATCTTTTAAATGCTTTTTTTTTTCTTCTGAATATGACAACTCTATGGTATCACCACTCGCCCAATTTGAATACAAATTAAGATTAAGAGTTTATATTTGCGAAAAATTTTGTAGAGAAAAAGAGGAAGAGAAGAAAAAATGTGAAGTAAGAAAAGATTTTTTGTGATACACAAAAAAGAGGAAATAGTCAAATCAAACAGCTTGTAGTGATCAGAAAAATGAAAATTAAACCAAGATTTATGGGTGATTAATTTGTCAAATGATTGAAGTGCTCAACTTGGTACCACTGCCAAGTCTTTGTTTTTTTAAAATAGTCATAAAGCTTACATAGCTTGGATAAGGTTCGGGGATGATGATGAATGGAACGTCCCATTGTTTAGAAATTTGACGAGATCAAAGCTTCCGAAGGGTGTGTTTGGATAAAAAATTTAAGATAGGATTTATGGAGAGAAGAAACGCGAAGCAAAAAATAAAAAGAAAAAGTGAGAGTTTATATTCATTCATTTTACTCTCACATTTTCTTTTCTTCAAAATTCAAATACACCTTAAGAGGTAAAACGCTAAAAAATTACCTATGGAACCAACATTGTACTCGGGGAAAAAATAAAATTAAAGTCACCTTTGGTATTGTTTTCAAAAATTGTCTCATGTTCTTGTAAACATAACAAAAAAAGAAAACAGGAAATTGACAAACAAAATATCTTCAACAAATTATTTTCATTTTTTTTTTAAAGGAAACAGTTTATTGTTATTTTTTTTAAATAAATTTTTCAAAAATTGTTTTCACACAAAAATGCTATCAATATGAAAATAGTGGGTGTTTGCTAAGTTTTTATTGTTTTTTCTCTCTTCAAAAATATGAAAAATGAAAAAAAAAAAAGAAAAAGAAAAAGAAATCCTAAATATTTTCGTAGTGGCTGTTAGGGGTGCTTCGCTAGCGTCTTTCCTTTGGACAATGAAGAGGCCAAAAAAATAAAATAAAAATTCACTTCAGTCGAGACCTTCTCCTTGTGAACGAGGGTGTTTAAAGTATTGGCAATTTTTTTTCTCATTAGGCTCTGGGTCAAAAAAACTAGTTTTTTTTTTTTTTTTTTTTTTTTTTTTTAAAACACAAAAAAAGGGCTCTATGGTGTCATCACGGCCCCGTGAGCCCTGACCCTGGGATAACCAGTTGCCGGTCAGAAATTAACGCCCACCAATGGAGCGCAACCACACACCCCAGCAGAGGACAGGTTGTCGCGGAGAGTACGTGGCGTGTTCTCTGAAGAGATTTCGAACACCCCCTCCCAAGAATCGACCCTGGCTCAGTGCTAAGGAAAGCACTGCATCTGCATTCTCCACCAGGCCACCAATTAGATTTGGTTTTTATTTTTTATTTTTAAATATAAAAAATTACTTTGACCAAAATAAATATTTTCAACCCAAGAAAGAAAAATGTGTAAATGATCATTGTGTTTTTTTTTTTTTTTACCAGATTAATGTTTTATTTTTTAATTAAAAAATTATTTTAAAAAAATTGAAAACAAAACTAAATATAAAAATTTATTTTTTATTTTGGATATGTGTGCAAAGTTTTTGGGCTCTTAATGCGGCCCACAAGTTTCACTTGATGATTACGAAGGGTGTTGGGCTAGAATTTTTGATGGGAGGAGGGGCCCACTATGTGATGGCTTTTATTTATAAATTTAGGTGTAAGGTGATTGCTTTTGTATAGGTCCAATGAATGCAATGGGCCTTCTGGTCAGTCCAAGTACAGAAAAGACAAATTTGGGCTTAAACTGGGCTTCAACTTTTCCATGACTTTTTTTCTTGTGGTCCAACATTCCATAAGTTCGACCCAAAACGTCTCTTTAAAAATCTAGAGCGATTATAACCAAAAAATGTGATCTACGCCAAAGATTATAATTTTAGTTTTTCCCCGGTGAAAATTTTAGTTTTATAAGTCTAGAAAAGTTTCATTTTTATTTATTTTCAATTTTGCCATTAAAATTTTAGAAAGCATTATTTGAACCTATGATATTAATTTTTGTTTCCTCTCGTATTTCTCTATCTCGGTGTTTTGTGGTGTTGTGTATGTTGATTTGCTTTGATTGATTTTGAATAATTTGAAAATGGGAAATAAAAACAAGAAATAAAAGAACTTAGTATAATTCTAAGATAAGTTTTCCTTTTGCTAGGTAAAAATTTTGACTTTGCCCATTTAATAGCAAGCCGAAATTATCAAGTGAGTTAAGAATATCAGTATAGTCATATACTTACAAGCGTTCAAATATTTATTTTGTTCTCACTTTTCTTTTGCTTTTGAAAAATAATGGTCTAATCCCTTTTTTAATAAACACATAAGTACATAGTGACTGGTAAGTGCAATTTGCTTATAATGATAAAAAAATAATAATAATAATAATTAAAAAAAATTTAAAAATATGAAATTGGCAAACAATCACATATAATATTTCATACCCATGTGGTAATTTTTGGATAATGAGAGAGTTTCGCACATGGGACAAAGGAGAACTAAGATAGGGACCCATGGCAGTTGTCAAGGTTAGTAGATCTATTAATCTAAGCATTATAAAATAAATTTTAGTTAAATCATATAATTACAAAAAAACAAGAAAACACTATCCCCTCCTAACCGGCTGTGAGAAAATCCATCAAACACACCCACACGAAGACCATGCTTTTGTCTTATAGAGTGGCTTTGGCATCGTCTTAAAACCAGTCAAAATGAGTCAAACGAATAACAATATAGAGTCATATCATTTGATTTCACATCAATATCATCTTTTCCAATGGAAGAAAATGCCAAACTTGAATGGCTTGTTAGGGGGCTATTGCTGGATTTGGTTCTATCTCTATATAACAAACTATGTGCTGTTGAATTAAGCCTTTTTTGCTGCCGCCTGCTCGAACTCCTTTCTCTCATCTTCTTCTATGGACTTTCCATTGTCTTATTTTCATTCAATATGCCTTTAAATTCACATCATAGCTATTAAGTACTTTGCTCATTTGGAAGTTGGAGGTGGAATATACTGGTAGAGAGAGCAGTAACCTAGAACGAGAGGGTGAGAGAGAGGTGTTTCTGCATTGCTCCTCTCCTTTGTTGAATGCATTTCAGTTATTTTTAGATGGAATTGAACTGTAAGTGCATTTGAATTTTGTTTTTATTTTTTTGCTCACGTAATTTACTCTGACTATGGCTTATATATCAGATAATTAATGGGTCTAAAATCCCGAGGGTGGCTTTTAAGACGAGTGGATAGTAAAACTTTTAACCACTAATGTATTCTTGAAATTCAAACCTATGACTTTGTTGTTAGTAACCAATTTAATTGACTTTTTTTTGTTTTTTTTTTTTTTGAACTTTAGTCCAAATGAAAGGCTAAGTTACTTTAGAGTTAGTTGTTTTCAAATCTATCTCTATATCTTAAAGCACTCACAACTGTTAGATTATGTACTAATATTGAGATTTGAAAATCTCGAGACATAATTCAACAACTGAATATTCTGAGACAATAAAAAAAAAAAAGAATTTGAGGACAAAGAATCCGTTAGTCTAAAAGGGGAAGAATGGTGGTTTATTTATAAGCAAGTATAATTAATGTTGAGAATTAGTGATGACTCTCTCTCTCTCCCAACCTATTCTTACTGTGCCGAAAACTAATAAGATAGGCTTATGAAAATGTAGCTCAAAGTGAAGTCTGTCACGAAATGCTTTCATACACAGCGATCACATCTCAGAATTATGGGACTCTTAAATGTCTAAGTAATCAATTTCCGGATGTCAATGCTGTTTAGCTTCGGCTAAATGCAAGCAACAACTTAGTTGGGTCAAAGAATTAGTTTACTCTGTTCCTACTCAAATTTAAATGAGAACTAAGGACTTGTTCATTCTCGATATTTTACATTTTGTAGGGTTTGGAAGCCAAATGAGAGATACAGAGGAAGGTCAACTGATGTTTATTCCATCTTTAGCGATTGGTCTGCCTGGCTCCCTGGATGCCAACTGAGTGGCAAGTCAAAAATCTTGACTCTCTTCCTAGTTGGCACCAAAGGAGTCATGCAGACCTAACTTTCATCATGATTTATAACAGGTTCATCTTTTTTATTGCTAATAATTACTCTTGATGTTATTTTACCCATTACCTAACACTATTGTTGCTTCTCACTCATGACATATATAATCCATAAACTTGGTAGTTTTCTTTTGTTTTTTGAGATGATGACAGATAAGTTCAGTTTAAAATACTTGAGACAAAAAGTTTTCAACATTTTTAAGAGTTAGAATTGTTATGCAAATCTTACTAATTACTTGTGCCAAGATTGGTGATTTTGATTAAGAAACAGGCAGTCAATGGTCTCGTATGTGAAATGTGAATCGAACGACTAGGATGAAGGTGCTGCTGCCAACCTGATTTTCTGAGAGGTTTCTTCTCTTTGACAGACAATTGTGAAGATATTCAAGTCAACCTTGTATGTAATCATTTTAAGATACAAAAGTACTGTAGAGTTTTCCCTTCGTTTGACCATTGGTTCCATGCACCGAGCAAAATTTTTATATTTCTGTATGGTAAACGATCATTCGACATCCATCTCAATAACAAAATTCAATATATGAGAATCTCGGGACACAATTGTATGAGAGTTGGGACACAAGATAAAGATCCTTGTGCTATTTTTGTACTTGTATTGAGATGTAGTTTTCTTCAATCCTTTCAAATTATACACTTCCAATATCTAAAACAACTGACTTTCTCCTGAATTCACTACCTTATTTGAATAGTAGTTAGCCTTTACATATCTGTTTTTTTTTTTTTTTTTGATAATTAGCTAGCCATATTTTTGTAACCCAAATTGAAAACGTATACCTAAAACCAAAACTCATAAAAGCAAAGTATTACAAGCACTAGAAATCCATTTATTTATTTATTTGGATCTGCTACAAGCACTGGAAATGATCAACTTAAGATCATGTTCCCTCTTTTACATGTACAAAAAAGTCCTTTGACAACAAGCCCTTGATCAGCCTAAGTAGTTCTATTATGCATTCATTATTTCTTCAATCCAGTTCCACACACAGAGCTGAATAATCAAACCTCCAAGCTCTCAAACCTTTTGTTTTTTTTCTCTTGATTTTCCTGTTCTTTACACTCACATGATGGAACAATTGTTGTCATATTCCCTAACTGGGTACATATAGTACTCAGGCACATATGGTGGGTAAGGCCAAACTATAGGCACTGGGGTCTCATTTTTCTTACCGCCGCCTCCGCCGCCGCCGCCGCCACCATCCTTCTTATCTCCTTCCTTTTTTTCCCCAACCGGGGCCACGCTTACCAGCTCGGCATACCCAACGCTCTTCCTCAGGGACGTCGTGAGCCCAATGACGTCCATACTCTCTCCGGTCACCTCTATCTTGTCCTGCCCCTGTAAAGCTGCTGCTTCTACCCCTGCATCCCACAAAAACAATTAGAAAAAAATATATCTTCATATTTGTGAATAACTTCGTAAAATTCATAAACTTTTTCATCAAACTGAGATTCATTTTTGAACTTTCAACTCAATTGTTATTTTCCCCATATGTCATTCAAACCAAAATAGGGAAGGGAAAGGGGTAGGTATGCTCTGGGAAGGGAAAGGGGTATGTAAACATTTTCCATAGTATAATTTTATATCAAATACTACCTGATATAACTAAACATATCAGGAGTCACAAAATTAATCATAATTAAAAAAAAAATTAACATAATTAAAAGTAGATATAATACCCTTTTAAGGTTGTGCATAATAAAAAAGAGAGAGACTATCCCTCACCCTAAACTTTGAGAAGTATACAATCCCTCAAAAAAGTTCTTGAAATTGTAGATGAAAACAGAGTTCGAGTTGGAGGGATCAAAGTTATAGTTATAGAATAAGTCTAGGCTTCAGGAAAAAAAAAACGGGAAAAGGATCAGGAAAGGAGGAGGAGGAGGAGGAGGAGGAGGAGGAGGAGGGGAGGGGAGGAGGAGGAGGATCGTCGCAGCCTCCGCCGTCGCCCGCCGTCGCCCGTCTGCCCGCCGTCGGTCGTCTGCCCAGCCCCGCCGTCACCCAGGCCCGCCTCCGCCTCTGCCCAGCCCCGCCTCCGCCTCCGCCCATTTTTATGGCCCCCTCCAGTTCCTCCGCCTCCTCCTCCGCCTCCTCCTCCTCCTCCTCCTCCTCCTCCTCCATTTTTCCTGACATTTTTCCTGTTTTTTTTTCCTGATACGTAGCAGCTCTGATAGTTATATATGTATATACCTTGAACACCAACTACTTTCTTGAGGGCTTTGGAGCGAGATTTCTGTCCATTCATGGAGACTTTAATAACCACCTTTTGCTGCAATTTAAGCAAAAAAACAAATTCAAATTAGCTTTTTTATATCTTGCAAGACTCTATACTTCTTCTTTGTTACCAAAATACTACTACTTACCTTCATGGTGTTGGTTTGCTGCGAAAATTCAATACTATTACTTATATATATATATATATATAGAGAGAGAGAGAGAGGAGAGAGAGAGAGAGAGAGAGAGAGTTGGAAGCTTGGTTTGGTATTCAGTGGGAATGGCGTGTCTATCAAAGGCCGATCTGCTATTTATAGATCTCTGGAGTGAATGAGATTAAGGCTTGATATGGGGTACACTAGGCTAAGTTTGGGATGTAAAGAATAATTCAAAAAGTCAAAAAGTTACTCAAAAAGTTAAAAAGTTAACACTATTCACCAAAAGTCAACAATTACGGCTGCACAACTCCCAATTCAAATTTTCCTCTAAAAACTAATTTTTACAATTTTTTATTACACATTTTTCTATAAAAAGTCAAAAAGTTAACCCAAACATCCATATTTTCAACCTCACTTTTTTAGTCAAAAAAGATAAAAAGTGCACTTATTTAGTCTTCCCAAACAAGGCCTAAATAATACAAAAAGTTAAAAAGTCATTATCATATTTAAGTCACATCATCTTATTTAAATCACATCATCTCTCTAACACATCACATCAAACCCAATCCAAACCCAACCCATATAAGCCAATAAGTCAAAAAGTACACTTTTTTAGAACATCTCAAATCAACCCTAATTATGATCCGTTAGGTCTATTTTAATTAAAAAGTTGTCAAAAAAATTTCAATTCATACACATGCTTGTTTTGGAAAGTAAATTGAATTTAAACTTTTTATTTTTTTATTTTTGTAAAAAAAAATATGTAAAAAAATAAAAATAAAAAAGTGATATGAGCAAAAAAAAGTTAAAACGTCAAAAAAACTGACTTTTATTAGCCAGTTCCCAAAATAGGCCAAAAATATTTAAAATTCATATTAGTTTTTTTAATTTATATTTTAATCAAAAAATTAAAAAAATCACTAAAAATGTTACTTTCTAAACATGTCCTTAAAATTTAATACTATACAAATTATAGATAATTATACAAAAAATTATTGCATAAATTAATACATATAATAAGTTTTGATTTTATTATTTTAAAATAAAAGATCTATTTAAATGATTTATCATTTAAAAAATATCACTAATATATTTTCCTTCTGTTTGTACCAGGACATCACATGTCTATTTGGTTAGAAATCGTTTGGAAATAGGTTTTTTTTTAAAAAAAATTAGTTTTTTTAATTAAAATATGATATAAAAAAATTAATATATTTGAGATATTTTTTGATTTTTTTTACGAAAAGATGTGCAAAAAGTAGGGAGAAAAAAGAATTTTTGACTTTTTGGTATAAGTTGTTGACGTTTTGATTTTTTAATAACTTTTTAACTTTTAAACTAAAAAGTGATATTGTCAAACGAGATCTTAAAGTTTGTTGCTTTAGGCCCCATTTGGAGACTTACCTTTTTAGCCAATTAGCCAAAAAGTTAAATTAGCCAAAAAGCCAACAACTCATACCAAAAAGTCAAAGATTCTCTTTTCTCTCTACTTTTTGCACATCTTTTCGTAATTAGCCAAAAAGTCATCCCAAACATATAAGTTTTTTTTACCTACCTTTTTAGCCAAATAGCCAAAAAGTTACTAAATTAGCCTGTTCCCAAACGAGGCCTTAGTCTATTTAGAGCATTCATACCAACCTCTTTAAATTTTTAGTCAAATTAAATTATTTTGTTATTTTAGCTAGTCATCTCTTAGTACCTACTGTATCAAACTCTCTATTCTAACTTAATCTTATTAAAATATTATTTTCTTATTGTGTTTGTTAGTCTTTCTTTTTTTATTAAATTGATAAATTACCAGCCAAACAATTCTCAAAAAAAATAAAATAAAAATAAAAAAATTGTCGTTAGCAGGCTGGACGTCGAGTCGGACTTTCGGGCAAACATCCAGTAACACTCGTTTAGCAATAAACAGTACATCGCTTATCGTAGCGAGATACTGTAACAATCATAAATTTTAACGAGGTGCAAGCGAATTTAATGAAGTTATTTTTTGAAATTTATTGGCTAAAAAACGATTTTAACGAGGTTAATGAGGATGCTCTTATACCCAACCACCTGTTGAGGAGAAGAAGGAGGTTGAAACAAGTGTCATTGTAGAAGACAATTCAACACCTCACTTTCAGAAGATCATGAGAGATTCTTAAGAGGCTGTTGTTGATTTTCAAGAGGTAGCCACAATTTTCAGGATGCTTCATAAATACAAGAATTGAAAATGGAGCAAACTCCAATCAATTCAACATCCACCACAACTTAGTATATAGGTCAGTGTTATTTATGTTTAGTTTAACCCTAATTCAATTTAAGAGTAGACTTGAAAAATATATTTGCTATAAATATAGCTTTAGTTTCTTAGTTCCCATGATGTACGTGTCAAATTAATGATTTTTTTACCTTCATATGGATTGGATTGTTTTGAGACTTAAATTATGTTTATATCCATTTTGTAACTCAATTTTATGTTTTCAAACTTATTTTTATATTTTTTATATGTTCAATCCAATGAATTTATAAAAATATGTATTTTGATATTCATTTCCCTTTACTTATCTCTCTTTTTGACATTAAAAATTTTATGAAAAATTTAAATCTTTTTAATTGAGGCAAACAAGAACCAAGAAGTCTTTTATCCTTTTGAGCCTCATATAACCTCATATGTTTAGAAGTCAAATTTTTCCAAGTACGTTTTCATCAACTTAGGTATTGTTTGTTGGAGAATTTTCAAAATGGGTTTTTAAATTTATAGTTTATTTTTGGGTGTTTTTAAAGCCTTCCATGTTTTTCTTTGGAAAACATGAAATAAGCTTGGGGCTTTGTCCCATATTGGAAATAGAGGAAAACATTGAGCACTTAATAAAGTGCTACATAGAATATTCCTTTGAATATGGTATTATGGGATAAATGCTAGTGCACATGCACTCACATCACAAGGATGGTGCTTTGCACCATCCGCATACGCACATGCGTGGGCTATGTGGCGTTTGATGGCGCACTTTGCACTTTACACTTAGCACGAACGCAAGGCGCCGTGAGGGCGTTTTTTTATTTGCATCGGATAGGTTGAAGCAATGATGTGGATCCAACGTGGCATGGGTGACGTGGAATACAGTCAGCTCCAAGTAGCAGTGATTTAGCGTCCGTTAGCGGTGAGTCAACCAACCGATCGAACGGTTGTATGTCTGATCTAGAGAGATTTGATCATAGCCGTTGATTGGAGATGCACGTAATCGTACAGATGAGATGACACCCGATCGTGATCAGATGTGATTAGTCAAGGCATATATTCGGTGTGAGAATGATCTGCACTATAGATCGTCGATTCAACGGTCAGATCTGATCGAATGCAATCAAGAGACATGACCATTCAATCAGGTGCATCAAGGCCTATAAATAGGTCGTGAAATCAACTATTTCATTCTATCCGCAAAATTCAAAAGCATTCATGCAATTATCTCTCTCTCCCTCTTGATTTTGAGTTTTCGATCAAGAGTTTCTTTAAGCAATTTTTGCTTTTTTTATTGATAATCAAGCTTTGCAGATTTGATTATCAGTGTCTTGATTTTCTAGATTATATCAAGAATATTCTGATATATTGTTGTCAGTGCAGACGCCGATAGACTTGATCTTTAAATCAGATTTCATTGTATCCTGGAGGCAAATTTGCTATAACCCCTTACACACCTTTTTGTGGGTACAAATATTATTTTTAGGAAAGCAACTTAGTAACGCGACGTGAAGTATCAAATTTCTATTCTATATAGACAAGTTCATCGCCAAATTTCGAAAACAAGAAGACTACCAACTGAAGAATTTAAGACGAATTGTTCCAACATTGTTGCCTTAGTACGCTCACAATCACCCAAAACATCTTAATTTTAACCAAAACTTATGTTTTAGTCAAAAAAATATATTTTTAAATATTTATTTGCACAAACACCTTCTTATTATGAATAACTTATACAAATTTTATAAAGATATATATTTTTAAGACAAATCATAACAAGTGCCTAAAGAGCATATTTAATATTTAAAATTTGTATAAAAAGTGATTTAAAAATAATAAATAAATAAAATTTAAAATCAAAGCCAACTGTTTTGAAGTTATAAAAGTGAGTTTTTTATTTTATTTTCTTATGTCCTATACCCTTATTAAAAAGACTCTTTTCTTCTCTTGATGAGAATATTATTTTAATGATGGCAAAGGCCATAGTATGATTTGGTCAAAAAGAGAGACAAATTGATAAGAAAAATGTTATGGATTTAAAAAAATTTATTAAATTTTTTATCAATTATTTTACATAAATATAAAACCAGAACAAATTATATGTATAAATCTTATACTCATATAAAAAGTTTAATAAAAAATTTAATAATTTATTTAAACATTGCATAACTCAATTGATAAAGGCAATCATTACTTGTTGAAATTAATTTAATAAAACAGTAATGTTACGTGCCCAAGAAAATGGCCGAATAAATGATCAAACATTTAATTGGACTGCCATCTAAAAAGAATGGGTCCACTACTGAACAACTCTCACTTCCCTCTCCCGCGTGGTAGAAAGATACTTTTGAAAAGAAAAGAAAATAAAAGAAGATAAAAAAATAAAAAAGGCGCCAAAACCCCTTAACTTATTTTAGTCCATTGAAAGCGGAATAACCATTACCTAAGAAAAGAAAAAATCATCCCCGAAGAAAAGTAGCAGCCTCTGTCGAAGAAGGGTGTTGCTCAGGTAAGTTTTTAGGCTTCGTTTGGCAAATTAATATTTTCGTTAAAAAGTCAAAAAATCTATAACTTATATCAAAAATTTAAAGATTCTTTTTTTTTTTTTTACTTTTTGCATATTTTTTTATAAAAAGTCAAAAAGTCACCCCAAACATATTAATTTTTTTTACCTCATATTTTAGCCAAAAAATTAAAAAGTTACTAAAATAGCATGTTCCCAAACGAGTCCTTAATCAGTGAGATCTAATTTTTTTTTGTATGGTCTAACTTGTTAAAATAATATATTTTACTTTATTTTTAAATTTTTGGAAAGTTTTTTTTTTCTTCTAATTTTTGCAAGGAATTATACATTTTTAGTTTATTATTTTTTGATTGAACAATAAATTTTTTTTATTGAGAAATTCATACTCTAACATTATATTTGGTTCATATATTTGATTCAGATTTGAAAAAAAAAAAAAATGTGTTCCACCTTTTATTTTTCATTTTCAAATCCTTAATAACCTGGTTGGTTCATAAATTTGATTAAAGATTTAAAAAAGAAAATGAAAAGGTGGATGAAACATAAATGGAATGTATTTATATTTCATTAATTTTTTTATTTTATTTTTTAAATATTTACTCAAATTCATAAACCAAATAAGCCTAAGGCAATGTTTGGTATCCTCTTCTTGGACAAAAATAGTCACAAAAAGACAAAATATATTTTTTAGCTAAATAAAATAAAACATTACATCCAAACTATAATTATTATTTTTTTTTCACAAAAATTAAAAAAATTAAAAAATTTATTCCAAATAAAATTTTTTAGTCCTGCATTCCAAACGAGAGCTAAATGTTTGTTAAAAGTCTTCAAAGAAAAGAAAAGGTTGAGACATGGAATCCACAAGTCTAAATTTGTGTCCCACATTTTCATTTTTAGTATATCCTTAGGCCATGTTTGTTTGGGTGGACATGAGCTTGGAATTGAACTAATAGTCCAATAAAATTATTAATTCGATGTTTGGTTAAACAATTAAAGTACGGATTAATTATTTTAAACTTGACTATTAGTTAAGATAGGATACATAATCCAACGAATTAATAGTCCTGGGATTATTAGTCATGGGAATGCTAATCCAGTCCAGCCAAACAAACATGGCTTTATTGTGTTGTGCTCTCCTTTCAATTTTAATGAAAGTTTGTCTTGCTCTGCCTCAATTTTTTTTTTTTAAAAAAAATATATATATATATGGTGCTCTGCCTTAATCTCAATTGATGGAATTGGGATATACTTCTTTTTGTACTCTTTCGCTCTACATAAATAAAATTTTTATTTTAACTTTAATGTCTGTCCAACGTCTTGGAAGATTATTTTTTGGTTTGAGAGATTTGTACTAAAAACAGGGAATCCACAAGTCCTCTTCTTTGATTACTCTCGCTATTTTAAAATTATTAGACTTTTATTTTATTTTTTATTATTTTAAAAAATTAGTTTTTTAAAAAATTAAGGATTAAAATAATATAAATATCTTATTTTGTTCTTTTTTTTAAAAAAATTTATTAACATTAATATACATAGAAAGTATAATTATAACAATTGATGTTCTAAACCAAATAGGAAAAATTACCAGTAAATCTTATATGGTAGGAAGTTAAACAATTTAGTCCTACAAATTTTCTTATGCACCATTTAGTCCCACTATCTACATCAGCAACATCAACAACATCATTAACATCATCAAAACATTAGCTACATTAGCAACATTAACTGCACCAATCAACAATATCAAACATTAACATCATCATCAAAACAACATTAAGATCATCATCAGCCCACCTCAACTTCCTCTTCTTCGCCTTCCCATTCTGAACCTCGCCGTCAGCCGGAGGGTCCCACCGACTCCGGCGGCGGCGGCGGCGATTCGTCACTGGATGTTATTCCCCCTTTTTACTTTCCTCCCTTTATTTATTTATTTATTATTATTTTTTTTAATGTTTTCCTTCTTTCACGATTGTTTCCTCTGTTCTCATCTCCAATTTTCCCAGACCAATATACTCTCTCTCTGTTCCTTTCCAGTCTTATTTGTTTCCCTTCTTGAATCTTCTGCTTTCTGGGTTTTGCTTTTCATAACCCTTTTGTGGGTTGGGTTGTGGGTTGGCTCGGGTTGATTTCAATTTCCCTTTCCAGAGTTTTCTTGTTCATTCTTGGTTGTCATGATTGTGAGGGGTTAATTGAGTTGTGTTTGGTTTCTGGGAATTTGCTTTGTCTTGATTCCTTTCCATTCATGATCGGATCGCCCATCACTTTTTAAAACTTTTCTCATCTGGGTTTCCTCTGAATTCGGATTCCTTTATCAAATCTTTTTTACGACTTTGGATTCAAATCACTCTCTTGATCGGATTTAGTGTCGGATTTCTGCGATTGAAATTGTCATCTAGGTCCTAATGTTTAATGGTTGAGAATATGTGTTTGATGTTTGATGAAAGAGGCTGAGGAGTTGTGGTTTTTGAGATGTGGTCCGAATCAGATCTGGGTTTCAATCTGAGATATTTTTAATGTTATGATGATGTTTGATTAAAAAAATTGTTATGATGATGATGTTTGACCAGAAAAAATTGTTTAATCATTATTTTTTTATGTTCGATGTTATTTTAATTGTTGTTTTGATGTTTAATCGTTATTTGAAAAATTGTTTAATCTTTATTTTGATGTTTAATCGTTATTTTAAAAATTATTTAATCGTTATTTTTAATGTTGTTTTGATGATGTTATATGATGTTTTGATGTTTGATGTTGTTTTGATGATGATATTTGATATTATTTTGATGATGTTATTCATAAATTTGATGTTTGATGTTTTGATATTTGATGGATAATATTTGATGTTGATAATGTTCAATGGTCATTAATATTGGGATAAGACCTAACGGTTCATAAGAAAATTCATAGGACCAAATGGATTACAAGATACACATTTAGGATTTATTGGTGCATGCCCCAATAATTTATTCATTTTTTATGAGGCTTTATATACCCTACCAATAAATGGAATGAATATGAAGCATTTGTTTGTATACCCTACCAATAAATGGAATGAATATGATGCATTTGTTTTGTAAACTCAAATTTGGTTAAAGTCCTTCTTCTTTTTCTTTCTTCTTTCATTATTTTTTTCTTTTATATATATATATATATATATATATGTTTGTGGCGTCAATTTTTTTTTTTGAAGTCTTTCCAAGCACAGTGGTCTACTTCAAGGAGTTTGCATGGAAGATGACTTTGATTGGGAACCCCAACTTATTACTTTTTTTCAAAAATATTAGTCATTTTTGGAGAATTTAATTTTTTTTAATAATATAATTAGTACATTTTGAAAATATTAACTTTTCAAAATTATTTTTTGATTTAAAATTAGAACAGTATTTTTTTGGAAAATTTACCCATAAATCCTATTTTCTGAAAAGTTGAACCATTTAGTCTTAAAAGTTTTCTTATGCACCATTTAGTCCTTTTTTTACATCACAACATCATCATCAAAACAACATCAAACATCCTCATCAAAACAACATCAAGCCTCACAACATTAAACATCATCATCAAAACAACATTAAGATTATTCATTTTTCTTCGTCCAAACATTAACCTAATTTTTTTCCTCAACATCAAACATCATCAACACCAATAATCATCAGAGTTGAACAATAAATAAAAACTCATCATTTACAGTGAAACAAGTAAAACAGAGGACTTGGTGAGTCAGATCAAACAAAACCCAAACTGATCAAAAAAAAAAAAAAAAAACCCAGTGAAGAAATTAAGAGAGGAATTGAATTGAAATGAATAGACCTGAGGGAAAGCAGCACTTTGGGCCCAGACACTGGCGTCGTGGCCGATGATGGCGGCGGAGGAGAGGTAATTGCCTTCGATTTCGCACATCAAGTGATCATCTACATATGCTTGCCACGACATCTTTCGATTAATTTTGCAGACTCACTCACTCTTACTCTCTTCTTCTTCTTCGATTTGAAACTATGGGTTTCGTCTCACTGTAGAAGCACCGAAACCAGCCTCCAGTCCGGTGATCGGAGAGCGAGGATTTGAGGAGATCGATCCGGCGAGTGAAGCCGTTGCCGAAGTAGGATTCGCAGGATCTGAAGGGGACGTTGGGGTTGAGAGACCATGTGAGGTATGAAGGAAGGATTGGCCATGGTTTTGAGAGGGAGAAGTCATGGTGGTTATCCGTGAAGGTGTGGCGCTGTTCCGATTCGGCTTTGTCGACCTCTCATGATCTGTGTTATAAATCTAATGTTTGAACATTATTGTAATTTTTTACGATTTTTGAAATCTGATTTCAAACATTATAATTTTTGTTGTATCGCCGGTGAGATTCAAAACCCAGATTCAATGATGTTTCGTTCATGATGTTTCTGATGTTGATGTTCGTGATGGTAAACATTAGATTATTGAAATCTGATGTTCATGATGGTAAATGAATCTGATGTTTCATTCTACAATTTCAAATATTATTGAAATCTGATGAATATTAGATGTTTGAAATTTGATGTTTGAAATCTGATTTCAAACATTGTAATTTTTCACATTATTGTAATTTTTGATGTTTGAAATCTGATATTTGATATCTAATTTTTGATGTTTGAAATCTAATTTTTCACGATATTTGTTCATGATGTTCTGACATTGATGTTCATGATGGTAAACATTAGATTATTAAAATCTGATGTTCATGATGGTAAATGAATCTGATGTTTCATTCTATAATTTCAGTCAATACCATGTTGGGTTTTCCTCATTTACCCTTACTAAAAAGCGTAAAATATAGTGTAACATTGGTTATTTTGTCATTAACATTAGCTTGGGACTAATTGGATCATAAGATAAAACATAGGACCAAATGAATCATAAGATAAAGATTTGGGATTTATTGGTGCATCGCCCTAAAAAAAATTCAAAAAAAAATTATTATGCTGAGGAGAATAACAACTTTCTCGATGATCAGTCAGGCCGGCCCATCCTTTAAAAATATTTTTTTTAGGTGAATTATACTAACAGTTCTTGAATTTTAAAAATTGTGTCACTTTGATTTATAACTTTTTAATTGTGATATATTTGATTCCAAATGTTGAGTCTTATTTCAAATAAAGAAAATAAAAAATATTATATTTGCAAATTTGGTCAATTTCAAGAACAAAATTGTCAAAATATTAAACTTTAATATAATATAATAATAAAAAAAGACATTTAATTCATTGGAAAGTCCAACACATATGATTATTATTAAAATATTAAACTTTAATATAATATAAAAAAGGAAAAAAAAGAAGACATTTAAAAATAAAAATAAAAACATTTAAAAATCACAATTCACATGGAGCTCCAATCTCTCAACCTTAATTTTCTAAATTTTTTATTTAAAAAAAAAACTCAGCATTTATTGATTTGGTCAAAATCTCTAATCAGCATTTTAAAATCTCCTCATACAAATAATTATAGATACAACCCGTGCATAGTTACTGCAGTAGCCTTTTTAATTTCTCATATACACCATGGTTAGTGATAAGATTGTTAAATTATTTTTATAAAAAATCTTTAAAAACATAATTTATATATTAAAAAAAATTTAAATAAATATAAATATCTATAATTATCCCGTGCATAGCACGGGTGATAGGCTAGTTTTTGTGGAGGCAAAGGCCATCAAACGATTTCATCAAAAGAGAGACAAATTGATAAGGAAAATGTTGTAGACTTAAAATAAATTATCAAATTTTTTATTAATATTTTTATATGGATATGAAATTCATACAAATTATATGTGTATAAATCTTACATTTATATAAAAAATTTAATAAAAAAATTTTATAATTTATTTGGACATTAGCATAACTCAATTGATAAACGCAATCATTATTTGTTGAAATTAATTTAATAAAACAGTAATGTTACCTGCCCAAGAAAATGACCGAATAAATGATCAAACATTTGGTTTGAGATTTTTTAAAAAAGTGTACTTTTTGACTTATTGACTTATATGAGTTGAGTTTGGGTTGAGTTTGATGTGATGTATTAGAGAGGTGATATGATTTAAATAAGATGATGTGACTTAAATAGGATAGTGACTTTTTGATTTTTTGTATTATTTAGGTTATGCCAAACTTAGGAATTGTTTGGGATGATCTAAATAAGTATACTTTTTGTCTTTTTACGAAAAGATGTGCAGAAAAGTAGAGAGGTGATGTGATAAAAAAAATAAAAAAATAAAAAGATGAATTATTTAGAAAATGCCAAACCATCCCTTAACTTTAATTAGAGTGCCATCTAAAAGGAAAATGAGTGGGAGCACTAATTAGTACTACCACAAATGATGTGGCAGTAGGCCCCACCATGAATAATTTGATGTTTTGGCCTTGGTGTTGTATTTTTTTTTCTTTTTTTATTGAGTGTCACGTCATTAGTGGTCTTTTTAAAACTTCAAAATTAGGGGTGTTTTGGGAAGATGGTTATAATCTGATTTTTGGTGAAAAGCTGATTATAAGCAGATTATAATCAGCTTTTCTGTGAGAGAAGAGGAGATAAAAAAATCTGAAAATCAGATTTTTTATCTCTTCCCAAAAGAGGCCTTAGTGATCTCTATCATTGTTGCATCTAAAAAGAGTAGGTCCCTCCCACTACTAAACAACTCGCACTTCCCTCTCACGAGGTAGAAAGATACTTTTGGAAAAAGAAAAAAAAAAAAAAAAATGAAAGAAGATAAAAAAAAATAAAAAAATAAAGCGCCGAAACCCCTTAACTCGTTTTAGTCCATTGAAAGCGGAATACTCATCACCGAAGAAAAAGAAAAATCATCCCCGAAGAAAAGTAGCAGCCTCCGTCGAAGAAGAGTATGATCAGGGAAGTTTTTAATTTGTGAGATTTAGGTTAAGTTTGGGTACTCTCAAATAATTTAAAAAGTTAAAAAGTTACTTAAAAAGTTAAAAAGTTAATATTATTCACCAAAGTCAACAATTACGGCTGCACAACTCCCAATTCAAATTTTCCTCTAAAAATCAATTTTCACAATTTTTTATTACACATTTTTTTATAAAAAGTTAAAAAGTTAACCCAAACATCCATATTTTCAACCTCACTTTTTTTTGTCCAAAAAGATAAAAAGTGCACTTATTTAGTCTTCCCAAACTTGGCCTAGTTTTTTTTTTTTTTTTTTGGGTATGGTCTAACTTATTAAAATTATATATTTTATTTTATTTTTAATTTTTTGGAAGTTTTTTATTATTATTTTTTTTAAGGAATTATATATTTTTAGGTTTATTATTTTTTGAATGAACAATAAATTTTTTTTTATTGAGAAATTAATACTCTAACATTATATTTGGTTCATAGATTTGAGTCAGATTTGAAGGAAAGAAAAATGTGTCCCACCTTTTTATTTTTCATTTTCAAATCGTTAATAATATGGTTAATTTATAAATTTAGGTAAAGATTTAGAAAAGAAAATGAAAAGGTAGATGAAATATAAATGGAATGTATTTATATTTCATTTATTTTATTTTTTTATTTTTTAAATCTTTACTTAAATTCATAAACCAAACAAGCCTAAGGCTATGTTTGGCATCCTCTTCTTGAGTTAAAATAGTCACAAAAAGATAAAATATGTTTTTTAGTTCAATAAGACAAAATATCACATCCAAACAATAATCATTTTATTTTTTCTCTTGCAAAAGTTAAAAAAATTAAAAAAATCTATCTTAAGCGAGACATTTTAGCTCCAAACTAAAATAATTAAAAATTAAAAATTCAATTTATATTCCAAACGAAAGCTGCCGTTTGGTAACACTCAGTTTTCTGTTTATATTTACAAAAATTTAAAAAAACTCAAATAAAAACTTGTTTGGTAATTTTTGATTTATAAATCAGTGGTCTCAGTTTATAAATTGGCCAAAAAATGTAAACTAAAAAAATGTGTTTCCGTTTTGAGCTTTGAGTTTTTTTTTTTTTTTTACCACCCAACACTAGCCACCACCCGCCACCATTTTCCACCACTATCTTCCGCCACCACCACCTTCCGCCACCACCACCTGCCACCGTGACCACCACCACCACCACCCACCTGCCACCCATTCGCCACCACCACCCACCCATCGCCGCCGCCACCACCACCCGCCACCTACCAGCCACATCCACTCCCACCCACCTGCTACCACCATCCACCACCTGCCACCCCGCCACCACTATCCACCTGCCACCCATCTGCTACCACACCCACCCACACCACCACCACCACCACCACCACCCACCTCCCATCCACCTGCCACAACCATTACCACCCACTCGCTACCACCCACACCCGCCACCGTCACACCCCCACCCGCCACCACCCACTACCACCACCATCCGCCAACCACTTGCAGCCTGCCACCACCACCCACCACCTACCCGCCACCACCCACCATAACCCGCCATCCGCACCCACCTGCAACCACACCACACCACCACCCACTCGCTACCACCCACCCGCCACCGTCACCGACCCACCTACCACCACCACCACCACCACCACCCGCCACCTACTCGCCACCACCACCGCCATCCGCCACCCACCACCTGCTACCACCACCCCGCCGCCCACCACCACCACCCCACTCGCTACCACCTACCACCCGCCACCATCACCCACCCACCCACCACCACCACCCACTCGCTACCACCCACCCGCCACCGTCACCCACCCACCCACCACCACCACCCACCTGCCACCACCACCATCACCACCCGCCACCGTCACCCATCCACCCACCACCACCACTCGCCACCACCACCCACTCGCCACCACCCACCATCCGCCACCCACCTACCACCACCACCCACCACCCGCCACTACCCACTACCCACCACCCACCACCCACCGCCACCACTTTCCACCACCGTCTGCCGCCGCCACTTGCCACCAATTGCCATTTCTCACTCTTTTTTATATTTTTAAATTTTTTTAAACATTTTTGTCAATTACCAAACGCGTTTGTAGTTTATGTTTTTCTAAAAATAAACAAAAACCAGTTTTATAAAATTTTTGTAAATATAAACTGAAAACATAAACGTACCAAACAGACGTTTTCAGTTTTTCAGTTTATATTTACAAAAATTTTAAAAACTCAAATAAAAACTTGTTTGGTAAATTTTTTATTTATAAATCAGTGGTCTCAGTTTATAAATTTGGCCAAAAAATGTAAACTCAAAAAATATGTTTCCGTTTTGAGTTTTGAGTTTTTTTTTTTTACCACCCAACATTAGCCACCACCCGCCACCATTTTCTACCACCGTCTTCCGCCACCACCACCCACCACCACCTGCCACTACCACTCACCACCCACCTCCCACCACCACCCGCCACCACCACTCACCACCCACCTGCCACCACTACTCGTCACCCGCCACCACCAACTACCTGTCATCCACTAACCACCACCTGCCACCCACTCGCCACCATCACCCACCCTCTGCCACTACCACCACCACCACCCGCCACCCGCCACTACCATTCATCCGCCCGCCACCACCACCCGCCACCACTACTCATCACCTACTTGCCACCACCTACCACCCACCCGTCACCACCACCCACCGCCTGCCACTACCATCCATTCGCCCGCCACCACCACCCGCCACCTACCGGCCACCAGCCACCTGTCACCACCATCCACCACCCGCCACCACCACCCACCATCTACCACCACCACCACCACCATCACCCACCACCCCCCGCCACCGCCGTTACCACCACCACCCACTCGCCACCACCCGCCACCGTCACCCACCCACCACCACCCGGCCATCCACCACCCACCTGTCACCACCATCCACCCACCCGTCACCGCTTTCCACCACTGTCTTCCGCCGCCACCACCCGCCACTTGCCACTACTTTCCACCACTGTCTTCCGCCGCCACCACTACCCACCCACCCGCCACTTGCCACCAATTTCGACCATCGTCTTCTGCCACCATCACCCACCACCTGCCACTATTTTCCACCACCGTCTTCCACCACTATCACCCGCCATCATTTTTTACCACCGTCTTCCGCCGCTACCACCCGTCGCCACCCGTCACCCGCCACCACTTGTCATTTCTCACTCTTTTTTATATTTTTATATTTTTTTAAATATTTTGTCTAAACCAAACGCATTTGTAGTTTATGTTTTTTTAAAAATAAATAAAAATCAATTTATAAAAATTTTATAAATATAAACTGAAAACGTAAATATTACCAAACAGGGATGTTTGTTAAAAGTCTTCAAAGAAAAGAAAAGGTTGAGACATGGAATCCACAAGTCTAAATTTGTGTCCCACCTTTTTATTTTTAGTGTATCCTTATTGTGTTCTCTTATTTTAATGAAAGTTTGTCTTGCTCTGCCTCAATTTTTTTTTTTTTTTTAATATATGTGATGCTCTGCCTTAATATCAATTGATGGAATTGGGATATACTTCTTTTTGTACTCTTTCGCTCTACATAAATAAAATTTTTATTTTAACTTTAATGTCTGTCCAACGTCTTGAAAGATTATTTTTTGGTTTGAGAGATTTGTACTAAAAACAGGGAATCCACAAGTCCTCTTCTTTGATTACTCTCGCCATTTTAAAATTATTAGACTTTTATTTTATTTTTTATTATTTTAAAAAATTAATTTTTTAAAAAATTAAGGATTAAAATAATATAAATATCTTATTTTGTTCTTTTTTTAAAAAAATTTATTAACATTAATATACATAGAAAGTATAATTATAACAATTGATGTTCTAAAAAAAATACTGTTCTAATTTTAAATCAAAAAATAATTTTGAAAAGTTAATATTTTCAAAATGTACTAATTATATTATTAAAAAAATTAAATTCTCTAAAAATGACTAATATTTTTGAAAAAAAGTAATAAGTTGGGGTTCCCAATCAAAGTCATCTTCCATGAAAACTCCTTGAAGTAGACCACTGTGCTTGGAAAGACTTTAAAAAAAATGACGCCACAAACATTTATATATATATATATATATATAAAAGAAAAAAATAATGAAAGAACAAAGAAAAAGAAGAAGGACTTTAACCAAATTTGAGTTTACAAAACAAATGCATCATATTCATTCCATTTATTGGTAGGGTATACAAACAAATGCTTCATATTCATTCCATTTATTGGTAGGGCATATAAAGCCTCATAAAAAATGAATAAATTATTGTCTGCATTTTGTGTACTTTTTTTTTTAAAAAAAAAAATTATGAATCATATACTTGCTCTTTAGGTCTTTATTGACCAAAAAATTTAATTTAGGTCAATGGGTAGGCCTCCAAATTTAAAAAACATGCTAATAAAAAAAATTCAAAAAAAAACATTATTATGCTGAGGAAAATAACAACTTTCTCGATGATCAGTCAGGCCGGCCCATCCTTTTAAAATATTTTTTTTTAGGTGAATTATACTAACAGTTCTTGAATTTTGAAATTTGTGTCACTTTGATTTATAACTTTTTAATTGTGATATATTTGATTCTAAATTTTGAATCTTATTTCAAATAAGAAAAATAAAAAATATTATATTTGCAAATATGGTCAATTTCAAGAACAAAATTGTCATACAACTTATTTTATATTAGTTAATTTATATAATGTTTGAAGTGCAATGACTTTTTTTTTTAACGGATAATATTAGAATTTTCTTGGTATGAAGTTATGTTTTGTTTGGTTTTCATAATCTATTTTCAATTTTTTTTTCTAAGAAACTAAAAATTAAATTAGTGAAAAAAATGAAACACATTATTTTTTTATAATTTTATTTTTTAAAAGAGTAGAAATAATTTTATGATTTGAATGAATATATAATTTTATGGTTCGGAATCGGACTGGGTTTATGACTTGAATGTTATTGAAGAAATGTTTAATGGAAGGCCAATATGAAAACACCGGAGAGAGGGGAGAAAATAGGAAAATGAGTGGGAGTTTTAATTAGAGCTATCACTAATGATGTGGCAGTGGATCCACCTATTGCCATAATGGCTCTATTTGGTAGGGCTTATTTTCAACTTATTTCAGCTTTGAGCTTAATTTAAGCTATTTTGATGTGTTTGGTTCAGCTTAATAATACAGCTTATAGCTTTTTGTAAGTCAAAAATTAACTTATTCTTTGAGTGGGAGAGGAGAAGCTTAATTTATAAGTCAAAAATCAACTTATGTTCACAGTTATAAGTTATAAGCTGTTAGGCTAAAGTTATAATCACTTTCCCACAGCTCTACCAAACAGGGCCAATATGTGTGGTGTCTATTTTTTGTTTTTTTTTGTTTTTTTTTGTTTTTTTTTTTACTTTGCCACCTCATTAGTGGTGGGTTTAGAGCCACTAAATTAGTGGTCTCTAGCAGCACCGGAGAAAATAAGAGGGTGGGTGTAATATATGTTATATGAGTGTAGGTGAGAGATTTTAGATTATAAAAAATAATATTATAGACATTTTTTATTATTAAAAGTTAGAAAGAAATGTTGGACTAAATATCTCAAAAAATAATTGCACTTGTGCTCCTTTAAAAAATAATAATATAAATTACAAATACACTAGTTGAGATTTGATTAAAATGTGAATTGTCTCATGTGGTTCTGTAAATTACATTCCATCCCATGAAGTTTCTAATTTCATAACAAATTTTTATTTTTATTAATAAATTATCAAGCCAATTAATAGTTTTTAATGATGTTATAAATATGTTTTAATTAATAATTTAAGTAATTTTATTATTATATAGGAAAACAATTATGAATCTCATTTTTTTAGTTAATTCTGTTAAAAAAAAATTTCTCACAAGGGATATTTGTACTTTTTCAAATAACATGGGACAATTTATAAGTAAATCTCATGAAGTGTATTTGTAATTTACCTAAAATAATAATCAATAAATAAATTATCATTAGACGGGATCTTGGAATAGTGGATTAAGTACAAATTCAACATTTTAATGCTCTGCCACATAATATATAATTTATTAGTATTGCACTTAAATATAAAATTACCATAAAATAATGAGTTAACTATTTAAAAATCTTATTTACAAATGTTATGATAGTTTAAGTTTTATCGAATTTTTTTGAATTAATAAGTACTATTTAATAAAATTGCGAATATTATTAATTTTTTCTAATTTTTAAAACTAAAAAATTTTGTATAGTAATATTCAAGATAATTGTTTCATTAACGGAGGAAAAAAGGGTATGAGAAACGTTTTTATCTTTTCACTTATTGGTTTGATTTAACTATTCAATAAAATCAAGAATATTATCAATTTTTTCATTTTTTTGTTTTCAAATTTGCATATCAATGTTCCATTATTATGTTTCTTTATAAATACAAAATTTTTAGTTGTGTACAAAAAAATAATTCAGTTTTTTGTCTTTTTTGCACATAATTTTTTTTAAAAAAAATTTCAATTTGAAAGTTCATGCTTTAAAAATCAAAATAAATATCTTCCTTTATAGATAATTATAAATAATGAACATTTATTGTTTCAAGAATAATTTCAATTATTAAAATTTTAATAAGATTTAAAAGTCTAAAAAATTTTAATTAACACTTAATAAAATATAAATTTATAAATTAAAGTTTACGTGTATAGAAAGACTAATGAAGAGCTCGAAAGTCCAAGTCGTTCTCATCCTTACCTCTTCCGTTCCAATCCAGTTGTTTGGTCATATGCCGAACCAGAATTCTAGAGAGTTCCTCTAGTGTGGGACAAGTTAGCTCTCAAAAAAATAAAAATTATTAGCGTAAATTATACATATAATTTGTTTATTTTTTGAGAAAATTTTATTTTTATCCTTATATTTTGTCTCTATTATTAATTACATTTTCAGACTTCGAATAATTTTAATTTTACCCTTCAAATTTTGAAATCGTATTAATTTTGCCATTGCTATCACATTTGAAACGAAATTTTTTTTAAAAAAAATTATATTTTGGCCTGAAATTTCAAAAGAAATATGCAATCTCACCCTCCCTTACCCAAATTCACTCTCTCTCCTCTTTTTCTCTTCTCTTTAACCTAGAGCTAGGGTTTTCAAAAAAAATTCACTCCAATATTACTTCAACAACTCTGAATCTGTTCATGAGGTACACATCTACAGCTTTGTTTTTAAATTCTTTAGAATTTTCAAAAATTTCATAATGGCCACTATTTTCTAGGGGCGGGTATGGGTCAGTTGCGGCCACGGAACTTCCAATCCGTCATTTGTCCACCAGATTGGCGGATTTGAGAAAATTAATCCGTATCTGTTCGCCAATCCGGCGGATGTGGATTGGGCAGATTGGCAGATAGATGCGAATCGGTTTGGCGGTTTAGAATTTTAGAAATTTTCAACATAATTCAACTTGTACACCTCCTCAAAAAAAAAAATGTATTACAGTCAGTAACTTTAAAAAGTATTATGTTCACTATATGCCACATCTAAAGAAAGAAAGTTTGAAACTTTAAAATATTACAATCACCGCATATCTCATCAACATATTACAATCACAGCATGTCTCATCCACATAAAGTATTACAATCTATGGTTCTTAAAATATAAAAAACATTTCAAATCACCAAAACCATGAACAGAGCAGTAGTAGAGATTGTATGCCTCTATATTGTTACATCTATATCTATTTTTGAAAATAAAAATCAACCAGCATTTATCATCTTATTTATTTATTATTTTTATAGTTAGATTTAAAAACCAAAAAATATAGATAAATAATACCACTATTTTTTTCAATTAAAAAAATATATTCAAGTTGAAAACTATTTTTCAATTGAAAACACAAATAGAATATCTAAACACATTGAAAATACAAAGTCTTACAAATTATTAAGGGTGCTCACGATTTGGCGGTTCAGTTGTGGCCAGAGAAATCTCAAATCCATCATCCGTTCAAAACTAGGTGGATTGGAAAAATCAATCTGCAACCGTTCGCTCATCATCACGCATCCATCCAAAATACAGCAGATCAGTTCGGCTCAATCGGTTTGGGTGGATCGGTATATCCGCTGCTCACCCCTACTCTCTTTTGTCTACCTTCATCTTCCTCTACTTTTCTTTCCTCTCTCAAAAATCCCCCAAATCAATTAAATTTCTAAAGAAACAAACAAACCCTCAACTTCAAAACTCATGAGAGAGACATATTTTTTTTGAGTAGTTTTTTTTTTTTTTATGGGTTTGAAATTTTGGTGTTGTTTGATGTATCCAGTGCAAATGTGTGGCCCTCTTTTGTCATCCGCCAAGCTCAAATGGCAAATGAAACCAAACCTACATTCCTACTTCTCTCTCCTCATCACCCTTCTATTCATATTCTCCCTCTTCTTTCCCTTTCATTTCATCTTCTTCTCAATTGCATCATTATCAAAACCCACAGACCCAATTCCAACACCATGGCCTCACCAATTCCACTCCCTACTCTTCATGAACTGTAGTAGAACACTCCAGAAGACAAACCTCTAATACAACTGGCCTAATGGCCGTAATTTCAACATCATCCAAAACCAACTTGGCAATAAGCTCACCAACAACCTTGAATGGAACAACAACACTTCCTATGTCTACACCTTGGATGATTCGAACCTAGAATGCCAAGTGTTGCATGTCGAGGTCAGAATCCTCAAACCCAATCGGCTCGACAGTGCCAACTACCTTGGCCAGCACTGCATGGATGGGTTTCTTTGCAATGTTTGGAAGAAGGTTGAGTTTGTTTGGGGGGAAGAAAGTATGAGTAACCTCCCCCTCTCCAAAGTTACATGGTGAATGGTTAATTTTTTTACGCATTTTGCAGTGAGATAGAGTAAAATATCTATGTATCTTGGTTAGTTATTGTGATTGTAATCTGGATGTCCTTGTTTATCTTTCCAACTAGTTGTGTGGCTCTATAAAGTGATATAAAGCTTGGTGGTTTCTCCAGATATGCTACGTAGATGGATACTGGATGAAGAACTCCCTTGAGGGGTAGATGTTTTAATGGGTTTTCTTGAGAGAGGGAGTCATGCTTTTTAGAATGGCTCTGTTTTTTGGAGTGGGTTTCATGTGGTCTAGTCCGGCGAGTCTATGTCGCCATTGAGGCTGTGTGGAGTTGTTGTAGATTGGTTTGTGGTGCTGGTGGTGCTTGGTGGACGTCCGACTGGTTAACCGGATCCGGTGTCTAATGTGTTGATATTGGTTGTTGTTTATTGGTGTTTCCTATCTTTGGGGTGTGCTATACTCTCATTGGATTGTTGCATCAATGGAGAGTTAAAAGGCAACATACCAGTCTTAGGCTCAGTCACTACCGGCGCTAGTATGTTCAGGTTCAAATGCAACCTAATTCTCAGTTTTCCATAACCATAGCTTATGAGTTAAGGGCATGATTTTGGGAGTTTTCATGGAAAATGAGTTGAATGTTACATGCAAATGCAACCTAGTTCTCAATTTTAAAGGGCTTCTTAGTGATGGTGATGGTGATAGTGACGGTGGTGGTGGGAAAGATAACGATGAATGAGGGAGGAGAAGGGTAGTGGAGGGATTTGGATAATTTAGGGAATGATGAGAGAAAGAGGAAGAGAGGGTGAGTTTACATTTTTTTTTTTAAATTTGGGGCAAAAATGTAATTTTTTAAACTTTTTCATTTCAAATGTGACGGTAGGGGCAAAATTGATATGATTTAAAAAATTTTAAGGGTAAAATTGAAATTATTCGAAATCTAGGGATGTAATTGATAATCAAGGCAAAGTATAAGTCTAAAAATGAAATTTTCTTTTTTTTTTTTTTTTTCCCTTTCCGTATCAATTAAAATTCTATTGTTCTAATTGTATCACTTTTATTCTTTAATTTCTTATATTATATCAATTTAGTTTAATTAATAGCATCAGATATTACAAAAATATGTGAACTAGTTTGTTCTTGATTTCAATCTAATTTCTAAAAGATTTACACAATGTGAAAATTTTAAGAAATAGAATTAATACAATTTGAACTATAAATTTTAAATTGACACGAAAAAATAAATTATAAAAAGTGGTGATGTAATTTGCCCAAATAAATCATAAAGAAAAGAGACTTGCTCGATCTAGTCAACCTGACGTAGTCCATACTAACCTTTAGTGGGTTAATTATTAGTCAACCTGACGTAGTCCAGACTCATCTTAGTGGGTTAATAAATTATCAATAATTTTAGAAGGTTAACATCAATCCATGGCTATGGTGATTGGTTCATGTATAGTATTACATACAAGACGAGTCAAATTAGGAGTCATTAAGGTAATACTTAATGCAAATGGAAATTTGACAATCACACATTGGGTCACCTTATAATATTATTTATTATATTTTTTTCTCAAAAAATGAATATATTATTTTTAATATTTTAATATTTTAATATTAAAATCGGGTGACATATATTATTTTTATTGGGTCACCTTATAATAATATATTTTAATATTGTCTCAATAAATACATGCAATCCAATTAGGGTGACATATTTTATTTAATGGAGTCATTAACCGCCATATATTGTTAATTTTGCTTCACCTAACAAAACTAATTTTGACATGAGACATATGTAGATCTGGGGTGCCTGCTGTATGACTAATAGTGCAATGTTATTTTATGGACTCATTTTGGGGTCCGGTTTAATAATCCGAGCCGTTCACATTTTAAAGTATATCAAGTAGAATATACCTACAAAAAATCAAATTAATCGGATATCGTTAACCCTTTCATCTACTCACATTTGGATTTACAAAAATAAATGACATAGTGATTTAAGATATTAAAATAAATACAAATGTGAGTAGATGAAAGGGTTGATAATATCTGATTAACTTGATTTTTTACAAGTATGTGAACGGTTCTACTTGATATATTTTAAAATGTAAACGGTTCGAATTATCAAATCGGACCTCAAAATGAGCCCATAAAGTAGTATAACAGTGCCTGCTGTGCACCCCAGATCCAACATATGTAATGTCAAATTGATAGAAGAAATTTAAATTTGTCAAATTATATGTAAATCAAAATTGAAAAATGTTAGGCATACTAATAATTTTACTAACAATTTTACTAACACACTCACAAGTTGATGCGGGTCCCATACCTAAGGATGGTTGATCTTATCAAAACTTGTGAATGTGTTAGTAAGATTGTTAGTATCCCTAGCATTGTTGATCAAAATTTAGACACATTAATAGTACTGTCACAAGAAAAAAACAAAAGCATTCACTAGCACAATTTTCTACAAAAGAAACTATTATAGGTCTTAAATTTTCTATCAACCAAATGATTTTAGTCTCACATGGGTGTAAGGTGTGGGCCCCACACCTATGTGACACATTAGTCTATTTTTTTAGTAGAAAATTTAATTTCCCTAATATTACCTTTCTACAAAACATTTTCATTTTGGAAAAAGTAGCATGATAATCTCATTACGTAATTGGTTCTTTTAATTTGTGTGGTTTTAAAATTTGTTTCCTTCCTGTGAGCAGTTGAACAAAGCTTCGTTTGGCTTTAGATTTTTGACTAAAAAATATAAAAAGACAAAATTAATTATATAAGTTAATAAGATAAAATGTTACATTTAAATTATAATCATTATATTTTTTTTTCATCAAAATTGAAAAAGTCAAACCAAATAAAGTTAAAAAAGTCTTAACACAAAAAAATCAGCTAAAAAAACTAATACCAAACGAAGACTAAATAACAAAAGTCTCAATAAAGTTTTCTTTTATAAAAATTGATCATATCTTTAGGTTTTTTTAGTACTCCACTAGGCCTTGTTTGTTTTGAGAGATAGAAGTGAGATTGTGATTGAGATGTAGGTGGGACTTACCATATGTTGTGTTTGTTTTGGGAGATGAAGAGGGGATTCATAATCCCATGGGATTAGAATGGGCCTTGGTGTTGAGATTGAGATGGATGAGAAGCCCCGTTTGTTTGGAGAGTTAGAGGGAGGATTGGGATTGGTAGTGATGTAGAACCCACTAATATTGTGTTTGTTTTGAGAGATGAGAATTAGATTGGTAGTGAGCTCCGGATTAGGATGGGCCTCTCCAAGGGGATTCGGATGGGCTTCCAGGACTTGGTATTAGAAAAATAGTCCGGCGGACTAGAAATTTTTTATTTTTATTTATTTTTTATTTTATTTTTTACATGTCGGACATTTTTTTTTGAACATTAATGTTTAATTTTTTTGTATTTTTTGTTAAGTAAAAATCATTATTTTATTTTTTCTGAAATTTTTTTATTTATTTTTATTTTTTAAATTTTTTTTAAATGTTGGGCATTTTTTTTAAAACATTAATGTTTAATGTTTTTGTATTTTTTTTATTTGTTTTATTATTTTATATTTATTTTATATAAAAATAATTTAATAATTCATACACTAACAACTATCATCAAAGCAAACACAATTTTACTTAATCTCCTCACTATCAATCCCCTCACTATTAATCCCCTCCATTCTACCTTTGAAAACAAACGGGGCCAGATGGCATTAGGAAATCAGTACCGTAGGATTAGGGTTTTTTATTTATTTTATTTATTATTTTTTTATCTGCATGTTGGGTATATTTTTTAAACATTAATGTTTAATGTTTAATGTTTAATGTTTTTGTATTTTTATTTATTTATTTATTTTTTGTTACTAGAAAATCCTTCCACTCTCCCGCAGGTCTAGAGCAGCGCCCCTTACAGAGATCACCAAGGTGTCATGTTGTCTGTTTCGAGTAAAGAGACTATAACCTGGGAACTTGCCCCGACCTCCCAAAGCAAGTTTCACTTAAGTCAGGACTCATACAGTGGGGGAGTATTGGACTAACACTAAGTACTGTGGTAGTAACAATTTGAGGCTAACCTTCTAACCAACTGCGCTACGCTCAAGAGATCGGCCCAAGGGGTTTTGAACTTGAGACCTAGTGTCTTGACACCCAAGCCTTTACCAAGTTGCCAAATACCCTTGGGTTAGTTTTTGTATTTTTTATTAAGTAAAAATCATAATTTTATTTGTTTTAATATTTTATATTTCTTTTATAGGGTAATAATTTAACAATTCTCACATTAACAACTACTATCAAAATAAACATAATTTTATTCAATTCCTTTACTATCAATTCTCTTTATTTTATCTCTGAAAATAAACGGACCTAGACCCAATTATTAAAAGGAAAAGTTTAAGAACCAAAAAAAAGTTTTCAAAAATATGCTAGGAATTTTTTTTATCTATATATAGTGTACATTTCAGTTTTGTATTGTGGGGCCCAAAATTTAAGTACGTTGTTCTTTGGTTTGGATTTTTTTAATTGACATTTTTGGGTTGAAATTTTTTTAATTTAGAATTAAAAAGTTCGTTTGAGTTGATTTTTTTGATTTTTTTAATTTTTGTGAGAGAAAAAGTAAAATATTTATGATTTAAATGTGATATTTGACTTATTGACTTATTTAACTTATTTTATCTTTTATGTTTTTTTACCAACTTCTTTTGCAAAACAAAGCTTAGGGATTGTTTGGGATGTTCTACATAAGTGTACTTTTTGACTTTTTATAAAATATGAGTTGGGTCATGAAGTGATGTGATAGAGAGGTGATGTGACTTAAATAAGATGATGTAACTTAAATAAGATAGTGACTTTTTGACTTTTTGATTTTTTTAAAGGATGCCAAACCTAGCCTTAACCATTGATTTCAAATTTTAGATAATATCTGAGTAATCTTTCCCCCTTAATTTACAGCATTCGTGTTATTAAAAATCCCCAAATGCTTTGCACAGTTGTACATAGCTAATTTTGTGTTGTCACATTAATTTCTTTCTAAAAAATTATTTAAAAAATACTTTTTGTATAAAAATACAATTATTCATAATTATATGATTTTTAAAATTATAAAAAAATTTATAAAAATTATAGTTGTTGAATTAGGCTTCTCTCAAATTTAAATATAAACTTGACTATCATATTCAAATTCATAGGGCTCACTATGAATCCTGATTTGATAATACGAACTATTTATTTGAAAAAAATAATAAAATATTCCTCTCAAACCCTTGGTAGTAGGGAATGTCCAATATATTTTTTCTTATTAGTTAAGGTCTTTCAATAATATTATTAGAGGAATTTTAGCTCGTCACAAAGAAATTTTATGATGAATTTATTTGTGACGAGTTAAAATTTCTCTGTAAAGACAAATTTCTGCACTGAAATTTCTAATGTTGAGAGATTTCAACTATTATAAAAATGTTACATATCTTTCGTCTTATAAAATCTTAGTACGAAGAATTTTAAATTAAAAACTCTTATTTATTTTCTTATCCTTAATGAGAATGTTTGATTGGGTGGATTAGAGCATGGGATTAGGATTATTAATCCGTGGGCCCAATTATCCTATGTTTGTTTTAACATTTTAGTTTAGGATTATTAATCCAATGGATAATAATCCAACAAATTTGTAGGATTATTAGTAATGGGGTAGGGGTGGGATTATTAATAATGAATATTAATCCTATTGGATAGTGAATACCACACTAATTTAATAGGATTATTAATACTTCACTATTAATCTTGTGAATCAAACATGACCAATGTGTATCATTCTTAAAAAATTTAAATCAATCCAATAATTCTAATATTATCATCTATCTTTACTTTATAAGAGAGAGATTCTCATGTAGAATATGACGGAGATATTTTACTAATATAGAATTAATCTGTCGTGAATAGGCGGTCGCCTTCTTAGCTTTCATGAATATGATAGATATCATTAACAACCAAACTAATAATAAAACAAATAATTGTGTATGTGGTGCGTATATGAATTGTATTTTCATTAGTTGCGTGTATTCGAATTTGTTTTGCCACATGTCCATTGTTTGTTTTTTTGTTTTGTTTTTTTTATATATTTTTTATCTGGCTTTCGAGCTGGTGATGTTTCATTCAATAATAAATAAATAAATAAACAAAAAAAGCTGCTTTATCTGCCAGATTCTGAGAGTGCTATTTTGGGCCCAATAGTACTTTGCAGCTCTAATTTGTGAATTTTAATAATTTAATATATATATATAGAGTCCATTTAATGTAATATTTTGGCTTTATTTATTTATTTATTAATTAATTTTTCACTTTATTAGAGCTCAATTAGAACTCTAATTTTAGAAAGATGTATCATTGTTGATTCCCTCTTCCAAAAAAAGGTCACATATTATTTTAATTTTTTTTTTGTCTTTAGTGAGTTTTTCAAAATGAGAATTGATCTGTAACTCGAAAGACCCCCCCCGGAATCCCCCGAATCTGAAAAAGGAAGAAGAAGAAGAAGAAGGACTGGAGGGGCCAACATCAACCGGGAAGAAGAGAAGGAAGAAGAAGAAGAAGAAGAACTGGGTTGCGACGGACGGCCTCGACCCTCGATCGCGGAGGCACGGCGATCGACCCTCGATCGGCGGAGGCGGAGGCGCGGCGATCGGTGATCGGCGACGGCCTCGGCCCTCGATCGGCGACGGCCTCTTCCCCTCCTCTTTCTCTCTTTCTCTTTCTCTCCCTCTCCCTCTCAACCTCTGCGTTTCAGACTGGAGGGAAGAAAAAAAAAGAAAAAAAAGAAAAGAAAATGGAAACTGCCCAAAACGACGTCGTTTTGGGCAGTCGGGGGATTCGGGAGAGAAAAATTCGAGGGAAAAATCATTTTTGTTTCAAAATTATTTGTTACTTTTTTGGTCCGTTTTGTTTAGACAAATATAAAATGTATACTTTTTAAACAATTTTTTTTTAAAAAATCACTAAAGACGAAAATAAGTTAGAAAAAGATTATTTATTTTGGTTTAGTTAATATTTTGATTTGTCTTGTGGAGGCGAATCTAGAAACCTAAAGTTTTTTTTTAAAATTTTTTTATTCTAAAAATTCACTAAAAATGAAAATAAACCCAAAAAAAAGCCATTCCCTAGTGAAAAGTTCTTCTTAATAAGTTTTACAGTTGTGATTCATACCCCTTCAATCACCAACCCCCCCCCCCCACCCCACACATACGTGGGGTTGGTGATTGGAGGAGGAAAAAAAAAAAAAAAAAAAATATGACCAGAGGGAGTTGTGGGGGTCACCCCTAGAGGGGTCCGGATCATTTTTCTAAGTTTTAATATAGAAAAAAAAGAAGAAGAAGAGAGGAGCTTTTAAGTCAAGGATAAGCAGAATCAAATATAATATATAAAGAAATCCAACAAAATCTTTATCATATTCGTACATTTTGATGGTTGGTATGTTAAAAAATGAAAAACGTGATGAATTGAAAATAAATTTATTTGGGTAAAAACAAAATTTTAAATAAATAGTGAAAAAATATTTTTCTAGATATTTTTATATAAAAAATTTCACAAAATAATTTGACAATACTATTTTTGTAAATAAACTCATCATTATAATTAAAAAATAATAATATTATATCATATTATTGTGTATGAATTTTTATTTTTATTTTTTATACATCATTACTTAAAACGGAAAGAATATACTTTTGTGGTTAATATCCCGGCTTTGCAAGACTCACCCCTAAGACTTGCCTTACTCGGTTAGTAGCCATTTTGTCCTAGGTCCGAGATATCATATTTTTTATATCATATTATAGTATGATTATTCCTTGGTAGCTTGAATATAAGAAGGCTCGAGAGGGTCGATTTCTTTGTACACCCCTAGATTCCTTGTACACCCCCAGTTTTGTTCAGCTACACCTTTAATTTCCAAAAAAGAAGAAGGAAAGAACATAGAGTAGAGAGAGTACCGAGTAACCTAGCTAAACAATGAGAGGAGAGGAGAGAGCTCTATCTCTACTGTCTATCTTCTCGATCTCTCTGTTCCCTTAGATGTGTGGAAATATGTTGTTTAAAATATGATTTTGCTTCAAATTTGTTGTGTTTGGTTTTGCTTCAAATCTATTCTTTTGAGTTCATACATGTGTCACTACGCCAAAACAGCGCATTAACGGCGGTTTTTTTAACGGCGGTTTCGTTATCGCCGTTAAAGATACTATTAACGGCGGTAACGAAACCGCCGTTAATATATCTTTAACGGTGGTTTCATTACTGCCGTTAAAAAAACCGCCGCTAAAGTATCTTTAACGGCGGTAATGAAACCGCCGTTAAAAAAATTGCCACTAAAGCCCTCTTTTAACGGCGGTAACGAAACCGCCGCTAAAGCCCTCTCATTACCGCCGTTAATGACGGCGGTCTTTGCCGGCAGAGCTTCAGCGGAATTCCGGCGAGTGGTGACCACGCGCGGCCAGAGGTTGAACATGACCATCTACAATAAAGCAAAAGTAATGTTTAAATATTTATTTAGGGAATATATTTCATATAGAGTGGTTGTGGTGGAATGGTTGGTGTGCGTGGATTAGAGGTCAAGGGTTCGAGACCTGGGGGGGTATAGGATGAGAGAATTATTTTTTTTAAAATTTGAACCTATTTACGGCGGTAAAGAACCGCCGTTTTTGGTCTTATATTACTGTCGTTTTTGATCGACTTTTAACAACGGCAATTTACCCTTTTATGACGGCTGTACCTTTTCCGACACGAGTATAAACGGCAGTCCTAAATTACCGCCGTTAAAGACTTTAACAGCGGTTTTACATCCTTTAACGGCGGTAAAAAACCGCCGCTAAAGCCCAATTTTGGCGTAGTGTGTTTTCTGTTTTGCTTGAAATTTGTAAAATTATAAATCTATGTTGAAATTTGTATGTTGAAATATGTAAATATGTTATAATAACTTCTAAATATGTGATGAAATCTGTTATACAAATCTGTAAATCTGTGAAAAATTTGTTATAAATATGTTATATGAATCTGTAAATGTTGTGAAATCTATAAATCTGATTTTAAATGTGTGTTGAAAGTTGGAAGAGCAACTTGAACATGGTTTAGTAATTAGTCTCTCTGTTACCTAGTTCTCTCTCCTACCCTCTCGTTGTTTATCGGTATTCTCTCTCTCCACTCTCTGTTCTTTCTCTTTTTTTTTTTTTTTTGACTGAAAGGTGTGGTTGAACAAAGATGGGGGTATACAAGGAATTTGGGGGTGTACATAGAAATTGGGCCATTCGAGCCTCATTACATTCGGGCTACCAAGTGGACTGTTATAGTAATTATCTTATTTATTGAGATGATGCAATAGGATGGAAGAAATAGATGATTAACTTTAGATTACAATAACACTAAATGTTTGCGTTTATCTTAAATATTTTGTTTACTATTTCATGTGTTAAAGTTTTATTAATTTAATAGATTTTAGCACTCACCTTAATTAATTAATACTTGAGTGATAAAAAAATTTAACGCTAATAAAAAAATATAATGCTAAGATTATTGTTAAAATGTTTATGCATGAGGCAAGTCATTGTAGTCAACTATCTAATGACAGTTAGTTGGCACATATTGTAAATAATGGAAAACAAATGTAAAATGTTAATAATCAAAAAAATTATTTTAGAACATGTCCACTTAAACCTTTAAAAGTTAGTATGTTAAATTTTTTTGAAGACTTAAGTGACATATTAACATACGTCAAGTTGACATGAAAATTCTTCACTTGATATGTTAATCTATTATTATATTATTTTTAAAATTTAAACTATTTTATTTTATTAATTAAAATAAATTTATTTTTAATAGTGGTTTGATGCCATTTAAATAGTATTTTATATTTTAAAAAAATACTTCACGAACATATGTATTTTTGGGGGGGACTTCATCACTATACTTCACCAGAAAATTGAGAGTGTTGCGTGGAAAAATTAGAAATTGAGAGTATGGTGAGTCCGTGGTGTGAATGGTTAAAAAAAATATTACCCGACTTCTTATTTATAGAAAATAAATTAAAATTAAAAAATTATTTATTTTTTGTTTACAACAATAATAAAGACATATAGGTGTGTCTTGGGAATAAAATAAAAAGCTAGTTTTTAGTTTTTTATTCATTTTAAATCACATTATCTCTTATATTTTTTACTTATAAAAAGATAAAATAGATTAAAAAAATCAAAAAATTAAAATTTTACTAACTTTTCAAAACATTATATGGTATTAAAATAAAAAATATTACCATTTTCAAAGAATATTACTATTGGTAAAAAAAGAAAAATAAAAAAAAATGAAATGACATGACATGACATGACATGACATGACGTGTGTCGATTCACAATCACAATCTGTTATAAATTGCGCCTTCGATGCTTTAATTGAAGACAAAAGAAGAAAAAAAAGAAAGAAGAAAAAATTAAGAAGTTTCCATGATAAAATTGACAGGACAGGATGATATCAAAAATCACATAAACTTTTGGCATATTAAGGGTTTGTTTGGCATAAATTAAATAATATAAAAAATTAAAAAGTCATTATCTTATTTAAGTCACATTATCTTATTTAAATTACATTACTTCTTTAACACATCACATCAAATCCAACTCAAACCCAATCCATATAAGCTAATAAATCAAAAAATACACTTTTTTAAAACATCCCAAATCAACTCTAAATGGAGTTGGTATTTTATCAAAAATATGACTATTGAAATGTCACTTCTAATTGAAAGTATAGATTAAAGATGCTATTATCATTTATAATTAAAAAAAAAAAAAAAAAGAAGAAATTCAAAATTTTTTCTTAAGATGATCTTATAAATATAAAAAAGCTTATTTTGAAAAGATGGTAAAAAGTGATTTTATGACTTTTAATCAAATTTTTTATTTTTTTAGACAAATAATTTAGGAAGTTAGTAAAAAGTAACTTTTGGCTTTTTTGATTAATATTTGTTTATGATGTCAAATCACAATAAAATGACTAAACTATCCCCTTCAATTTAAAAAATTTACAATTTCACCCATGTAACACATTTTAACCCATGAGGGGTAGAATTGTAATTTTATCAATAGCTAAAAACCAACTTCTCAAATGAAAAAAAAATATAAAAAAGTCAACTTTTAACTTTTGCCGCAAACTAAAAAAAGTGACTAAAAGTCAAATTCTCAAAACACCCCCAAAGGGGGGTTGTTTTAGTCAAAAAAACGTTACTTCATTTTGTTATTTTTACCCAAAAACTAACCAAGCCAACCAAACATGACTTATTTTAACCTTTGTAAAAGTTTAAAAAATAAAATAAAATCATGCATACATCATAATATATGATTTATTTTAATATGAACTTGTTTGTTACATTATAATATGACTTAAACAAATTTTTAGGTTATGTTTGAATCATAAATTTGGATAAAATTTTAAAAAGAATAAGAAATGTAAGTGAAATTTAATTATATTTTATTCACATTTTACAAACACAATATTAATTATTTATCTACTGAATTTGTTTAGTCCGAATTTGCCTATTTGAGTTTTCAAAAAGAAAAATCTTACCGGGAAGAGTTTCCTGTGAGTTTCCAAAACGATAAACTCTCTATTTTTTTAATACATTTTTTTTAATATTAAAAATAAAAAAAACACTAAAACCTCAAACAATTCGGGTGTGTTTGGTAAAATTTACGTTTTCAGTTTATATTTACAAAAATTTTATAAACTGGTTTTTGTTTATTTTTGTTTATTTTTAAAAAAACATAAACTACAAACGCGTTTGGTAATTGACAAAATGTTTAAAAATATAAAAAAGAGTGAGAAATGGCAAGTGGTGGCGAAAGACGGTGGTGGAAAGTGGTGACGGTGGGTGGCGGATAGTGGTGGTGGTGGGTGGTGGGTGGGTGGGTGGGTGGGTGGGGACGGTGGCGGGTGGGGTGGTGGGTGGTGGGTGGGTGGCAGATGGCGGGTGGTGGTGGGTGGTAGCGGGTAGGTGGTGGTGGGTGGGTGGGTGACGGTGGCGGTGGTGGGTGGTAGCGAGTTGGTGGCGGTGGTAGTGGCGAGGTGGTGGGTGGTGAATGGCGGGTGGTAGTGGGGTGGCGGGTGGGTGTGGTGGCGGTGGTGGGGTGACGGTGGCGGGTGGTAACGAGTGGATGGTGGTGGTAGAGGTGGCGGGTGGTGGTGGTGGTGGCAGGTGGGTGGCGGATGGCGGGTGGTGATGTGGGTGGCGGTGGCGGTGGCGTGTAGGTGGCGGGTGGTGGTGGGTAGTGGTGGTGGTGGGTGGGTGACGGTGGTGGTGGCGGTGGTAGCGAGTGGGTGGTGGTGGTAGACGGTGGCGGATGGTGGGTGGTGGTGGCAGGCGGATGGCGGGTGGTGATGGGTGGTGGTGGGTGTAGGTGGCGGGTGGTGGTGGTGGTGGTGGGTGGGTGGGTGACGGTGGCAGGTGGTGGGTGGTAGTGAGTGGGTGGTGGTGGCGGGTGATGGATGATGGTGGCAGTGGGTGGCGAATGACGGGTGGTGGTGGATGGTGGCGGTGAGTGGTGGGTGTGATGGTGGTGGGTGGGTGACGGTGGCGGGTGGTGGGTAGTAGCGAGTGGGTAGTGGTGGTGGTGGTAGTGGGTGGTGGGTGTGGTGGCAGGTGGGTAGCGAATAGCGGGTGATGTGGTGGTGTGGTGGTGGTGGTGACGGTGGCGGGTGGTAGCGAGTGGTGGTGGTGGTGGTGGTGGTGGTAGTGGTGGTGGTGGTGTGGTGGTGTGGGTGGGGTGTGGGGTGGGTGGTGGGTGATGGTGATGGTGATGGTGTGGGTGGTGGATGGTGGGTGATGGTGGTGGTGGTGGTGGGTGGTGGGTGGTGGTCGGCGGCGAATGGGTGGCAGGTGGTGGTGGTAGCGGCAGGTGGGTGGTGAGTGGTGGTGGCAAGTAGGTGGCGGGTGGTCGTGGCGGGCGGTGGATGGTAGTGGCGGGTGGTGGGTGGTGGCGAGTAGATGGCAGGTGGGTGGTGGGTAGTGGTAGTGGTGGCAGCGAGGGGTGGGTGGTGGTGGTGGTGGTGATGGCAGCAGGTGAGTGGTCAGTGGTGGTGGCAGGTGGTGGTGGGGGTGGGTGGTGGTGGCGGAAGAAGATGGTGGAAAATGATGGAGGGTGGTGGCAAGTGTTGGGTGGTAAAAAAAAAAAAAAAACTGAAAACTCAAAATGGAAACACATTTTTTGTGTTTTCATTTTTGGCCAAATTTATAAACTGAGACCACTGATTTATAAATCAAAAATTTTACCAACAAGTTTTTATTTGAGTTTTTAAAATTTTTGTAAATATAAACAGAAAACTGAAAAACGTAAGTGTTACCAAACGACACCTAACCAAACCACCTCTTAGTTGGATAAGATTTGCGATTGCCATCAGCTTCCAAATATAATAATGAAAAAAAAAAAAAAAAAAAAAACCAAACAGAGACCAAGAAAATAATTTCAACTTGGTAGTATCAGAGTCTATGGTCCATATGAAACCAACAAGCACACATGGTGTCTTAATCTATAAGGAAAATTCAAGGAAGCTACACACTTGAATATATTTATATTTTGGAGTGTGAAACCGTGGACTGAGGGGCTCATCATCAATTGATTGTTTTTATTTTCCAGTTTGTGACAGAGACTCACACCACAACGTGGTTTAGACGGCCAAAGACCCTTGACTTCTCCATTTGCAAATTGCAACCTTTCATTATCCGTGGTCGGTCCCCAAAGTTTTGTGACGCACCCTACCTCACGTCATAAACCCATAAATATTATTTGGTCATGATTGGTTTATTTTTTTTATAAAAAAATAGAAATTAATTTGATAAAAGTAAATATTAAAAAAATATTTTTAATTTTTTAAAAATTATTTATGCCTTCCCAAAAGATAAAAACTATGTAAAACTGATAAATGTTCTTTTATTTTTTTCACCTAATTAATTTTTAGTTTTTTTAAATAAAAAAAAATCTGAAAACAGATTATGAAACCAAACCAAACAAAGCCTATGTTTTAATTTTTTTTTTGTCTCTCTATTATTAATTTTAGATATTTGAAATTAAAAAAAAAAAAAAATCATATAGACTAGTTACGATCGTTTGTGATCTTTGGCTATAGTGTTACAACTTTTTTATTATGATTTGTTATAATATTGGTTATAACTCATCATGTTGTTTGTTATAACTTAATTATGATTATTATTTTAATTATAATCCAAAAAATCTTTAATTATATCTTAATTGTCCAGACGATAAGATTCAATAATCTTCTAAATAAAAACTTAATAGTTTGATAGAACAATCCACCTAAACAAACATCAAATTAAACAGGATTTGGAGACAAAACTTGATTTGGTTTACAATGATTTTCTGAAAATTGATTTTTTTTAATATTTCACGCAATTTTTTTTTTTTTTTTTTAAGATACACTTAATCTAAATTCAATTAAAAATATGATATTTGTATTCAATAATTTTTAAAAAGAAAAAAAATTTGTACTAATTTTATACATTTTAAGTATATCAAATTAAGTGAATCTAAGGAGTAAAAAAAAAAAAAAAATAGATTAAAATATTTTTAAAAATCATGAAAAATACAAAAATATGAATTAAAAATTTAAAAAAATTATTTTTAAAAACTCAAAACCAAATAGAGTATTAGGTTCCCTAATTCAATCACCTATTCTCCAAATACAACAGGAGTGTTTGGGATGGACTAAAATAGCTGATAAAATAAAACAATCATAACATCGCTCTCTTTATTTTTTTACACGTTTTTTCGTAGTCACTAAAACAATCTATTCTATTCCCAAACGTGGCTAACATTATGCCTCCGTTTGGAAAGTGGGTTGACTTTTTGATTTTTTGACTATTTTAGCCTGGGCTAAAAAGCTTGGTTTGGGAAGGACTTTTTGGCTTTTTGACTTTTTTGACTTTTTTTGTGAGAGAAGAATGTAATGATTATGGGTTGGATGTGATGTTTTGTTTGTTGTGACTAAAATAGTTCCAAACCTCCTTGCCAAACGGAGCCATGAAAGTTCAAACTATTTATGCATCATATTATAAATTGATGTAATTAAATCACAAAATTTCATCAATCAGAAAATGTGTAATCTTGTCATAAATTAGCGTAATAAAAAATGTCGTAATTAGGCCATAAAACTTTTATAATATGAATTACAAAATTTTAGATATTTTATTATATTAATTTGTGACAAGTTTACGTATTTTGTAAATTAATGTTATGAAATTTTTCAATAAAATTACGCTAATGTGTAATAAGGGACTTCATGCCATGGGCTTTCCCAACTATTTATCTACAAAAACTCATAACTCGAAAATGAATCATTTATGTTTTATGTTTTATTTTTGTTTTTTAATAAAATATTATATTATATTGTACTAATATATTTCGCTAAAATCAAATGAACCATGGGTGGTCTTCGCTACTTATTTATTTTTTTTTAAACATCTTTTTATAAACAACTTCACATTTTCTTTGCACCAAATCAAGAATTAGTCAATAATTAAAAGCCATCTTGTTTGCAGGAAAATTCCCCCCCCCCTTTTTTTTTCTTTTTTTTTTTAAACAGAGAATAGATCACGAGGTTTTTCTTTTGGGTTGGGTTTCTCAAGTTTAAATTTAAACTTAACTCTCATGTTCTGTCTCATGAGATTTACCATAAATTTCGTTTTGATGATTTAAATCGTTTATTTTGTAAGATTCTTCGTGCATATCAGTCATGAGAAACATTAGGTTAATCTGATAATTATAACATTTTCAATTGATTGCATTTGTCTCTAAAAAATAAATGACAAGTATGTTTTAAAATTAGACGATTTATTTTTTAGAAACAAATGCAATAAAATAAAACGTACTACTATTATTGAATCTATTTAATTATTTTTATAAATAATATACACGAAACTAGAAAATAAACTGTTTGAATCATTTAAATGATACCCGTGAATAGCTCCACAAGTACGGAGTATGATAGTCAACTTCAAATTTAGAGAAGCCCAAATCTTTCCTGTGCTACTCCAAGGAGGATCATTTTACTTGTTCAAGAGAGTTGTAGCAGACATCTTCAATCCTCCCATGACTGGTCTGCAATCCCACATATTCTATCACGTTCTCTCTTCAAGATTTCAACACATTTCATCATTGGAAATCTGAAAAAAAATAAAAGTACGAGTTTTAGGGAAAATTATAGAATGTTTTTGAAGTATCACATATCCGTACTCTTTAATTAATTATTATTCAATATGTCTCCTTATGTTTACCTAACTCAATATCTTACCTACCTATTCTTTTCACCAATCACAATATTATAGAATACCGCGTTTCTATATTCCGAAATTACTACTGAATAATTACCCGAGTCCTAGAAAATTCAAATTGTCTTTTGGTCTTCTTATATGTTTGGCTTTTGTAGAATACTAGTCTTAAAATTGATAATTGCACCTACCAATTTATGATCCTATTGTCCCATATTATTATAAAAATTAAATAAATAAATAATAAAAAAAACTCAAACTAAAAATTACTTTTATGTGCACAAAAAAGTGTAACAAAAACGTACCCAAAAAAAAAAAAAAAAAAACTAAATAAATAAAAATCAATAATTTGATTTGGATTCATTCTAAATGTAACTCCCATCAAATTCATTGTGAATCTATTGTAAACACATAGACATGTTTGGTTGTGTATTTGTTTTATGTTTTATTTTTTTTAGAAACACACAAATTTGTTTGACAGGCTTTGTTGGATAAATTTTTCTCAGAAAAAAGATTTGTAGCTCGAAAAAATCGGCCCCGAATCCCCCTAAAGTCCAAAACGACGTCGTTTTGGGCTTTAGGTTTTTTTTTTTTTCTTTTTTTCCGCCATTGTTGACGCAGAGGGAGAGGGAGAAGAGGGAGAAGAGGGAGAGGGAGAGAAAGAGAAGAGACGGAAGAGGAAGAGGAGGTCGTCGCAGCTCGCAGCTCCGCCGTCCCCCTCCTCCTCCTCCTCCCCTCTCCTCCCCTCCCTCTCTATTTTTTAGGCCCCCTTTAGTCCCCTCCTTCCTCCTCCCCTCCTCCTCCTTCTTCGTCTTCTTCTTGCTTCTTCCGCTAAAAAAAAAAAAAAAAAAAAAAAAAAAAAAGATTCGGGGCATTCGGGGGAGCTCGGATCCGAGCTCCCAATCGGCTTTGTTTTTCTCATTTTCTCAAACGCACCCACCTTTTAGGACACACCAAAGTTGTTTAAAACTATTTTTGCACAAAAACAAAAATACTGGGTGTTTTCAAATTTTCATAAACAGAAAACAAGAACCAATAAAATGAAAATACAATTAAGGGCTATTTTGAAAAGATGGTTATAATCAGCTTTTTTGTGAGAGAGGAAGTGGGTTATAATCTGAAAAGTGGATTATAACCCACTTCTCGAATAGGCCTAAAACCCATTGCCTGGATTTATTCTAGGTGTGTGATTCCCACAAGATTCAGAATGAATGTGGGCTGAATCCAAGCTAAGTACATGAGTCTGTCTGGTTGTATTTTTGTTTTTTATTTCTTATTTTCAAAAAATACCAAAACTTATTTGGCATATTAGCAGACTGTTTTCAATAAATTTGTTCTAAAATCAACTCACTTCTCCATAAAAAAAAAAACAAGTTATTTTCAAAATTTCAAAAACTGCTTTCACACAAAAAGGAAAAAAATAAAAAACAAAAACACTTAGGTGTTTTTGAAATTTTCATTACGTTGTTTATGAAAACACCAAAAATGAAAATAGAAAACAAAAATGAACAAAATAAACAAATCCATTGATTTTTTTTTTATATTTTTAAAAATATTTTTTTTCTGCCCACACAACAAATGAATCATGCAAACGGGGAAAATAAGGTTAGAAATAACATACGCTAATATGCTTCTTTGACAGCCAAAATTGCTGAATCAAACATATACAGTAGAAAATAGATGAACCACTTCTTTTTATAGAGGTCTAGGGGGAAGACTATTTCTTGATCAAGTCTTTTTCAAAAAATTGTTTAAAACCATGAAATTGGATTAAGCTTTTCCACAATAAATGGTTAATACCTAAAGATTAGGACACATATTGTTATTATAATGAATAATGAATTCTGTCCTCAAAATAAATAAATAAACAATGAATTCTGATCGCTACTTCACAACAAACCTGCATTTAACTTGTTCTACCAAACATATAGTCAATCAATTTAAAGTCTACCACACAACTTCTTACAAACGCAAAAAATAAAATAAGATTCTCCCACACAACTTCCTTGAAATTACTAAAAAGTGAAAAATAAAATAAGTATCTTCCACACAACTTCCTACTAACGCAAAAAATAAAATAACATTGTAAATATCTTCCACACAACTTCCTTGAAATTATTAAAGTGAAAAATAAAATAAGTATCTTCCACACAACTTCCTCGAAATTACTAACGCAAAGAATAAAATAAAATAATTCCTTAACAATTGAAAATAATAATAATAATAATAATTAAATTTTTCTCCTAACAATTGCTTCATTAGGAAAGAGAATGTAAAGGGCAAAGAACGAACCAATTAGAAAAAATTAGGAGAATTTGTTTTAAGATCCCTAATATTAAGATTTTATAGAATAAAAGACACGTAATATTTTTATAGTGGTTGGGATCCCTCAATATTTTTTTAGAGAAATTTCTCTGGTTTGCTCAATTTATTTAATTTTCTTTATGTTTTAAAATTTTCTCTAGATTGAAAATTTTCTAATTTGCTTACAAATTTATTTGTGTTTTACTAATTTTCTCTAATTTACTCACAAATTTATTTGTTTTTTGACTAATTTTCTCTGATAACCTCGTCCAGAGTCCAACATCATACAAGTATACCAATGAGATGTGGACTTTATTCCAAAATCAAAATAGGCAAAAGCCTATCATAGCAGCCAACTACTACAACAGAGGAGAGGGGAAGAAGGATGAAGAAGAAAGAAACATCTCTCAACAGGGAGAGTTGTAATTTTATTAGTACAAAAAAAGAATACATGTATACATAGTATTTGAAACTAAAAACATCATCAAGAGGATAAACATATTAAACAAAGATATATACTTGAAAGCTGTGTCAAAAGTATAGAGCTCATTCATTGTAGTAGTGCCCAAACCATTAGGAGATCCCAACACATCTGTGCAAACAAGAGCCCTCAAACCCATCAATCAGTCCTATAAAAAAAACCCATTGTCAGCACCAACACCAGAGTTTGGCCCTTTTCAGGCTCACCCTCCACCATACAATCCTCAGGCCCGGTCCTGAGATTTTTGGGGTTTAAAGTCAATAATCAATTAATAAATTTTGGGATCTTTTACTTTTTTTTTTTCATTGAATGAAAAAAAATGAAGATAAAAGACAAAAAAATTTATGTCAAAATCATAAAAAATACTTAGTATTACATTACAACAATTAATAAGTGTCGTTTGATCCTCGCTCTTCTTGCATTTTTAGAAGCAAATAAGTTAATCATACTTACATAATCTATTTTTTTGTAAAATTATTTTCAATGAATAACAATACTAATTATTTTAAATGGGTCTTTCAATTTTTTAATGGGTCAATTTATTTTTAGTTAGTTTGGGTCTTCCTTAATTTTTTTTATAGATTTAAAATATACCTAATATATTATAATAAACTATAATAGGAGGACCATTTTTTTGGTCTATTTTCAATGGATATACAATGTTAATTTTTTTGAATGGCCTTTTAATTTTTTAATGGGTCAATTTATTTTAAGTTAATTTGGGCCTTCTTTAATTTTTTTTTTTTAACTTAAAACATACCTAATATATTACACTATACCATAATAGAAGGGACCCTTTTTTAGATCTATTTTGAGGGGCCCTAGGCCATGGCTTTGTTGGCTAATGCGCAGGGCCGGCACTGACAATCCTCATCTTCCGAGAGAAGGTGGTACCGCAAGAGCTTCTCGGTGTTGTCAGAAAGTTTCGGATTTGTTGGAATTAGGGACGAAACCAGGATTTTATTACCGGAGAGGCCGGAAAATAAAAAATCACCAAATACACAAACACACATGTATGTACAATATGATATATAAATTATATATACATAGAAAAAAAAAATTAAATACCATAGAAGCAATTTCTAATAGGATGAAGAAATTTTTTTTAGTCCAAAATAGAAAAAGAAGGCAAGATGGAGAATAATAAGATATGCATTTTCTTATACTAGGGGGCCATTTTATGTATAAAATGACATATATATTTTTAAAGTGTTATGAAAAACAGTATTTTTCACAGAAACATGGGGGTCATAGCCTCCCATAATCTTCTCCTAGTTCTATCCCTGGTTGGAATGGTGAGAGTAGGAGAGAGGGGCGGTGACGACGAGCACATCACAGGGACCTTAGGACATGTTTGATTGGGTGGATTAGAGCATGAGATTGAGATTATTAATCCGTGGGCCCAATTATCCTTTGTTTGTTTTAACATTTTGGTTTAGGATTATTAATCCAACGGATAATTAATCCAACAAATTTATAGGATTATTAGTAATGGGATAGGGGTGAGATTATTAATCCAATGGATATTAATCCAATTGGATAGTGAATACCACACTAATTTAATAGAATTATTAATACTTTACTATTAATCTTTTGAATCAAACATGACCTTTAGTTACAGAAAATAATACTATACATCTCTCTCATTATCAAAATTTGGAAAGAGACGTTAAATATTACAAAAAACTAGAATTTACCGATTGGTAAAAGATAAATTCCCTAAATTAAAAGGTTGTTGGGCTTCTCTTCTCTAGGTCCTACTGGATTGTCCAGTCCAGCTAGTGGGATCATCATGGGCTTTATTTTGATTATTCCATCCATTGATCTTTTTAGTCCGTATAGGCAGATCGTTCATTAAAAATAGAGTAAATTACAAATAAAATTTATTTTAAATACAAATTATTCATTATAATTCTAGAACTTACATGCCACAATTTTAAGTTTCTAATAGCATAATAAAAGACACTTTTTTTTATATTAATCATCAAATTAATTAACAATTTTTAATGATATCTTAAATATATTAGGGGCACATTTTTATAAATCTCTTTTCACCTACTTATATTCCATTTAGTTCACATTATTTTCTTATATTTCAATAAGTCCTATAGTTGACATAGTTACTAAAATATCCCTAATAATATTCACATTTATATTGTGAATGTTCCGTGATGTGAATATTCACACCATCAATGTGAATGTTAACATGTCAATGTGAACATTCACACGTCAATGTAAATATTTACATTGTAAAATTAGAATGTTCACATCACCAAATTACTAACTGTTCAAAAAATATTTGTAAGGGTAGAAATATCCATAAAATACCTTAAATATGAGAATTAGGATTTGGTAGATCAAATGTCCAAATAATATGACTTATTAGAATATAAGAATATCTTATGGACTAATTAGGATACAAACACTTGAAAAAAGATTTTCTAATAAATTTCCCTTCAATCAACAATTCAAGTAATTTTATTATTATATAAAATAGTAGTTATAAATTTTATTTTTCTGTTAATTCTGTTAAATAAAAAATTATGACAATAGAGTATTTGTAATTTTCATAATCACAAGAAATAATCTGTATTTTAAGTAAATATCAAAGGGTATATTTATAATTTACCCTTAAAAAAAAATCAAATTAATACAATAATTGTAATCATATAATTGTATCATAATTTTTTTTAAAAAATATGGATTATTTTTAAAACACAACAAAATATTATATATAAACTCAAGTAATAACTATTATTCCAAAGTATAGCGGTTAAGATCAGGTGTCGATTCTCAGAGGCTAATCGAGTTGTGTTTATACAAAAAATAATAATTAAAGTAATTAAAAAAAATAGATTTTGAAAATATTAAATTTAAAACTAATTAAGACAATAAAATATAAAATAAATAAATAAAATAAAATAAGAAATATCTCCGGGTTATGAATCTACCACTAATCTTATAATTAGGAATTATTGTCACTACAACAAAAACATACTTGAGTGGCACTATACTAGTGGCATATTTTTAGAAAATGCCACAAAAAATAATATTTAGTGGCACGTTTTTGAAAAATGCCACAAAACGACAAACATAAAAGGCTCTAGTGACATTTCAATGAACAAGTGTCACAAAACTACAATAAAAACATACTTTAGTGGCACTACACTAGTGGCATATTTTAGAAAATGCCACAAAAATGATATTTAGTGGCACGTTTTTGAAAAATGCCACAAAACGACAAACATAAAAGGCTCTAGTGACATTTCAATGAACAAGTGTCACAACACTACAACAAAACATACTTTAGTGGCACTACACTAGTGGCATATTTTTAGAAAATGCCACAAAAATGATATTTAGTGGCATGTTTTTGAAAAATGCCACAAAATGACAAACATAAAAGGCTCTAGTGACATTTCAATGAACAAGTGTCACAACACTACACAAAAACATATTTTAGTGACACCATACTAGTGGCATGTTCATAAAAAATGTCACAAAAAGAATATTTGGTGGCATTTTTTAGAAAAATGTCATAGAGCCACAAACATACAAGGCTCTAGTGGCATTTCAATTAAAAAAAAAAGTGTCATTTCACTATAACAAAAATGTCACTACAACAAATTTACACTTTAGTGACACTACACTAATAGTATATTTTTAGAAAATGTCACAAAAATAAAAATTAGCATTAAATGTTTTAGAAAAATGCCATAGAGCCACAAAACATATAAGGCTCTAGTAGTATTTCAATAAAGAAATGTCACATCAATTTTATGGCATTTTATAAAATAATGACACAAAATTATGTTCGTGACATTTACCAACAGATGCCACTAAACTTTAGTTGCAATGGCATTTTTTAAAAAATGTCAGGACACTAGGTAGGTGCAAATTACTTTTTATGGCACTTAGGTGAAAAGTGTCATAAACAAATATTTTATAGCATTTTGAGAAATGCCACTAAGCCAAAAACTTTCCAAGCTTATAATGACATTTTTGAAAAAACAAAAAATGCCAATATATTTTCTAAAATTTTAAAATGCAGTAAATGATTAAAAATAAATGAATTAAACTCAATATACACTATAGGAAAAAGCATACTCGGCGACTAAATTTCCAGACCAAAAAAATTTGGTCGCTGAAAGTATAGCTTTCAGCGACCAAAATAGTTGCCAAAAGTAAAGTTTTTTGGCGACTAAACAATTTTAGTAGCCAAAAATCTACAATTGGCGACTAAAACTAAGTTTGGTCGCTGATTATATGAGTTTTAGTGACTAAAAAATTTTTAGTAGCCCAAAGTAAAGCTTTTTGGCGACTAAAAAAATTTAGTAGCCAAAAGTCTACAATTGGCGACTAAAAATAAGTTTGGTCGCTGATTATATGGGTTTTACCGACTAAAAAAAATTTAGTAGCCAAAAGTAAAGCTTTTTGGTGCCAAAAAAAATTTTAGTAGCCAAAAGTCTACAATTGACGACTGAAAAATAAGTTTAGTCGCCAAAAGTGGTCATTTTTAGCGCGGGAGAACTAAAATCCTAAGGCAGGAATAAAATTTTTTGGTGACCAAAATTTTGGTAGCTGAAAGTGCATTTTCGGCGACCAAATCCGATTTTGGTCGACAAAAGTTAAGTTTTTAGCAACTAAAAAATAATTAGTAGCCAAAAGTATAGAATTGGCGACTAAAAAATATTTTTAGTCGCTAAAAGTGGTCTTTTTTTTTTATTTTGGTAGTAAATAGTTTATTTTACATAAATTATGTTCAATAAAAATAATTATGTTTATACATATTAATATAGATGTATGTACTATATAAATAATATATGTTGCATTTATAATCATGTGGTGCTATAGAGGTGTAGTGGGAAGAGTGTGGTGTATAAGGTTTATGGTGCGGGAGATTGGCGGTTCGAGTCGCCGCAAAAGCGGATCAAATTATTCTATAATGAATTATCGTCACGAATGGCATTTGATAGCGTCACGAATAGTGCCTACCATGATATTAAAGTGTCACCGAAAGGTTTTAGTCTTGATGGTGTAATGACACTTATAAGTGTCACTAACTCTTTTTTTAATGGCACTTGATAGTGCCACAAATAATATCTACCATGACATTAAAATGTCATTGAAAGTTTTTAGCTATGATGGTGCAGTGACACTTGCAAGTATCTACCGTGGCACCGATAGAAGTGACACTTGTTTAAAATGTCACAAGACCAAAAAATATCATTAGAAGAATAGTTTTGTGGCACTTTCAAATGTCACTAAACTAAGAAAATGTTGTAGTGTGTATTAGTTTTTAGAAAATAATTAATTTGGATAAAATAATGTAAATTGATCAGAAATACATCGTTAAGAAGATTTGTATATTAAAACTAAAAAGTCACGAATCATCTTCGTTTAACACGGATCTTCACCACTATACTAAACTAAACTATGGTTGATGCATGACCCGTCTTACTAGGTATGACTCGTTTAACGATTTTAATACACGGATCATCACCATTAAACTAAAGTTGATGCACGACCCGTCTAACTAGGTATGACTCGTCTAACAATTTTAATACACAACAGTGAAAACAATAATATAACATGCTTTGAATAAAACATTTATTACTCAAAAAGATTTAAAAGTAAATACAACTCATCCTTATTGCTTGATCAGAATTCATCTCCACCTTAAAATAAGAATATTAGTTCATAACACCTATATAACTACCACACTCTGATATATACAAATTACACTCCCCTTTTCTTTTCTTCCCTTCTTTTCTTTATAACCTTCAAAAACAAAACAAAATATAATATAATGTAATAATATAATATATTATTTTATATATATATATATATATACATAATTTGAGTGATTGAGGAGTGTGGGAGGGGTGACTGCCACTTATTCTCTTTCTTTTCATATATTTTTTTCCCCCTATCTTTCGCTTTCCTTTCTTTATTTTCGACTTACGTTGCTCCTCTCTTCTTTCTTTATTTATAACAAATATAATTAATATATAAAATCGGCACTGATTGAGACTCTAGTAGAGCTGCTCTAATAGCAGCTCTATTGAGTTGGCAACCCCTTAAAAAAAAAAAAAAAAGCAGAAATAGACAAAACAAAGGAAAGAAAAAGACAATTTAATGCCAGTTTAGAGTTACATTTTTAGAGCTCTAAAGCAATTTCCTATATAAAATATCTAAAATATATTATTTAGATTAATTTATGTATACATATTAAAATATATACAAATACAAAAAATTATATAAAATTATAAAATAATATAACTTAATGGACTAAAAAAATATATTTTAGCAGACCAAATATCAGTCCATTTTTTATTTTATTTCAAAACAAATAGAATGAAATCATGTAATTATAATTATTGAATTAATTTGTTGTTTTTGTATTGGTGAATAATTTATACCAAAAAAAAACATCAGATTATTAAAGACGAGCCAGTGGTGGGCTTACGGGCCCAAATCGAACAAAAATCCAAATTACAATGAAAGTGTATAGCCCAAGAGCACATTCTAATAAGGTGGAAAGAATCTTGACTAATTGATGTAGGGTTGTTTTGAAAATAGTAAATTTTAATCAAGAAGTTAAAAGATCATAATAAAAAAATTAAATGTTCTTTTTATCTTTTGCATTTTTTTTGTGAAAAATTAAAAAATTATTAAAAAAAAACTAATTTCCAAAACAACCCACCCATGCCTTGGTTGGGTATGGTACATGGACCTGTCTATGACATCTGCATGCACGGAAGAGTGGGATCAATCTGCTATAGGGCAATCCCACCTATGCCTTCAACAAAATGGATGAATTGCATGAAGTAATTAAAAATCAAAAGTTGAAGAAACCTGGAATTTAACCAAATTGATCAAAGGAATGGCAGAGTGCAGAGAAAAAAAAAAAAAAAAAAAAATTGATTTGCTTTTTAGCATTTTGGAGAGGGTTTATTGTTGAGTTTGACACACTAGTAGACCCAGAAACACAATATTATTAATAACATTCTAGTACACAAAATATTTTTACACAATCACACACTAATGCACTCCACTTATTCACTTATACATACATTCAAGCACTCACACTTTGTGTCTTCCTCAGAAGACCTTGAGATGCCTCACATTAGATATTGCTTGACCACTCACTTTGGACTCACTCTTCTTTCACCTAATTGTCCAATTACTTAGTACATGCACACATCTCATATTTATACTAGTTAAAGAACTTTCAAGAATACACTCATACTTTCCTTACACTATAGAAAAATCTAGATTACTCTAAGTAGATATTAGAGCTTTATACTATTCTTTAAAGTATTCTAGAACCTTCCGGAACGTTCTAAATTTCTCTAGTTTTCTCCAAACTTCTTTAATGTTCCAGAACCTTCTAGGATATTTTAGAATATTCCGCATTTCTCTAGGTCTTTTCAGAATCTTCTAGATCTTTCCGGAGTATTCTAGATTCATGTGGAAACTTCTAAAATATTCTAGAGAGAAGATTTTAAAGAGTGAGAGAATTAGAGATGACTCTCAATACTTGTTACACAAACAAACAAACAATATTGTGAGGTGAAATGATTAGAAAACCAAAACCCATCATTATTATTAGATCACTACCAAGTCTTCAAAACTTTACTCTAAACTCATGAATTTTTTATCCTGGACCTAACTGCACATGCACGGAATAAATTCAAAAAACACCAAGCCAAACAGAGTGAATAATCTCAATCCTGGATGTGAACATTCAACCTCCGGAGCCAAACAGAGTGAATAACCATGTGAAAAATGTCAAACCTCTTAGGAGGTCCATTGATCACAAAATGCCTCTGCACTTGTTTCACTCTCCTATGCAATCTCAAATACTGATTCTGAGAAATCCCCATAAGTATTTTCTTAATATTCGGTATATCCTTAACCGCCACGCTAATTGAAAACGCTTTCCAATTTAAAACATCGCTGAATGGCGGTACATAACCATCCGAAATTAGGACAGGAACATGCGCACGTGGACTGGCAACCTCATACCCGCTAGGACATAGGCAAAATCGACTATTTTTCAACATTGATTCGTAGGAGACTCGAAGGTTGTCGTAGACTTGGATGTCGCTGTCTTTTTCTTTCCAGTGATTTAGGAGGAGGTTTCAAATGTGGCCGTGGAGGCGGCCTGTGAAGAAGGCTAGGATTGGGTGGTGGGAAGGAGAGGGGCCGCCTTGGAGACCCGTGATTTCGCCCATTCAGAGATGGATTTCTTGAAGGGGAACGTCTTTGGATGGATTGAATCCTTCGGAAGTGTTGGCATTGCAGAGAACTCTGATAGAGTTGTTGTATAGGTGTGGTACGTAAGATGTTGTGTGTGGCCCCTGTGATACATGCAAGACATTTTAGTCAACATTATTGATTCAAGGTTCAGAAAATAAAGATTAATGCTCTGTTTGTTTGAATGTTTTGTGTTGCGTATCGCGTTTGATATAATAAAAAATTAGTTAACCCAAAGTAAATTTATTTGAGTCAAACTTTTTTTTTTTTTTTTTTCAATTTATTTGAGTCAAACCTTTTTTATTTTTTCTGTCACTTTTTAAAAATTTTACAACTGTCATCCTACTATAATTACCACCACCTCCATCATCCCCTTCCGCCTACAACCGCCACAACCACTAATAAACATGGAAAATTATTTTTTATTAAAAAAAAAAATTTGGACAAATTACACCGGTAATTTTTATATTTTTTTCATTATCATTTTGGTTTCTATATTTTTAATTAATTTGAATTTGATCCTTAATTTTGGATATTGTGTTATTTGGTCCAATTAATAACTTTGGTTACCATTTTTGATGAAAAAAAGTCATTGATGTGTACTCATTCAGTTAAGAAAATTTATAATTTTACTCTTAAAAGTATGATACACGTAGATCATGTATACAATTTTTATAAAAAACGCTAATGAGTGTCATGAATTAAGCCAAATTAAAACAAAATTATAAATTTAATATCAAAATCAAGGTAAATAAAATTACAGAAATCAAGGCCAAAAGCATAGGAGCTATTAGTATAATTTGCTCAAAATATTTTATAGGAAACAAACAAAAAGAGAGTAAAAGAAAAAATTAACGACTTACCCAGTCATGGCAAGAGAGCATGAAGTGATCTGCGCCGAGGCTGCGATTCCAGAAGGATGTCTCCGAGCTACAATGTCTATGTAGTCTACGACTGCTCGGCCTATGGCATGGTACTCAAGCGCACCAGGTACATAGAGGTACTGAACCATCATCACCACACCAAACGGAAGGAAGAACACAAGAGCCTGGTCAGGGTCCTTGGTCCTGTAAAAATTCCCCTTCTCCATTTCCATGATGAACCGTCCCTCGGTCGAATATATACTCCGGCACGGACCATTGTGGAACATTGGTGGCTCCCCTTCTTCATACACATATATCTTGAACAATTTCTCCATCTCCAGATAGCTCCTACACGATTTTTGTAACAGAGATAACAACGTGTACAAAAATTAGTTGGTCCAAGTTATAAAAGAAAAAAAATAAAAATAAAGAACTTATACAAGAAGATTGTGGAATTAAGTTTTGGATTGAATTTTGTACCGGTGAAATGCATTGGCGTTACGGTAGATGGGGCCTTGAGGGACGCAGTCTGGATCGGTGTGGTTCGATTTCATGTTGTTGTTTTGGGATGCGGCCTCTCTAATGGAGGATCGGGCTTTGGCTAGAGTTGCTTCTTGCCTCTCTAGCCTTGTGTATCTCTTGATTTGTCCAAGAAAGCTTTTGGCACTGGCAGGGCTTGTTGTAGATGATTGTTCTTCTTTCTATTATCAGAAAGAAAGAACGATGTATACGTTAGCAGTAGTAGGCAATTGGCATGCAACATTGTGATGAAATACGTCTTGGGATTCAGGTGATGCAGATGTGAATTTTTTAAATTATCAAAAGAAAAAAAAAATTTATAGTAGAATTTGGCCTTATTGATTGTCAATTTTTGGGCCAAAAATTAGTTATGAACGAATACATATCAAGAATCAGGTGATATGTATGTGATTTTCATCCTCACTGATATATCAGGGCATATTGAAAATTAGATAATGCAGTGATAAATTCATTTGAATCCATAAAAAAAGTAGCTATGTCGAAAATATTAAGTAAATTTTCAAATCATTAACTACTAATATATATATATATATATATTTTAACTTCATAGCAATTAATCAATAGTATCAGTTATGAATAGTTTGAACATATATGTATCAGAAACAACTATTACGTATGTAATTTTCATTTCCCTCAATATATTGAAAAATCAAAAAACCCGATACATATGGTTTGCTGATATTTTAAACCATGATGATAACATACATATTGAATTACTTACTAGAGATTGAAGAGCTGTTTCTTCAGCCAGCAGTGTGCGCGCTAATGAACTATTCAATATGAAGGAACCTTCCAAATTAGGAGGCCTGTCTAGTTCTTCATTCACAGGCAGAGAATAAGAACTGAAAAAACCAACTCTCCAAGGCCAAGGAGAGTGGAATGAAAACCAAGATCTCTGAGGACCAAGTGTACAACCAACTAGTGAGAAGCTATGTTACATGGACTCGGGTACAGGTGTCGGGTGCGGGTATGTATCTAGAGGTCGGACTTATCAAAACATAAATTAAGGATACGCGGACTCGGCAAAAAAATGTCATATTTTATACTTTTAATCTAATATGTGAGATAAAATGGTATTATATTTAACTTATAGTGTCAAAATGACATTTATAGCAATTATACAACAATATGTACATAACAATAGTGTTATATACAATTATATAAGAAGTATCCGTTGAAAAGTATCCGACACATATCCCATACCCTTGTCCGAGTGTCGGGTGTCCGACACGGGTATTTGATTATTTTGAAGAGTCCATGTAACATAGGTGAGAAGACAAGCAAAGGGGTGACAAGTAGGAGTACTGAAACAGTGATTGAGTAGGACAAAGATGGAGCCCAAAGGGGCTTCTTTGGAAGCCACATCTTGAAACTAATCTTTTCTCTTCCAAGACTATACCCAAGTAACAATCAATAACCCTTTAGATAAGGTGATCATATGTAAAGAGAGTTGAGTTGGTGAATGGGGTATGTGATTTGATGCATTACTTCAATGCAAGTTATTCTTTGCCGCATATCACTACTATTCTCGACAAGGATAGAAAAATAGTGTGTGTATGTGCATCATTATCATGGGAAAGTTCTTTAAAAATCAAGTCTTGCTCTCAAATTCAAGTTGTTATAAAACTTGTTTGAATTACTGTTTCACAAAACCGTTTTGGGTCAAAAATAAAAATAAAATAATTCGTCTTTTACGAAATACCCAAAATATGTCTTCGAATTTTTTAAATTTATTTACACTCAAAAAATAAAGAGTGAATTACACTAACAGTCTCTATAGTTTATGAGTCGTGTCACTTTGATCATTGACTTTTTAATTGTGACACATTTGACCCTGAATTTTGAATCTTGTTCCAAATAAGGATAATTGAAGATACCTTTGCTTAATTTTAAGAGTAAAATTGCCAATTTGATAAAATATAAACTAATTTAACAAAAATAAATGACAAAAAAATATTTTTAAATTTTTAAAAATTATTTCTACCAACCAAAGATAAAATTAAGTAAAATTGATAAATCTTTTAGACATTTATTTATTTTTTTACCAAGTTAATTTTGTATTATGTGTTTAGATGATGATCATGGGGTGATTGTTAAGATTTTAATATGTAATCGATATATTTAATATATGAAATACTTTTAGTTTTGGATTTTTGGATTTAATGGATTGGTTTAATAATGATATCAAACTTGTCGTTATATTTGACTTTTGAAAAAATATTAACTAATTTAATAAAAATAAAAACAACAACCCATTACATGATTATCATCCAAACATATAATAAAAATTAATTTAAGAAAATAAATAAATAAATAAATGTCTAAGAGATTTATCAATTTTACATAATTTTATCTTTAGTGGGTATAAATAATTTTAAAAAATTCAAAAAAATTTTTTTTGACATTTATTTTTGTCAAATTAGTTTATATTTTATTAAATTAACGATTTTGCGCTTGAAATTAAGTAATAGTATTTTCAATTGTTCTCATTTGGAACAAGATTCAAAATTCAGGATCAAATGTGTTACAATTGAAAAGTAAGGGACCAAAGTGACACAAGTCCTAAATTATTGGGACCATTAGTGTAATTTACCCAAAAATAAAACAATGGGTGATTCAAAACCTTTCTTTGTTTTTGAATATACCAGAAACAAATGAGAAAAAAATAAAACAGGTAGTTATATTAATGTTCCTAAAGTATATGATTTGTTATGTTTTAATATCAAATTTTTAATTTTTTCATTTTAATCTCTAAAATATATAATTTATTACACTTTAATTTTTGGCATCAACGTCGTTCAAAATTAATAATAGAAGGAATGTTATTTTCTAAATTTTAGAGACAAAAGATAACTAGACAACAGGCCGGTTTAGTCAAAAAGTTAAAAAGTTACTAAAAAAGTCAAAAAGCCAACAACTCATATCAAAAAGTCAAAGATTCTCTTTTCTCTCTATTTTTTACACATATTTTCGTAAAAAGCCAAAAAGTCATCCCAAGCATACTAATTTTTTTTAGTTCATATTTTAGTCAAATAGTCAAAAAGTTACTAAATTAGTCTATTCCAAACGAGGCCTAAAGTAAAAAAAAAAAAAAACAATTGAAATTAAAGTGTAACAAATAATTTTTTTTGTTATTAATATTAATATAATTAACCCAAAAAGGAAAACACGACCAAAGGGGTCCATGTATTGTGGGACACAATTCAAAAACCAGTGGACTGTAATTGAATCTTCCACAGCAGGTGCATGTGACTTGAAGCCAAATGGAAAGACTAAACACCCATGTGTTTGAACACTTTCTCTATTATTCTCAACCAACCATATTGGAAGAGGAGAGAGATATAGTAGGATGACCTTGAAGCAAGGAATTAATATTATAGCGCCATTGAAACACATATATGTTTTTGTGTCTTGTTTGGAAAGTGATTTATAAGTCAATTTATTAATTTTTTGATTTATTTTGATCATGTCATTTCTTTATTTTTTGTACGTCTTTTTATAAGAAATAAAAAAATTAATTTATTTAGGTTTATTTTGATAAGATGGTAAAAAATGACTTTTTGACTTTTAACTAAGCTTTTGCTTTTTTAGATAAATGATTTAGTAAGTTGGTAAAAAGTTACTTTTGACTTTTTTGATTAATATTTATTTATGATGTTAAATCACAATAAAATGACAAAACTATCCCTATTTATTTAAAATATTTACAACTTCATCCAAGTAACACATTTTGACCTAAGAGGGGTAAAATTGTAATTTCACCATTGGCTAAAAATCAACTTCCCCAATAAAAAAAAAGACAAAAAAATTAACTTTTGACTTTTATTACTAACCTAAAAAAGTGACTAAAAATCATGTTTACCAAAACACCCCTAGCCGGAATGAAGTGGGAAGAAAGGAAACAGATGGTGAACCCCCCAAATTCTTAACTTCGTCACGGAGACCTTCACTTTCAGAACATGTATCTTTTAGAAACTCAACTTCCAGGACCATCTGAAAGGGGGTTTAGATTCTTTTTTTCCTAGTGGGCCCTAGCTACTTTTTATTGAGTAATTTTTATATTTCTTCAGAATGCTTAGTTTCTATTAGGCTAATTTAGTAATTTTTTGACTATTTAACTAAAATATGAGCTAAAAAAAATTAGTATGTTTGGGATGATTTTTTAATTTTTTACGAAAAGATGTGCAAAAAGTAGAGAGAAAAGAGAATCTTTGACTTTTTGGTATGAGTTGTTGGATTTTTGGCTAATTTAATAACTTTTTGACTTTTTAATTAAAAAAGAGGGTTCCCAAATGAGGCCTTATATTAATTTAGTATTTATAATTTTAATTGTATCAATTTTATTATTGAATTTTTTACTTCAGATCAATTCAATATAATTAATAAGAATTATTTAAAAATTAGACTGAAATTAAATAACAAATAATTTATTTTCTGTTTGAAATGATTCATCTCTCTTGAATGAATCATTTTACCTTTAATCTTTGTCTAATTAAATTGATAAAATATAAAAAATTAATCAAAAAAATATTATTACAATCGAAACCTTAATAGAAATATTATATTATATTTTTAGTAATGTACCAAAAAGTCAGGAGTAAAGTGGGGTATCATTTTAGTCCTAGGGAATGGTGGAAATTACTCTCCACAAGTCTGTTGCAATTGAATCATGGGGAATGGTTAAAATTAATTGCGTTGACTAAACAGTTTTAATAATCAATTGAAAACAATGTAGTCATTCACAATGCAAAGGTCATTGTGCAAAAAGAAAAAAAAAAAATTTCAAAAACTTTATTTATAATTAAAATATGTTGATAAGATTTATTTTAAATATGACTCACATTATATAAATTTTAGATTTATACTCTACATTTCATTTTATTTTATTTGTAAAATTTTGAATAAACTTTTACAATACCTAAATTATTCGTCAAAGATTCAAAGCAAAAACATGCAAGTCTTAAAGACTCTCAAATGAAGAAAAAAATACAGTATAAAAATAGAGTATTTACACACAAATTCTAATTTATGAACTTATACTATATTATGTCCCAGTAATGATTCAGACCCCTACAAAACATTACATCCCAACAACCCCACTCATTGTGATTAGTCCAAGTAAGAAAGAGAGAGAAAATATATATATATATATATATATATAAAAACACATCATGTGGAGGTGGTGGGGGTCTCTCCAAAAGGGGTCCCAAACATTTTTCATTAAGTCCTAACTAAGATTTTTTAGATCTTCAAGTCCCATTAAATTTTTAATAGTCGGAATTGCCCTTTAAATAATGATTGTTCATCATTTATGATTATCTATAAAAAAAATGATGATTTGATATTAATTTTGATTTTCAAAATTTTAAAACATGAACTTTCAAATTGGAAAGACTAAAAAAAAAATATTATATGCAAAAAAAAAAAAAAAAACACTAATTTTTTAAAAATATTATAAACTGAATTATTTTTTTTGTGCAAAACTAAAAATTTTGTATCTATAAAAGAGTATGATGATTAAACATTGATGTGCAAAATTGAAAAAAAAAAATTAAAAATGAAAAACTGATAATGCTCCCAGTTTTAAAACTGGAAAAAATTGATAATATTCTCGGTTTTATTTGATAGTTGAATCAAATTAATAAGTAAAAATGCAAAAACGTTGAATCTCGTGCTTTTTTTTATTTTTTTTATTTTTATCAGTGTATAAGAGGGTTCAAGAATATTGTCGGAAAATTCAAAGGCCTGTCGAAAAATTCAAAGATCGCCAAAAAACCCAAATTCTTTAGAAATGGTGAGAGGCTTCTTCAACAGTCACAACTAGGAACACAATAGCAAAGAGATGATGGAGATAAGAGATTGGGTGAAGAAGAAGACAAACTAATTAGAGAGAATAATGACAAGACTTTCCAATGAATCTCCTACTTTTACTCTCAAGGTAGATAATGGAGAAGGAAAATTAGTTCTCTTATAAGAGTTGTTTCTCCAAAATCCATCCCTGGTAAAGTTATAGGTAAGTGCTATTTATAGGCACCTCATGATGTAGGATGGAGCCCATGTACAAGGCACATGTGGAATATTCCTTCTAAGTACCTTGTCTAAGGAGGTGACCTTTTTGAGGATAAGAAAAACCATGAAGAGGAGATCAACCTCTCGGTGAACCATTCTTCTTAACCATACTTAACCAATGATCCTCATTCATCTCAAAGGATCAGGGGTAGTCCCAGAGGACACCCTGACGCAGAAGGGTCAGGGGTAGTTCAAGAGAACGTCCTGCTGCAAATATTGCTGAGTTTCAGGAACCCCTTAAATCGTGCCACCTCGACCCGGGTATAGACTAGTTTAACCGAAGAGTGAATTTGTAACGTCCCCAAAATAATTACAATAAGCCAACTCCAACACCAGTACAAAGTGACATAGATACAATAAGAAGCTTCCATTAATCAGAGCAATATACAAAAAGCTGACACATGCGATATACATTCATAAATCATTCATCTTGAATCTACAATATGTGTTATGAATAGTGAAAAGTAATGAAAGCTAAACAAATATTCATCTGCCCTAAAGGTTTACATCTTTTCAAGTCACTGCTTGGTTACAACAAAATGAGTCTAACTCAATACAATTAAGCCCTTAGCTATACAAAGCAAATACAATTAAAAAAGAAGCTCTTGCTCCAAATCTCCCCAAACTACTGTCTTGGCGAAGACATATCTCCAGTACCTGAAAATGATTTTTCCCAAATAGGGTGAGCCAAAGCCTAGTAGAAACAATCTAACACAATATATGAATCTTAACAAAGATATAAGTATAATGTGCATATGCAATGCCTAAAATAAAATAATTTATATTCCACAAAATCATAATATGCAGAATTCTACATCTCAATTCATTTTATCTCAATTCTTTTCAAGTCAATTCATGAGTCAAATTCATTATTATCCAGACAACTCAACTGAGGTTACAACTCAGTGGTTCTCTAATCAATACAACCATTACACAAACACTTCAATTTGCCATTTTACAAAAAATTTGTCTGCAGGAATTGGCACCCATGTATACACACAGTTTTTGAGACTTTCACCTTGGACACACATGCCAACTTAATTCAATGGAGTCCATCCCATTTCTTCTCCCAAACATGGAGTACATCCATTTTCTCCTCCCAAATATCATACATATGCAACGTATTTAAAACGCGGTCATATTCAATGACAACAGTTAATAGATTAGTTTCAATTCACATAATCCTTATGTAATTTTTACAATAATCATAGCTATCCTCCACCGATAGTCCAAAACAGATATTTCTAAATAGATATATAATCTTCAAAACAGATAAATTATCTAAATTTCTATAGGTGAGAGATAGTGCACATCTAACTCCACCATTCATATACACATTAATCTAATTTCATATTTCCAATACCAATTTCATTATTTATACAAAATAATTATTGAAATATTTAGGCAAAACTTATTCTCTCTCAAATCCAACCCATGTGTCAAAATAACAAATTAGCACAAACATATCCTCATATCTATACCCATAACCATTTTCAATACCTTCATTTGAAAACCCTTTTTTATTTTATTTTATTATTATTATTATTTTAAACCAAAACCATAGGTTTGTCTAAAATCCTCCAAATCCTAACATTCTTTATACAATCAACAAATAACTAAGTTAAAAATTATAGGAGATTTTAGAAAGTCCCTACCTCAAGCTTAGAAGACCAAGGAAGAAGTGGAGGAACTTCAAAGATACTGAAATCAAGATCTATTCGGATCAAAATGGAGCTCTTGAGATGCTTTATCTTTTTTCACAAGACACTAGGGTAGGGAAACCAATGGATCTAGGTGAAAATGTAGGGAGAGAGTAAGTTTTAGGGAGAGAGGGTCCCGATCTAGGGTTTAGAGTGAAAAAGATATGAAAAAGTGATGTAAAAAGGTATTGTTGCGAACTGATATACGCATAGTTTGCTCGAATGCAACAGTTAACGCTTGAGTGCCAGACACAATAAGTTGTTCCGCTTGAGCGCAAGAAGTAATGCTCGAGTGCAGAATGCACACTTCCAGTAGTTTTACAGATAACAGACCAACGTTCGAGCGCAAGAATAACCGCTCGAGCATAGAAAACGTCACTTGAGCGTAGAATACATCCTCCCAGTAGTTTTGCAGACCTGTAAAGGCACTAAGCCAATACTTCGGAGAATGGATCTCCTCCAAGGGTTTCATATCTTCTGAAAACAACGATTAACCTCCTCGGATGCCTGTATGATTTGAGCCTCCTCAAATGGGCTTGTTGGACTCTCTTTAGAGATATATGCTTGATGGGTCTTCCTCGGCCTAATTTGTTGGCTTTCTTATGGGTTTGTTCAATAGAATTCACTTGGCCTATTTGGCAATAATTTCTCCAAGCTTACCAATTTTTAGGCTTTTCGATTGGGCTTCGATGGGGCCCAATTAATCAGTGGGCTCAAGTTAACCTTTTTTAAATTTTGCCCTTTGTATGTATGGAAAATTTTGAATTTCTTAGACATGTATATTTCCACTTCTTCGACCATGCTTCACATCATGCCCTCAAGAATATTTTGTCCTCATGTGGCTTTTAGATAAAATTGATGACTCATCATAATTTTATGGATAAGATTGTCAACTAAAATTGATAAGAAAGAATCTTTATTTTTTATTCTTATGCCATATTTGGTAAACACACGTTTGTGCCCTTTGATTTTTTTCAATGAAAATCAAAACTTGATTTTTTTTGGGGTCTAAAATATATCTTGCTTGGGCCACACAACTTTTCTTCATCATTTTGATTCTAGTTTCCTTTTGGAGACAAATAAAAAAATCTCAATAATTTTGACCCACTTATATATATAATATATATATTGTAGAATATCTGAGAGACCATACTAACCAAACTTTTTTCCCCAAAAGCACAAAACACTCGTCTTTATCCCGCCTCTTTTATTATTTATTTTTTATTTTTTTTGTTCTGAGAAGTCCAACATCAAAACCCATTTCCGTTTTTCTCTCTAAAGTATTGAAGACCCATAACCTTCAACATTAAGGTAGCATTTGGTAAAGTTTATATTTTTGGTTTATGTTTACAAATTTTTTTTATAAATTAGTTTTTGTTTATTTTTAGAAAAACATAAATTATAAACGCGTTTGGTTTGAACAAAACGTTTGAAAAAATTTAAAAACATAAACTAAAAAATATGTTTGTTCAGGCCTAAAATATTTATATTTATTTTTTATTATTTATGACAATGGGATCATACACATTATAATTTAAAAAAAAATAATTGAAAAAAATTATTTGGAAAAAAAATTAATTGAAAAAAAAATTTGTTTGAAAAAAAATTAATTGAAAACAAAAAAATTGTTAGTCAAATTTTTAAATTTTTGTTTAAAAAACAACGTAAACTCATTTTTTTGAGTTTAACCATTTATAAACTTATTTTGCCTTTAACAATAGTATTTATACTGTGCTTTCCATGTTCAATCTTTTAATCCGGACCACAGATCTGGGAGCGGGGGAAGCGTTGTAGCCGACAACACGGAACCAAATGCAGAAGGGAGCACCAATCGCGGCCTGACACGTGGCGCGGGGGAGCGTCCTAGTAATATTATAGGGACGCTCTGGGAACCATATATAAGTCATTCCCTCACTCTCTAATATTAGTAAAGTTTTTGGAGAGTGACATGTGTCATCAAAGGGAGTAAGTGATGTCATTGAGAGTGAGTTATGGCCTCAATGCGACGTCGTTTTAGATTATAAAATAAGAACATCTTTCTCACATATCCTAGATGTTCTTTACATAAAAAGGGACTCCTGCATAAAATTAGAGCGTTGTTCACCACTAGACAACCAAATTATATCAGAGTTGCACACTGTAGACGTCCCTGAACGCCCCGGGAGGGTTAAGTCCCGTTCTGTTCATATTGGGTTCACTACAGTTCGGACTCAAATTGTCACGGTTCTTAATCTGAACCAAAGAGTCCACCTCTGGCAAATCGTTTTGAAGAAAAAAAAATAGATTTTTTGAAAAGTAGTGCCAAACATGGACTGCTTTGCCAGATTACAGAGTCGCCACCTAAATATTTTTAAAATGGGGAATTTAGGAAACCCTGACTCGGTGCCGAAGGCCACGTGTCCGTCATCACCAAAGTGACTTGGCTCGGGAGCTTGGGTACGATCGGGGAAGGTCAGCTATGAGCACCCCTTTTCGCCCGGTCCGAAGACCGGCCTCTACTAACCGTGATATCCAATTTTGAAAACTTTATGCGTCTTATCCCGGTTATTAGCCTAGAATTACTATGTTATGCGCACAGCAAACAAGTATAGACTAGATCGCCTAATTTGGAAATAAGCATTGCATATCCGTCTTGTTTGGAAAACAGTTGAAATTGCTACTCGCGAGTAGGCTAAAACACGGATTTCAATGAGTATTCCCAACTCAAGTAATCCAACCTCCACCCACAGGCATTCAAGCAGTTTATCACATAAGCACTTAGCCGCATGGCAGGCATACTGTCATGGCAACATTCATACGCATGTGGTATGCTAAAGCGTAAATACTTACATCGTACTCCGTGCCAAAAACAATAACTCGGTTAGCAAACATGCATGACCTAGTTCATGTTAAGTGGCTAATGCATCGCATACAGGGATGTAATCTAGACAGGCTCGGCTACCCTAAGCATGGCACATGAGATGCGCGAGTAGCACGTATTCAATTTGGAATTTGAAAATTGCAATGCAGTTTGAATGATGTACCGAGCCCGGTGCATGTAAACAAATGCATGAATGCACGCATGCATTGCACGAGGTATGCTAAAATAAGTATGCCCTAATCTACCAACATAAGCGGGTAAATAAAAGGGATAGAAAGAAATGGGGGTTTGGAAGACATGCACACACGCACCCACACTTATTACAAATTCGCCCTCACTCGGAGGGACCAAAATAATAATACAGTCCAACGAATAAATGAATAAATATTACAAATTCTAATTACTGAATAAATAAATGTGAAATAAAAGGGGGCCACAGCCCCTCCCCTCGGGATGCGCGAATGATGCATGCTCGATGTCCGCCTTGCCCGGGAACCGCACCATGCCTCTGTTCCCTCTGCTTTTGCTGCCCTGCCTCTCTGGAAAATTGCCAGAGTCCTGGGACACCTTCCACATACCCTGAATATTACCACCGGCTGAAGGGTTGGACCATCGGCTGCAGGGTTTGGCCACCGGCTGTAATTGAGATTATCGGCACAAAAAGTGTGCCGGTCGGCACTGAAGAGTGCCGGTCGGCACTAAATTCCTGCAGGAGACAGTTTTGACAGCAGCAGACAGCAACAGAGCATGGTATGGAATTTTGGGACAAATGTATGCATGGTCATTGCCTCCTATCATGCTTGGGGACTCAAGGAGGTAAGACTCTTGGTTCTTGGGTCACCAATGATGCATTTGATGCATGATAGCCTAAGGAACCAAGGTTGCATGTTTTAATTGAAATGCATGCAACACAAAAGATGAAATCCAAAACCTTATCATGTGTTAGTCAAAGGTCTTGGTGACTTGAGGATGGAGACAAGTTTCACCACTCAAAGTGTGAACTCCTCTCGATCCTCATGCTTGACTTGACAATCCCCAAGGCAAACCACGAAATGCAAGTATACAAAATGGCTCAATAATGCAACAATGATGCAAGGATGCAAGGCATACCAAATGTCATGCAACTAACACAATAGGCATGCAAAATGCTAGAGCATGCAAGGCACAAGTGGCATGTGGACATGGACCAATCAAGCCTAGAACTAGCATGTACTCAAGGCTTCATCAATCAAACATGCAACAATCATGATATAAGCATGCAATGGTGGACTCAAGTCAGATGGGGCAGCCCTTAAACTAGCCCAAAAACAGTGGCAAAAGTGACCAATGAGCATGCCAATATGCAAACCAAATAAGGCCAAGTCTAAGGCACCAAAAGGAGCACACCTTACTACCATTAACAAGACCAACATGGCATATACCAAGCAAGCAAAAACAGATTTCTAGCATGCGAAAAGACACCCAAATCCCCTCACATGCACCCCAAAATGCATTAATCATGGAAGCATACACAAGGCCCATTCTTAGGCATAAAAGGACACACCTTTAAAGCATGAAAGAGATGACAAGCACAAACAAGTGAGCATGATTTAGGGACTGAAATATGATCTAAAATGATGCCAAATCATGAGATCAATGCAAGCTAAACATGCTAGAGACTCACACACCCAAGGTTTACAAAATAGAATGCAAAACAAACATGTCAAGCATACTAAACATGATAAAAACAGTGGCTCACAGCCCTCCAACATGGCAAAATAATGCTAGCATCTTCATGAAACTAAGCTAGAAACATACTAAAATCAAGGCCTCAAAGTATGGCATACTTTTAAGCATAAGAAAGCATTTCAAAGCAAGTATGAGAGACATGTTAGAGATGACAAATCCGACCAAAAACAGAATTTAAACATGCTCCAAAACACTCAAAAAAAACTCTGAAATGAAGCCAAACAAGACTATGCACACATGCTATTTTTTGAACCCAAAATAAAGGCAAACAAGGGACCAAGGGGAGAGGGTGTCCCTCCCCTTTATGTGACTTCAAAACCTCCCTCACCACTGAAAACCCACTGGTTTTCAGTGGTGAGAAGTCCAAGAACAACAAGTAAAGAGAAGTCTTAAGCAAAGGCACCAAAAGTGGCCATACAAGGCCTAATAGGATGGACCTTTGCTCAAACCAAAAAAGGACCTTAATGAAGGTTCAAGAACAAGTAAAAACAAGACTTTTTTATCTTAAACACAAACTCAAAAACACAAAGTAAAGAGGGTAGAAAGAGGTTGCAAGAATGGGGAATATAAAGTGATGTTCTTACCCTTGAAGACCCTTTGAAGAACAAGTGATGCAGCCACTCTCTAGTGCTCAAAACCAGTCCAAAACCAACACAAATAACCTTCCAAGTCTCTCAATCTCGAGCTAAGGTGTAATGGTGTGTGTAATGGTGCAAAAGTAAGGTAAATCTACACTTTCAAGCCTAAAATCACACACACAAGAGGAGAAAGATGGAGATCTATGTATCTATAGATATATGATAGAGAAATATATGTATAAGCTCTGGTTTTTGCCTCCCAAAATGCTAACCTTGAGCCAAGAGGAAGAGTTCTCTTCTTATAGGCAAGGAATGCTTAGCCACTAAGCAAGCCAAGAGCTCATCCCTCCATACACGTGTATGGAGGGGAGCAAAGAACTTTACAGCTGTGAGAAAATATCTCATAAAGCAAGTGCACAGTAGTCGGCAGGGCAAAATGGTCATTTCGCCAAAAAGAGTGCCGACCGGCACAAAATAGTGCCGGTGGACAAACCAGCCAGCCGGTGGCCTCTGGTCACAGCCGGTGGTGTGTGGGGGTGCCTCACAAGGCATTCCCTGCCCTTCCAAGGCAAAACACAAGTGTTTGGTGCAAAACCAAACACAAACAGTCGAGTCCGGAGGTCCTGAGGCACGGTGCGCGAGCCGAGAACTCCGGGAACTCCAAACGAACACAAACATGGATAATCACCGAGTGTTCCAACGGTGATGTCCAAGTCTTGAGGACGGTCAAAAATGGGGTGTCTACACACACGAATTACATGAGAATGGTGAACCACATCTATATGCTCTCATCCAATTCCCATATCGTTTCCAGACGCAAGATGAACGGTTCTTCGACATGACACACGAAAACAATAGTCGTCATTTCCATCAAAATATGCAAGGGGCACACAACCATCAGAATGTTTTAGGATACATCTCCAAACATGGTAACTACACTGTGAATTCTGTGAACGGGGCTGCTGTGTTAACCAACAGAACAAAGAAAATATATACCGTGAGGTGCTTGCAGCAGACAGCAAGGAGCAAGCGCAATGGTGAGAAATGGCGACCCAAAATGATATTGGTTAAATTATGACAAATTGTCTCTAATTATGACAGGATTTCATTTATTCCACCATTGTCGTACGTCCATCAATTTGCAGAAACGGAATGGTTATCCCAGCAGATATACAACAATGGGTTGCAGAAATATCAAGGACGAGGCCCAAAAATCACACAAGCCCAAAAGCATTATGATTGAAGGCCTATCTAGGATTGGCAAAACATGTTTTTTGAGTTTAACCATTTATAAACCAAAAAAATTATCAAACAAATTTTTATGACAAATTTTTAAATTTTTGTAAAGATAAACTAAAAACGAAATAGTTACCAAATAAGCCCTAAATGACTGTTTTTTTATATTTCAGGAACAGTATACCAGTGCTCTGCTTTGTTTCTATAATTACTGAGGAGCTCCATACTAACGCTAGCCTTACTCGCTGTCGGTGTTTCATTTCAGCCCAGGTACCACAGCAACCCCAGGTACTGCAGCAGCCGTCGCAACCTGCTCTACTAACCTTTGCTGCGCCTTTGTTTTTGTTGGTTACATCAGCTCCGGACACGCCAACACTGCGACTCGAGTCATCACTGGCTTCTTTCGTCGCTATTCTCGAACCTCTTGTTTTGACGAAATCCAAATTTGTGAGCCTTACTAGAAGTTTGATTTGGGCTTTTGAGATTTGTGGGCATTGTTGTATACCAATTTTGAACTTGAGATAACTGAAGCTTTTTTTTTTTTTGTTTTTGTTTTTGATAGTGTAACCCTTGAATCTTCATTGTTAAATATCTCTATAAAGAAAGCTTGTGGCCTCACTGTTCTTAAGCTAATCTGAGAATATAACCCTTGAAAAAAACGAGACCTATGCTGAATCTTGCTAATTCCATCGAAGAAATTCGGGTTTTGTGGTCTTGAAATCCATGCTATTGAATCTTGAACCTGTGCCGATAATCTTGACATACATAGAGGCTTGATGTTGAAAATAAAGGATTGATGTTGAGAGAGAATGTAATCATGATTTGAACTTTGTAGCTTTATGTCAGCTTGAGAGGAACTGACTATTGTTGATGTCACCTCTATTTCGGTAACGCTTGAATCTTAATCTAAACTCGATATTATTTATCTCGTTTGTCGGCTTTAATAGTTTAGGCAAATGAATTTTTACGCCAAATCAAAGACCCCGGGGCCCTTAGAACCCACACTAATGATAGCAAGGGATATCTCTCAGAAGTTCGAACAGAAGCAAGGTTGTCTCTCAAGAGTCTAAATAGTAGCACACATCCTACTTCGGCAAAAAAGATCCCTTCTGACAGGTAACCGGGCTGTTCTTCGGAAATCCAAGTGGGAGCACACACTCTACTTCAATAAGAAAGATCCTCAAAGCTCGCACTGATGGGAGCGAGGTTTGTCTTTCGAAAGTCTGAGTGGGAGCACACACTCTACTTCAACAAGAAAGATCCTCGAAGCTCGCATTGATGGAAACAAGGGTTGTCCCTCGGAAGTCCAAAAGGAAGGAAGCGTTGTCCCTCGGAAGTCCAAACCCACACTAATGAAAGTAAGGGATGTCCCTCTAAAGTCTGAACGGAAACAAGGCTGTCCCTCATGAGTTCGAATAATAACACACATCCTACTTCGGCAAGAAAGATCCCTTTTGACAGGCAACTAAGTCTCAAGGGCTGTTCTTCGGAAGTTCAAGTGGAAGCGTACACACTACTTCAGTAAGAAGAAACTCGAAGCTCGCACTGATGGAAGCGAGGTCTGTTCTTCGAAAGTCTGAGTGGGAGCACACACTCTACTTTAACAAGAAATATCCTTTCTGGTTGGCAACTGAGTCTATTACTCCTTCTTCTTCTTCAAGGGGTGAAAAAAATTGAAAACTTTCTCAAATAACATAACACAACGAAGATACACAATACAGAGAAACTAATGGAGATATGCAATATGGAGGAAATAAATTTCTTCATAACATAAGAAAGATAGAATTTCTTGGACAATGTCGTAAATACAAATTGTAAATGTCATAGATAAACTTTTTCTACGAAATGTCGACCTTTGCCTTTAAAGGCACGAGGTCATTTGGAAAGCTTTCACTAGTTGCTCGGGTTATGGTTTCGGTCTATCTTGCATACATTTCTGGAGCCATTTATGGCTTTAACACTATGCCCTCATCGGGAGGTTCTTCCTTCAACTCGGGGCCAACTATGGGAGACACTGACCCCCCACACCTTTCTAAGTAGTACACCGTTTTGCCTCCCTCTCAGACGTTCATCATCTTCTGAGGGATAAGAGAGCTTTTGGGCAAAGAGGAAAGTTGGGACAATGGCCGTTTGCTTGACTCGACCTTCGGCTTGTCATTCGAGTAACAAGGCTTGAATGTACCAAAAAGCCTTTCCGAAGCTTCTATAGTCACAGTCTCATTTTCCCACTTAACTTTGACACACTGATGATAACTTGATGGCATGACACCATACTTGTGCATCAAAGTCCTCCCCAAGATAATATGATAGTTTGTCTCAGAGTTAATAATACGAAATCTAGCGGCCGAGTGAATCACCCCTACGGCCTAATCAACTGTTACATACCCCAGAGTAACTCTCTCTTCTCCTCTGAAACTCGTGAAGACTACTGGTTGTTTCATGATGTGGTTTTCAGAAATCCTGGCCTTCTCTAGAGTTGCCAGGGTCATAATACTGATGGAAGCTCCGCTATCTAGCAAAGCCGTCTTGAGCTCAAGCTCATTGATGTAAGCGGTCACATAGAGTGGTCGGTTGTGTGGAAAAGGGTATTTTCAGTCTGCCTCAGAAAAGATTATAGCACTAGTCTGCTCCCTTACTTTCCTTGGAATAGATCTCTTAACTGTCACACCTCCCTGATGGTGTGCCTCGGCAATGTTGATAATGGAATTGGTAATTTCAGTTCTCGTTTCCCTAGAAAGCCTAAGCTGATCGAAGAACTGTTTGAACTTGATGTTATCTTAGAGAATATTTGCATAGTGATCTGGATCATTCTCTATTCTCGACGGCTCATAGTTGACCAACTCCTCAGTCTCATTGAAGTAGGATGGCATACAAACATGATGTTTTCTTCTTGGATTGAAGGATGCTTCGTAACCAAGTCTTCCTTCTGGATTGAAAGGTTCACTATAAGAAACTTCTGGCTCAAAAGTGTTCCTCATCCTTCGAGTGTCTTCATCCTTCTGGCTCACATAGAGTGGTCACATAGAGTGGTCGGTTGTGTTCCTCATCCTTCTGGCTCAAAAGTGTCTTCGAATGAGTGCTCTTCATCTTCTGGCTCAAAGGCGTCTTCGAGGAAGTGTTCCTCATCCTTCGAGTTTTCAATTGTTTCAATTATTGGTCTGTCATACGCCATCATAGCCACGCTTTCTAGGATATCCTAGAGCCCCTGTCCTTTGAACTTTAGCTCATCTGCTTTAACTTTCTTTTTAAAGATCTTCTTAAGCGTCGACACTTTTCTGTAGGATGTCCTAGTGATCAGTGGAAAACACAATAATTAGGACCCTCGCGATCCTTCTTCGGTAAAAGCTCTTCGATATGAGGCAACTTCAATTCCCCGTCTGCCACTGTAGCTCAACTTTTTGAGCCCCCTTTCAGAAGACGAATAAGCCCTACAGTATCGGACTCCCGCGGTTCTGAATCTGATCTCACAAGTGCAATGTGAAATAGATAATCACCAAAGAGTCCAAATCCGACAAATCTTTTGAAAAATTAATTTTGAATCAAATTGCCAAAAATGGACTGCTTTGTCAGATACAGAGTCGCAACCTAAATATTTTTTGAAAAATTTAAGAAACCCATGACTCGTGCCAAAGGCCACGTATCCGTCATCACCAAGATTGTCTCGGCTCGGGAACTTAGGTACGAGAGGGAAAGGTCATGAATTGAGCACCCCCACTCGTCCGATCGAAAATCAGCCTCTACCAATCATGATATGAATCTTATCTACATTATATGCTCTTGTTCCGATTTATTTAGGCTAGCATTACTATGTGATGCGCACACAAAAGTATAGACTAACTTGCAAGAATTAGAACACTTGATTCATGTTTGTTTTGAAAATTGTTTTGACTATGTACCACTTGAACAAGTGATCGCATATGAACATTATTCAAATTATTTCAATTCAAGCAATTAGCCTTCATCCACATACATTCAAGTAGTTATAGCAATTAAGCATTTAGTCTCATGGCAAGCATGCTAGATATGGTCAACAATCACACACATGCAATATGCTAAAGCGAGTAAAGGCTCACCTAGCACTCCAAGCCAAAAGAGATAAAGTTAGAAAAATACATGATCCTAACTAGGCAATATGACTAATGCAACACATACGATATGCAATTACTAGGCTCGGCTACTAATATGACATATGAATCAATTTGACAGCATGTGGTCTAAACACGTATTCAAAGAAATGTTAAACTAACAATGCAAGTTAAAATGATGAACCGAGTCTCGGTGCATGCAATACAAGTGGATGCAAATATGAGATATGCTAAACAAAACATGATGCCCTAAACTAACCATCATAAGTTAGTAAATAAAAGGGAGAAAGATGTGGGGATAGAAGACATACATGTTATTATAACATTGCACCCCCACACAGAAGGGTCCGAATGAGTAAACGAGCTAACTAATTAGAGCTAAGCTAATTAATTAACTATCATAAACCCAAATGAAGCTAACTATTCTAGCTAGCTATTACAACAACAAATGAATAATTTAGCTAAACTACTTAACTGATTTAATTAACTATTCTAGCTAACTAATTATTACAACAAATCAACCAACTAATTGAACTAATTAGTCACATGAATACAACATGAAAAAAGGGCTAACCTAGCTATTCTAATTACTCCACCTCGGGAAACGAGGAATGCTCATGCATGTATGGACTTTTCACCCGAAAAAGCCACTGTTTTTACTGCCAAATGCTTTTATTGCACAGTAGAACACTTGCACTGATTTCCACCTCCAGACCAACTATGTTCTGCTTTAAAAGTACACTACTGGATTTTGCATTGGTGGCCGGCAGAGGGTGTGCCGTCCACTGAAGGTGGCCTACTAGCCACTGATGATTGGACTTTCCTGCTGCAACAGAGAGCAAACAGAGTAGAGACAGTGTATTCTCAAGGGTTTGTTTGCATAATTTACCCTTCCTTATCATTTGAACAGCTCAAAGGAGTAATAAAACTTGATTCACAAACCATCAATCTATGCAAGTTCATTGCATGATGGCCTATGAACCAAAGTGTGCGAGTTCAATAAATGCAACAAAATAAGAATCTCAAAACCACCTCCCTATCATGAAAGATCAAGGAAAGTAGTTGACAATGAATCTTGAACCATTTTCATCACTAATAGGTATGAAACGATTCAAGACTCAAGGGTTCAATTAACATCTGATTGAACCCTAACCAAGTTATTATCTTGCATCATTTTTAATCACCAATTTTATTACTCCATTTTAGTTACCTCTCAATTCTTTAATCAATTAAGTTCAAAAGTGAGTTTAAGTCCTCTAATGGAATGTGGGCTCAAACCAAGTGTTGCTTTGGGCTTGAAAGAGACATCATACCGTTGGTAATAAACCCCCAAAGGGATTAAACCATTAAGCATGACATCTCAATCTCATACTTAAACAAACAAATAGTTTGAAACAATTTTCAAAACAAAGAAAAAGCCAAGAAAGGAGGGAGGTTGTAGAGATGATTAGAGATGAAAACAAGTATGAAAAGCCATAAATAAATGCTATCAACTCAAATAGGATGGTGGCTAAGGCCTAAACCACCAATCCTATGAGGACTATTACACTATAAGCATGCTATACAAAGCATAAATGAAACTAACTCATAAAAATAGTCCTAAAACAGTCTAAAAAAAGTCCTAAAACATGCTAGAATTAAGCTAACAAAAACTAGAACAATAAGCTAAAACATGGAGCATGTTAAACTAGTAAGCAAGACACAAGGAGGGGAGGCTAACCCCTCCAATTTTGGATTTCAAAACATGTTTTTAGCCACTAAAATAACTCTGAAAATCAGTGTTTAAAAGCTCAAAAGAGTTGAGGAAGAGATGGGAAACACAAGTGTAAAGGCTTAGAGAATAAGGTTCAAAGAAGGGTCATTAACCCCTCTACCTTTAATAGCCTTAAACTACAAGCTTCAGTCCATAAAAATAGTTCAAAATTAGCAAGAAAAGATAGAAAATAAGTAGTGCAAAGGAGCTAGTAGTTATACCTCTTGAAGAGGAATAACATTTTTGTTCACAAACCAACAAGTTCTCACTCTCAAGGGCTGAAATTTGGACTCAATAATCTTAGCAAAGAGAGCTCTAATATTGGTTTAGGAAGTGTTTGGGTAAAGTGTGTGTGTTGCAAGATAGAGATAGAGAGAGAATTTCAAGAATTGGAACTTTTGGAATTTTTTTCAACCTTAAACCATGAGGAAAGGCCTGGTATATATAGAAAAACAGCCCCTCAGGTCGAAAATATCATGCCTGGAACAGGTGGAGCTTTTGGGGGATAGCTGGCCAAAAATATCTGTGTTTTTCACCAGTGGCCGGCAGGCCAGAAGTGTGAATTGCCGGCCACAAATGGTGGCCTACCGGCCGCAGAAAATCTGCCTCCAGGCCCGACTTCAAACAGGCATATCTCCTTTTTTCGGACTTCGTTTTAGGTCATTCTTGAGTCAAAATTGAAGCCCCAGAAGTCTAATTTCCAATGGTGGTAGCCTTACATATAAATTCTAAGTTTTCAAAGAGATATGCCTATTTTAGTGAAGGTTGCTCATTTCTATTTTAACTAAATTGATGCCTAACTTCAAACGACCATATCTCTCTCATCCAGACTCGGCTTTAGGAGATTCTTGAGTCTAAATTGAAGCCCCTCAAGTCCACTTTCCAATGGTGGTGGCCTCACAACTAAAGTCCAAGTGTACAAAGAGATAGGCCTGATTTAGTGAAGGCTGCTCAATTCTCTTTTAACGGTTTGATGCCCAACTTCTTTCCCGACTAGTTTTCTTCTCTCTCCTCCAATTTTCTTCAACTCCAAACCTCTAAATAGGATGTTTTTAAATATTTTTCAAAGAGTTCACCTCTCTTCCATTTATTTTCGCTTTGTCCTTACTCGGTTTACCAAAAAGTGTAATATTTTAAACAAAATGGGAGCCTCAGAACATCGTAGAAACATTTTCAAAAATATTTTGAAAGAGAGGGCTTTAAATTCTGAAATAGTTTTAGTCAAAATAGTTTTGGTCCAAAATGGGATGTAAGGTTGGGATTTAGAAGCTTTTCTTGCTGAAGAAATTGAACGTTTGTACAGCGTATCTTTCATCATCAAGTGATCAACCTGAGGCGCCTAAGTCTTAAGGGCGGTCAAAAATGGGGTGTCTACAGTTGCCCCTCTTTGACAGAGTTTGAAGTCATGAAATGACGTGAGTGAATGTCAAAACCCGAAGACGACCCATTTTGACAAGGCCATAAGACTTGGGCAAACAAATAAAATGCAGATGTAGTTGGTTGAACCCGAGGGTTGCCTACGTATCCCATTGCAAGGAATCAAACCAGCGTAGTTCAGGGGCAAGATGCAAATGATACACAATATAACGAAATAATACAAATGATAAGCAGTGCAATTCAATAATATAATCAAACCACAAGCAGTGCTAAACCACACAAATACCATAAAGGGATAGAGATGCAAAATTGAACTATATTTTATATAGAAAAGTAGTGGGCACAGCCAAACGGTGTCTAACACAGGCTAAGTGCCTACATCCTATATACTGGCCTCAGCGCAACATGGATGCTTACACATAACAGAACCATGTTTCAACATGAAAAGGGTGCGAGCACATGCAAAACTATGTTTTTCGTAGAAGGAGAAAGAGTACAAGTAATTGGGTGGGATGATATAAGTGAGGAGTGATCTACTGAGGAAAGATCCTGATCCTAAATACTGAATGCAACAAAACAAGGTACAATGTAATGGATTCAATGGATGTAGTGAATAAAAGGTGCAGGTCGAACCTCATTTTACCTAGAAAAGGCATGGACACAAAACGAACCACATCTAACAAAGAAAAGGTGTTGACACCCTCAATACTGGCCTCAGCGTAGCATGGGTACTTATACATGACAGAACCATGTTTCAACGAGGGAAATGTATGAGCACATGCTAAAACTATGCTTGACAAAGAAAGGATGCAGGTAATAAAACAGTATGATGTAATGAATGCGATGGGAAATGTAGTAGATGAATATGGTGACATACTCCAACCACACTGGAATCGTAAGAGGATGAAGAACAAATTCCAAACACGTCGAAATCGTGTGAGGAATGGGACACTCAAACCACATGGAAATCGTGAGAGGAGGTCTTGAGAAAATTGCTCAAGGTTGTGTTCCACCCGTCCTGACATAAATTCCAAACACGCTAAAACCGTGTGAGGAAAAGGGAACACTCTAACCACGCTGAAATCGTGAGAAGAGGTCCTGAGAAAACCGCTTAGGGTCGTATTCCATGTATCCTGAAAAAAATTCCAAACATGCTGAAATCGGGAGAAGAGGTCCTGAGAAAACCGCTCAGGGTCACGTTCCACGCGTCTTGAGAAAAATTCCAAACATGCTGAAATTGTGTGAGGAAAAGGGAACACTCTAACCATGCTGAAATCGTGAGAAGAGGTCTTGACAAAATCGCTCAGGGTCGCGTTCTACGCGTCCTAAGAAAAATTCCAAACACGCTGAAGTCATGTGAGGAAGGGAGCACTCTAACCACGCTGAAAACCATGAGAAGAGGTCCTGAGACAACTGCTCAGGGTCGTGTTCCATGCGTCCTGAGATAAATTCCAAACACGCTGAAATCGTGTGAGAAAAGGAGCACTCTAACCACGTTGAAATCGTAAGAAGAGGTCTTGAGAAAACCGTTCAGGGGCGCGTTCCACGCGTCCTGAGATAAATTCCAAACACGTTGAAATCGTGTGAGGAAAAGAACACTCAAACCATGCTGAAATCGTGATAAGAGATCTTGAGAAAACCGCTCAGGGTCGTGTTCCATGCGTCTTGAGAAAAATTCCAAACACGCTGAAATCGTGTGAGGAAGTGAGCACTCTAACTACGTTGAAATCGTAAGAAAAGGTCCTAAGAAAAGCCCCAGGGGACAACGACCTTAAACGCTGCTCAGCGTAAAAGGATAAATGATACAAGATAACACAAGATGCAAATAAATGCAATAAGTGCAATGATATGATACATGTTACACGCAATGTAGTGCATAATGTTTAGGGAATGCAATAAACAAGCAAAATAGCACTTTAGAAAGCAAATCATGGGGCGAGTGGCGATGAATTGCTCTACTTTGACAGGGATCTCCCTCTTATATTATTCGAACTCTTATTTTCAACTCATAGTTCAAAGGCCCTCAAATGCTGACAAGGGGTAACCTCTGCATGTAAAAGCCACAGATGTCGCTTTTCTTCTTGATCATATTCATAACTTTCCCTATTCTTCAATGGGGTGACAGACTAGGTTGGCTTAGTATCCAGAATTAAGGCGCATACACACTATCTCAACCTATGAGGCTGCCATACAGATTTCAAGCTGGGGATACACCACTGGGTATTTAAGCCAGACTTTAGTTTCGGAAATTCCAAACCTTTGTGTTCTAGGCATCGCCATTCGAACTCTAGTTTCCACCGTTGCAGTTGGTCTCCTAGGAACTCATTGCAAACATAACTAAGACGCCGCTGATAGGGAATGGTGTTTAGGGAGAGCACTTTAATGGCCATTTTGAATTGAAACAGGCTTGAGCTTGAGGTCGAGGTACATTCATACTTTGGAGAAATGACAAGGTCTGAGAAGGTGCATTTGGAATGCAATCTTGGAATTTTCTGAAGTTGAAACAAACTCAGATGCTCCAATTTTCCCTCTTTTCTTTTGCTTTGCAGTCTGGAACCTATTGCTCTCTCTTTTGAATTGGGTTGGACCCTGCAGTTTTATGAAAGAAGGAACCCTGTTTTGCACACCATGTTGGGAATGACACAGCACTCTAAGTACAAAATGATTTATTTTTGAAATTGTAACCAAGAATGAATTCTTAACCGGGTATTGAGCCTACGACTGACCACAGTCAAAATGACTCAACAAAGGAAAAAACAAAGTAAAACAACCTAAGCACATCTACACTCAAAACGACTCAAAACAAGAATCAAGACAAACCAAAACAACAAACACAACACTCGGATATGTTCCAATGGCGAGAGACCTCTCGGTTTATGGGGAGCCTATTTCTCCAGGTATTGTTTCCCACCCTTTCTCATTTGTGATTCTCGTATCACTTTGGCACTCAATCTCTATTTTCCCTGAAAAGCCCTTTCCTTACTTTTTCTCTCAGCGTACATCTTTATATTCTTTAATCTCTCTTATTTTTTATCCCTTCCCAGGTGTGGTTAATGGATAAGCTGGAAATTGTGGACCTTACGAGGGGGGTCGAATATTCTGCTCCATTTCTAGTTCGTGCTTCGCATTTGGCTTGACACCTCGTTACTTGGAGGATGAGAGAACTTTTGGCCTCTGCTGTTAGCCTCAGCTGTGCCCTTTCTGGCGAGTACGTTGATAATAGGGAAAAGATAGAAAACCTGACTCGACTGTGCCCCTAGTTCATCATTTTGACCATTTTTTGTTTTTTGGTTTCTGCGAAAACAATTTTGACCAACATGAGAGTTAGATTAACATGCTTGTTCGACTTTCTGCTTCGAAATCATGTAAGTTAGGTTGTGAGCACTGAAAATTTTCGTTTTTGGGTCCAAGAAATAGTCTAGTTTTGGAAAAATGGAATAATTTTCGAGAAAATCAGTCAACTTCATTAAAAATCCTCAAAAACTATTTTTGCAAATGGCCACTACCTGACCAACGAGGAAGTAACTCTTGAGATGCACAACCTCAGATCTGAACTTGAATTGTCTTGCAGTTGAATCTTCTAACAGAATAGGGCAATCGATTTTGAATGAAGATGAATACGAAGATGAGCCAATTTGTACATGGATAGGATAGCTGAGTTTGAATAAGGATAAGCCAACCAACATAGATGAGACAAGCAGGCTAAAAATGGTTGGGGCCGAACTTCAAGATGAAGTTGCCTATATATCCCAAAGATGGGAATCAGGCCGTACATAGTTCCCGGGGCTTAAGGTGCACTCGGGTATTGACATTTTCCTTTTGTGCTCTAACTTTTGCCAAGGTCGCCCTTTTAGGTTTTCAAACTTGCGAGCTCTATTTTTTTTTCCTCTTTCTCTTTTCTTTTTTTTTTCTTTGTTTCTTCTTCTTTTTTCTTTTCTTCTTTTTCTTTGTTTTTATTTCTTCTTTTTTATTTATTTATTTTTTTGCTTTTTCTCGCTCTAACTTTTGCTTGGGTTGCCCTTCTGAGTTTTCGGCATAGTGAGCCTTTCAAGGATAGAAGTTTAACTTGTCTATGTTAATCGGTTTTGAGATCTTTAAGCCATCTGAATCCATGAGAATGGCTGCTATTTCTGACTAAATAGTCTTGATGATGTAAGAGCCCATCCAATTGGGTTTGCATTTGCCCCTAGTGTTATGGATAGGAACTCGATTGTCCTTTCAGCAAAAATTTTCTTCTCTTAGATTTTGGGATGTGGCTTTCTTTTCAATCTCCATTGGCTTGAGAAATGACCCAGTTTTGAATCTTTGAGCATAGCTGACCTTTTTGCACCTAGTTCAATGGTTGCTTCTCATCTACCTATGCAAGCTCCTTTGATCACATCTGACCTTCTTGCCCCTAGTTCAAGGGTTATTTCAATTTCGGCCATGCAAGCCTCCTTTGATCACATTTGACCTTCTTGCCCCTAGTTCAAGGGTTGTTTCAAATCCGGCTATGCAAGCCTCATATTGTGGTTGACCGTTAAAAATTCTGAATCAAGGTTCAAGATTTGCAGGCAAAGGGGTCGAGTCTTGAGGCTGAGAGTGATCCTATGCTATACAATCTCAAGGTCAATTCCAGTTATGTCTTTGTAGAACCACATAAAGCATTTTTGAAATTCTTTTAATAAAGCGACTAGTCGCTCATGCTCTTCTGAAGACAATGTAGAACCAATTTGGATCAAGCTAGGATCCTTCTCAGTAATTCCTCCCTTTTTATTTTCATCACAGTTTTGGAAACAATTTTGAAAAATTTTGGTCAATGCAATGATTTAAAGGCACAAAGAAGTAAGTGGAAAAGTACTGTCATTTCATTCAGATCTTCTGGTGCAATTGGCTCAATGTTAGAAACAGACTCAAAGAATGAAAAAGACGAACAAAACAAGACAGTGATGTGATGTCTGAGTTAACATGCACGAAATCACCTGACTCTAACACAACAAGACTGACTTAATACCCAAGTCCGAAAGTAAAATAAACAGCATTTTCAAAGTGCTAAAAGTGCGTGCCATCCACCACATTTGGAGTAAAATGAGCGCCATCTGCAGGTGGTTCATCCCGATCACATAGTCACATTATCCCCTAAGTTCATCGATCCAGTGCCGATAGAATTTGTAGGACCTGGCGGAGTGATGACTTTATTGTCAATTAGGTCTTGAGCTTTATGGCGAAGACGAAAACAATCGTCAGTGTCATGGCCAGTTTGTTGATGGAAGGCACAGTACTTAGCAGCATTATACCTGGATAGAAGGGGATCAGGGAGAGGCCGAGGGTCAAGGGGTTTGAGATGGCCTTGCCTTATGAGGATTTGGAGAGCTTTGGACAAGGTCATGTAAAGGGGATTGAAGGTGTGTTTTCCAGTCCTGCCAGGGTTGACAGAGAGGTTGTGTAGACGTCCCCGAACGCATCCCGGGGAAAGGGAGTGCGAGTCCCTCCCGTTCTGGTTCGATATTGGGTCATTACAGTTCGAAGGACTCAAATGTCACGATTCTTAATCTTGAACCAAAGAGTCCAAATCCGGCAAATTGTTTTGAAAACAGATTTTTTGAAAGAAGTGCCAAACATGGACTGCTTCGCCAGATACAGAGTCGCCACCTAAATGTTTTTAAAATGGGAAATTTAGGAAACCCTGACTCGGTGCCAAAGGCCACGTGTCCGTCATCACCAAAGTTGCCTCGGCTCGGGAACTTGGGTACGATTGGGGAAGGTCACTTCGTGAGCACCCCCGCTCGCCCGGTCAAAGACCGGCCTCTACTAACCATGATATCTGTTTTTGAAAACATTGTATGCTCTTATTCCGGTTATTAGCCTAGGTTACTATGTGATGCGCACAGCATACAAGTATAGACTGGATCACCTAAATTGGAACAAAACATTTCATGTTTGTTTGTTTGAAAATGGTTTGATGGTGCTACCCGCAGGTAGGCTAAGACGTGGATTTGCCACCCTCGGGTGGGCTTAGAAAGCATGATTTTGCCACTATCTAGTGGGCTTAAAACAAACATTTGATGAATTGTCCCAATCCAAGTAACTCAACCTCCATCCACAGGCATTCAAGGCAGTTATATCACATAAGCACATAGCCTCATGGTAAGCATGCTATTCATGGCAGTCACTCACACGCATGCAAGGATGCTAAAGCATAAAACTCACTGAGTACTCCAAGCCAAAACAGAAGCTTATTAGAAATTCATGCATGATCCTAAATATACAGTAATGCCTAATGCCACACATGCAAAGATGCAAATTATAGCAGGCTCGGCTATTCTAAACATGGCATATGGAATGCTACAGCTATCAAGTACTCAACTTGTAATTGAAGTACAAATGCAGTTTGTATGATGCGCCGAGCCCGGTGCGTGCAAAACAGATGAATGATGCAAACATGCTGTCATACTGTATGCTAATTGAAATATGCCCTATATCTAACCATCGTAAGCGGGTAAATAAAAGGGAAGAAAGACGTGGAGTTGGAAGACATACATCACACTCACCCACACTTATTACAATTATGCCCTCGCGCAGAGGGTCCGAATAAATAATAATACAGTCCGAAATGAAAGAATAATACAGTCCGAAATATACAATCCGAATAATATACAAATTCCTAATTAATTAACAAATTAACTAAGAAAAACTGTAAACTGGCATGCAAGCCAGGGGCTGCCTCACTTCCGCTGAATGATGTATGCCGGGCTGCCTTTTCGGAAATCCACTGGGATGCCCCAATTAGCCTCTGTTTGCAATGTTTCTCGAAATGCGTACCAAGCCCAGAAAGACTGCTGATTCTTGATATGCTGCAACAAAGAGCAGGAAAGGGGCATAGCAATGTATTTCACAAATATATGCATGCCTCGATCCTCGTGCCACCAATCACGCATCTCGATGCATGATGGCCGAGGAGTCGGATTGCACAGCTCAATATAGGATGAATGCAGATGAATGCTACAACAAAACCTAACTCCATCATGGGTAATCCGGAGTGTCGGTGACTTGGGAATATAGACTCGTTCCGTCACTCGGAGTACGAAACGCGCCTCGTTTCCCGTGCCCGGGCTAACTCCTATCCCGAACACGATGCAATATGCATGATATGCATGAAATGCAGCTAATATGCAATCCTAACATACACAATGTCATGGAATGACATACACGCTATACGAGGTAATACACCACCGGGCATACACGATGCTATGGATGAAATGGCATACGGAATAATGGGTTTACACTAACATGAGAGAGCCTCAGTCGCACTCACACAAGAGGCCGAGAGATGAAAAATGAGATGCCTCGAAATGCATGCACACGGGCACGCAAACCGAGGCAATGGCATACGCAATGCGATGAGACTAAAATGGCATACGGAATGCAAAATGGACTTACACTAACGTGAGTGAGCCTCAGCCACACTCACATAAGAGGCCGTCGGATAAAAAAAGAAGTGCCTCGAAATACGTGCACACGGGCGCGCAAACCGAGGCGATGGCATACGCGATGCAATGAGACTAAAATGGCATACGGAATGCAAAATGGACTTACACTAACGTGAGTGAGCCTCAGCCACACTCACATAAGAGGCCGTCGGATGAAAATGAAGCGCCTCGAAATGCGTGCACATTGGCGGCAAACCGAGGCGATGGCCGTAAGGCATGAAATGGCATGGAAATGGTATGCAAACATGCAAATGAATTTTGGCACTGAAATGTGGGGGAAAACAGCCCCGAAATGAGGCGAAAGTACACCCGATGCATGAAATGGCCCCGAAACGCGAATTTAGGCACCCGAAATGGCCTATAGCTATGCAATGCATGCACAATATGGACATGGAATGAAAATACAGTAGCAAGGCAGCCCCAAAACAAGCATTTTCCAGTCTAAAACATGGCCAAACAGCAAGCATAGATAGGGCAACAATGGCATACAAAAAAAAAAAAATGGCTCCGCAAGAGGGGTATTGAAGCAAGTGATACATGCGATGCCCAAATGGAAAAATACCCTTCTACAACACTGATGAGGGACTAAAAATATGAACATTTACAGTAGATGACATCCCCCAAATCAGTATGAAAACATGCTAAAATGTCATGCAAGAACTAGGATACATAAGGCTATAACATGAGGTACCCCAAATATTCATCAAACCAGAAAAGACCCTTAATGAAATATGTCAAGAAGATCAAAATATGACTCTTTCCAGTTCTGATGATGGCCGAAAACAGAAGCTAGATAAGCTTAAAAAAGCATGCAAAAATGGGGGTCAAAGAGGGGTATAATGACAAGTATAACATGGAGACCCCCAACAAGGTTGATCCCTTCTACAATGTTGTAGAGGGAAACAAAATAAGCTTACTCACAGTTCATGACATGCTCCAAAACAATTTACATATAGGCCAAACAAATCATGCAAATTTACGGTAAATAGGAGGAATTGTGAAGCAAGTGCAAGATAGGGGGCCCAAACAGGGTTGATCCCTTCTTCAATGTTGAAGAGGGGCTCAAAATAGGCCCTCTTACAGTTTACATTATACTCGAAAACAGATCACACATGGGCTAGAAATTTCATGCAAAATATTGGCATATAAGATGATATTGAAACAAGTGTACCATAGAGGGCTCAAACAGGGTTGAGCCCTTGAACAAACATGAATAATAGCTCAAAATAGACCTAGTTTTAGTTAAGGTCGGAGCCCAAAACAATAAGCAAATAGGCTTAAGAAATGAGGCAAGAAAGTGATACAAAAGAGGGAGATTGAGACTTACCCTTGTAGACAAGTCTTGGCTGCCTTTTGCTTGAAGAATGGATACCTTCTAGCTGCTGGAAAGCTCTCCTAGCTGCTGGAATGGAGTTGTGATGGTAGAGCTTGAAGATGATGAGGAAAATGGAACCAAAACTTGAAGGAAATGGAGTGGTATGTGTGTATATGCTCCAACCAATCCTTGTCACCCTCTTTCTTGAGTTGGGAGGACAGCAATATAGACAAGAGAGGGAGAGAAGAGTCCTCCTCAAAATGGAGGGAAATGAGCTCTTATTTCCCTCCAAAAGGTTCCCCCGGATAGAGATATTTTTGGGAGAAAACCAAGACACAGCTGGAATGGACTCACACTGAGGAAGCAGGCCGGCCATGTGCTTTTGCTGCAGGTGGCCGGCCGGCTAGGGTCAAAAGGGTCAATGAGAATTTCTGGCCGGCCACCAAAGATTGGTGTCCTCCCATGTGTGTACAACAAGACCCTATGGTTGGAAATTGGCAACTCTGAAACAAGAGAGACAACAAGCCACTTTTAGAAGGGGTTCAAAAGGGTCAATTAGAGTTACTGGCCGGCCATGTGTTTTTAGGATCCTCCCATGTGTGTACAACACAAATATGTGGTTTTGGCTCGAAGAAAATGGCCCTAGGGTGTTCAACATTAGCCCGGAAGTGAGAAAAACGGGCGCCGGGGGGCGCCGGAGGCATAACTGGTTGCTGAGACAATTGCTGGCCTCCCACCCTCCAGTGATCTTCCTGGTGATAAAACAGAGGTACCTGCCAAAAATGAACAAAAACCGATGCAAAACGAATGCTCGGGGGCCAAAACGCGCAGTTCGGGATCCCGAAAATAGGCCGTTAAGCACCGAAAGTGGCATTCGGCCACGAAGTGGGTATCTAAGACCCCAGTGTCCCTCGAAAGGGAGTAAATGAGATGCATGCCAAAAACCGGAGGAATCGGAGATGGTTGGGTGGTCCCGAACCGAGGCACACGGCCTGACGGCTCCGAAAACCGGGAACCGGGCTCCGAAATGGGCAAAATGGCCTACGGCCACGAAATGTAGCCCACGGCCACTGAGAGATGGTCTACGGGACCTCTCTCTCCCCTCAGGAAAGAAAACAGAGAAAACCGAGTCCGGTTCGCAAACCGAGGCAAGGCACAGAAGAGGGTTCGGGAGTCCGGAGGCAGGGCTCACGGCCGCGACTCTGAGACTTCTGAACGAGCACGATATGCAACACCACCGAGCGCTCAATCGGTGACGTCTGAGTCTTAAGGTCGGTCAAAAATGGGGTGTCTACAGTTGCCCCTCTTTGACAGAACTCGGAAGTCACAAGTGACGGGAGTGAATGTCAAAGCCCAGAGACGACCCATTTTTGACAAGGCCGAAGACTTAGACAATCATACAAGATGAACAGAAATATGCGCCCGCAGGCGTGCCCGCAGGCAAAGGGGGGGCAAAATGCAAAGCGATATGCACGGAGCCAGATGTAACTTGATGATCATGCAAGTGCAGCAAGCTGTAATGAAGCAAGTATTCGCAAATAGACGCAACAGTTTTAAGCAAGAATGCAAAGCAACAACTACATTTCATGCAGTTAGGAATGCGGAGAATCATTCAATTCTCGTCGCGTTTCACACGGAGAAGATACGATACCTGCGCGATTCGTCTGGTCGCACAGCCTCAAATGAATCGTACATACAATATCGTGCCTGCAAAAGAGAGAAATTCAACAAGAACAATATGCTAACAACATATATCCAATGCGATTCCTGTGGTTCCGAAAGTTTGACACACGCAGTGTCGGTGAGTAAATGTAACACAATGCAAGAAAGGAACGCGCGTGACAACATGCTCGAGCACAGAGGTATGGTACACCAAGAAAACATGCATGACAATGCAAAATGTTGATGAGAATGCAAGTTATGCGCACAATAATGCAAAACG